>QEPC01008679.1:1304669-1400334 GCA_003113815.1 Sphenodon punctatus | reverse complement strand
CCCCACCCCCCTGCCAGCCCTGCCTCCCCGCCACCACCCAGCCTTACCCCCCTGGCACTGACCGAGCCCGTCGAGTCCAACCACTCCACCATTGCTCGACCCGCTCCTCCTCCTCCTCCTCCTCCTCCTTGTCCGCTGCTGCTGCTGCTGCTGCTACTCGCCGCTCCGCTCTGCACCCCTCAGCTGCAGATAAATCCTCTCCTCCAGCCAGAAATCCTCTTCTCTCGCCTGTGCTGTGCTCTCTGAAGGCACAGCATGCAGCGCAGGTGGTGAGAGAGCCTCTCCTGGAAGTTGCTAACCAACTTCCAGCCGGCAGAGGGAGAGAGATGGGGGCACAGCACTACAACTCCCATCAGCAGCCCCTCCCTGCCACTTTCTATCCGCCTGTCCCTGGGGCTGCTGGGAGTTGTAGTCTCAGACTCAGCCCCTCTGGATCTAAGGAAAGACAGACTGGTAAGTAACTGTGGCCCGGCCGGGGGAGGGGGCCAGGGGTCTGGGGGGGCAGGCGCCCCCCCAGGGAAATTAAAACAAAAAACAAAACAAAAAATGGGGGGGAAATTTAAAAAAAAAAAAAATGAAACCAAACCACAGTGGGACCAGCCTTCCCTGCTGGCCCGGCCCACCGGGGATCTTCCCAGTGGTTTGCATGGCCAATCCACCCCTGGCACTGAATGCCCCAGAACCAGAGGCAGGCAGGCAAGGAGGCCACTGCACAGCAGTCCAGGCAGCAGCTGGCGGACCCAAGTGGGGCACACAGGCAGGGGGGAGGCTGGGGGGAGAACCCGGGACATGCAGGGTGGGATGGGGGGCCCAGAGGGGTGGGAAAGGGGGGAGGTGGGCACCAAGGGGGGTGGGCACCTGGACCGGCAAACAACTAACCACTATGTACTCTACAGGACAGCCAGAGGGGCCACAGCAACCCGGGCCCATGCCCCCAGCCCAGCAGATGAGGGAGCACTGGGCACGGGTACAACGCCGGAGGGAGGACCAGGTGGAGGACATTGTCCAAACCACCGCAGAACAGGGGGAGCGGATGATTGCGGCTGTGGACCGCATGGAGGTGGCCATAGAGTGCTCCCTGGAGTGGGTGGAGGCAAGGGTGTACCTGGAGCAGAGGTGGGAGTGCCAGGAACACAGCAGGCAGGTAGAGGCATTTGGGCAGCTGGAACAGGTCATCGAGGGGATGGTGTGGGAGCATTCAGCTAAGATGGACAGGTCCCATGACATTGGGATCTCCCTGCTTCTGCACGCGGGCAGTATGTATGCCTATATCATGGCAGCTGCCCTGCCGGGCACCCTGCCTGCCCAGGGCCCTGTGCCAGACCCCTTGGTGCCCCCACCACCTCCCCAACCGCCCCAGCTGCCTCCACACCAGAAGGGGCCCCGCATCCATCTCCTGGTCCCTATAGGCCTCCGGAGGGAGCAGCCACCCAGGGGGGTCCCTCAGGTCTCGGGTCCTCCCTCCCTCCCACCACTGCCTGCCCCTCTGGACACCGAGGCATCCCAGGACACTGTTGGGGACACGGACAGCGGGGGCGAGGGCAGCTCCCAGAGCTCTGTGCCACCTGCAGGGCACTTGAGGGGGCGCCCCAGGAAATGCGGGGGCCAGGGGTGAAGGGGGAAGGGGGAGGGTGGTCTGAGGGGAGAAGTGGTGGTGGCGGGCACAGGTAAGCAGTTGATATAATAAATGCACGGATGACACAGCTGTCTCCTGTGGTCAGTTCAGGGGACTGGAGGTGGGGAGGTGAACCATGCCTGTATACAGGCTCACCCGGGGACTGAGCTGGGTGATGGGAGCCCTCACACCTGGGCCTCCTGGCTAATGTGCCTGGCTAGGGCGGCACGGATGCGTTTGGCGTAACAGTACTCCCTCGGGTTGTCCGTGTTCACGTACAGAGGCACGGGCCTGGGAGGGCGGGTAGGCATGGGGTATTCGAGGGTGGCCCCATTGGTCTCGCACACATTCCTGGGCCCGCTCTGTGACCCACAGCCACCGGGCAATGGGCATAACAAGCAGGGCGGCTCAACGCTTGGGTCTCCCTCCTCCATTGGAGGCGCCCAGCTGCCTTGCCGATCGCCACAGGCCTGGTCTGGCTGCGGCTCACGGCCTGTAAGTCCGCCCCGGACACCTGCTGTGCCCTGAGCTGGGCCAGGGAATGCCTGTGGGCTTGGTGATCCCTGCGGGCCCCTGTAGCACTCCAGGCCACGTTAACCCACAGGCAGGTGCCCAGGTGCAGCTCAGCGGTCTGGATGCGCAGCTGATCGGTGTGGACATGGTACCACTTGGCACAAAGCACAAGGAGCATCTCGCATGCACCCAACCTATCCCGCTCCATGGTGAGGTGAGCCCTGGGGGGCCGCTGGTGACCCTGATATAGTCTGGGGTGGGCGTGTCCCCCCCGGCTTCCTGCGACGGCTCCTGCAGGGCGGGTGGCCCTGGGCAGCAGGTGCGCGGTATTGAGCGCACTTGCTGTCCCTGGCAGGAGCCGTGCACACAGGCCGGCGCACACACAGGTGTGCAGGCTGCAGCTGCATGTCTCCTGTCATCACCTCCCACCTCTCCCTGTTGGCAACATTGTGTCCTTGCCGGCCTGATTAGTGTGTCGTCTGTCCTGTCTGTGTGCTCAGTTCCTGCAGCTGTGCTGGGTCCGCACCCCACACCTCACTCTGTTGCCATACATTGTTGCGGCCTATGGCTTTCTTGGCCGGCCTTGGTGCCCCCCCAAGTCCCCTCCCACCCCTGGAGGGAATGTGGGGGCCCCTGTCTGTCAGGGAGAATAACCCTGGTGTGCTGGAATATGACTGGCTGTGCTTCCACCAGACTCCCAGCTCCCAGCCCCCATGGGTCCCCCCGTCCGTGGTCCTTCCAAGAGACCATGGCCCTGTATGACCTGTGGCATACCCCGGTGGTGCAATTGCTGCTGAGCTGCCCAGACAGACTGTCAGGTGCTTATGCGAGCCTGAGCTCTGGCCTTTGTTACTTCAGCTATGAGGTGAGCACCCGGGACTGCCGGCTGCATGCTGAGACGTTTGGGCTGGTTCCCTTTCCCAATGGGTGCATCCCGGAGATGAGGTGCTTGCATGTGGCCTGGTCTGCAGTGGAGAGTGTCTGCCCTGTCTGTGTGCAGCCTGGCCGCCTGCACAGTCTGTCTGGTGGAGGGGGGGCCTGCCTTGGCCATGTCCTACTTTGGCTGTGTTCATGGGGCCCATGGGTACCAGCGCTCCCGTGGGGCAGCGTATCACCGGCTGTTGGAGCTGGGTCAGCTTCCATGACCCCCTGATGCTGACTGCTGCATGTCTGAGCCTACCGCGGTGGAGCTGGCAGCACTGTCGGGTGTGTGGTCCCTTTCCGATGTGCAGCTGGGTCTCTCCATGCAGGATCCCTTCAAGGCTTACTACCTGATCGCCCACCACATGTCCATGCAGGGGTACCACTGGGGCATGCTTCGTTGGCCCCACCTCATTCACCAGGCGGGGCACCCAGTCCCCTGGGCCCTTCATGGCCCCCAGCAGCTGGATGTGAGTCCCCCTATGCCTCCCAGACCCCAGTTCCTGTCCCCCATGTGGGCTCCCAGCTCCGCCCTGCTGCCGTGGTCCGCTGCCTGCTCCCTCCATGCTGTCCTGGCCGTGCTGCTGTGCTGCCTGCTTCCTGGGGTGTCGCTGGCCCTGCCTGTGGCTCTGGGCCCCCTCCGGGGCCCCCCTGTCTGCCTCTGCCCCCAGTGTTCCCCTCCATGGCCACCATCTCCATTGTCTGCCTCCGGTGCCCTGACCAGTCCCCCGGCTCCCAGGGGGGACTGTCCTCATTCACCTGTGCCCCCTTCTATGCTCCCCCTCCTGGGTGCCCATGTGATCTTGGAGTGCTGGGGGCCCCGGACTGGCTCCCCTGACTTCCTCCTGGGGGTGGCGGGTTGTGTGACTTTGGACCTGCTGCACTGCCCTGGACCTCCTGTCTCCCCTCCATCACCCCCTCGCTGGCGCTTGGGTTCCGAGTGTGCCTCCTGGACTGTTCCCGGCCCGCTCCCTGTTCCGTGTGTGCTCCCGCTGTGCCTGTGCCTGGACTGCCTGGGGCCCCCTGTTCTGGGACTGCCTGTGTTGCTGTGGGGGTGCCTGTGTGGACTGCTCTGTATTGGGGGTTCTGGTTGCTGTTGCCTGTGTCCCGCTGTGCCCCTGTGCCATTTCCCCTCCTCTTCCCTGTCCCTCACCCCCCCTCCCCCCTTACCCGTTGTGCCTTGTGTGGTGTCTGGCCCACTGTGTCTCCCCCCCCCTTTCCTGTCCAGGTGTGTGTGTTTGTGCTGTGTGTTCCACTGTGCCCTTGCTGTCTGTTTGCCTGTTGTGTCCTGCCCCTGCCCGGCTCCTTCTGGGTGTTTTGACCACCACCGGGGATCAGCGTCACATCTGTTGTGCCTCCCCGGGCCATGATTTGGGGGCCCAATTCCCTGCCGTGGTCCCGCTCCCATCATGTCTGTTCGGGGCCTTTATTGACCACGGGGGGTGGTTGTTCGGTTCACCACCACTGGGAATCCACTGTGGTGACTCCGGAATGCGTAATGTCTGAAATCACCCACAGACAACCACAGTGAACCACACTCAATCCTGTGGCAGGGCCAAAGCACCCTGAACGTCTGTTCAGTGGCCGTCAGATGTTCACCACAGTCAATCCCCTCCAGGGGTCAAAATCAACCACGCTTCCGAAGCTCCGGCCCAGACCATCACCAAAAACGTGGTCAATGCAATTCCCAACGGGAAACAATAAAAAGTAACGTCTGAACAGCAACCACCAGTCGGAAGCAACCAAAATGATTCCCAGCCGTGGACAAAGCGCACAACGTCGCTGCCAGGCAACCAGCAACAACACAGGCCGGGGAGGGAGATTTAAAGGGCACACAGCAGCAGGGAAACATGGCGGGATGGAGCGAGGCAGAAGGGAGAGGAGAGCGGCGGTCGAGAGAGCTAGGGAGGAGGAGAAGGAGGAGGAGGAGGAAACATCTTGCCCCCGCACTTTATCCTGCGGCATTCCACAGGGTTCCATTCTGTCTCCATTGTTATTTAATGTATATATGCAGCCCTTGGGGGAGGTCATGAGAGGGTTCAGGGTTTGATGTCACCAATATGCTGATGATACTCAGCTGTACCTCTCTTTTTCAGCTGACCCAGACCCTGCCATCTCGTTGCTATCCCAGTGTTTGGAGGCCGTGGTGGAATGGATGTGGCAGAGCAGACTGAAGCTCAACCCTGGTAAGACGGAGGTGATGTTGGTGAGGAGAACGAGGGAGGTGTCGGCCCCCCTGATTGGGGGGGTTCGCCCTCCCATAGCTCAGCAGGTTCAGAGTCTGGGGCTGATTCTGGATGCAGATCTCCGCCTGGAGTGACAGGTGGAGGTAGTGGCGAAGGCCACTTTCCGCCAGTTATATCTGGTGCGGAGGATGTGTCTGTACATCTCTGGCCCGGACCTGGCCTCCCTCATCCATGCCTTCGTCACCTCGAGGCTGGACTACTGCAACGCGCTCTACGTGGGGCTTCCCTTGTGCCTGGATCAGAGGCTGCAACTAGTGAAGAATGCGGTGGCCCATCTCCTGTCGGGGACAGGTCGTTGGGAGCACATAATACCTGTGCTCCGGACTCTGCACTGGCTGCCAATAGCGTGCTGAGCCAGGTTCAAGATATTGTTGTTAATCTATAAGGCTCTTCACGGTCTGGACCCCTCATACCTCAGGGACCGCCTCACCCTCCGTGCCCCAGAGTGGCTCCTTCGGTCTGCCGGGGGTGCCTTCTTGGAGGTCCCCCGTGTTAAGCAGGGGGGCCACAATGGAGAGGCCATTCTTAGTGGCTGGGCCGCGCCTTTGGAATTCCCTTCCAGAGGAAGCTCGCCTGGCCCCAAGCCTTTTAACATTCCAGCAAATTTGCAAGACCTGACTGCTCATCCAGGCCTTTGGGGAGGGGGGGAGGGGAGTTAGGGTTTTTTTATCTCCCACCACCCCTATTCAGGGCACCAAACAGACATGCCTGCGCCCAGGGCACCAGGGAGGGTGAGGAGCATGCTGTACATGCAGCTGGCTGGCCCCGCACTGCACCCAGTGCCCTGACCCCAACCATAATGGGCAGCCATGGTGGCCAATGACAGCCAGTCATGGCAGCTGGCCATGGTGGACCCAACCCAGGCCGTGTTGGTGACCTGGGAACAGACATGATAGCCCACTGTGGCTCACTTTGGCCCGGTCAGGTGGGCCTTAGCCCAAGCTGTGACTTTGGGAATTTTGCAAGGTCAGAGTCTGAGCCCACAAGACCTGGGGCAATCCCAGGCCACCATCTGACATTGTCTGAACATACATGCGGGTGAGGTCCAGAACAAAGTGTGATGAAGCAGGCCACAGCAGGCTGCTGTCACATCTGGTTTTACTCTGAGGCCAGCAAAATTAACTAAAAATGCTTCCTCATCTTCCCCACCCATCCCCACGGTGCATGCCCCTGGCTTCAGGGGCGGGAGTGCTCCTAAATCATTTTGCTGTCCTCTTACATTCACCACTGGGGGTTTGTCCAGAGCTAGGTGTTGGAGGGCTGCTTCCTTATTGGACAGATGATTAGTGGGAAAGTAACTCTTCTCCACCCACCATAGGGCTTGCACTGCAGGTATAAGGAGTGATACCACCTCCTTGCTGATCACCTGTTTAGAAGGCACCAGTGTCACTTTCTCCCATGCCCACATTGAAAGTCTTCAGCCTGAGGGGTGCAAATGCAGGTGATGGTGTTCTTCCCCCCTTGGGGATTGTACTGCAAGTGTGGAGGCTAGACTGCTACCTCTTCCCTGCTGATCAGCTGGTTAGCCAGCACCAGAAGCACTTCCTCCTCTACACCCACATTGCCCACCCTGAGAGTTGCAAAGGCAGGTGGGTGTATGGCACATCTTCATATTT
The DNA here is from genome assembly GCA_003113815.1 of Sphenodon punctatus. Lineage (NCBI taxonomy): Eukaryota > Metazoa > Chordata > Lepidosauria > Sphenodontia > Sphenodontidae > Sphenodon > Sphenodon punctatus. Next base: position 1,393,423 of record QEPC01008679.1, on the reverse strand, counting down.
TGCATAGGGAAGAAAACATATAAAGCCGGCCCTGGGAGCAGCTTTTTCACATTCCTCTTCCAGTGGCTAGGGTTTCCACTTCTTGCTGTTTGACCCCGAGACTCCAATAGGCCAAAATGGAAGTCTCCGGGTCAAGCTGCAAAAAGTGGCAACTCTACCTACAGGGGGAAGGCAAAATAGAATGCAGCCTATGCATTCAGCCTTGATAGGAGGAGGCTGTTATGTGAACAGAATTTATGGTGCAAACAAACAAATGTGAGTCTCCCTCCCCCAACAGCGCACGGTCCATCAGCACGGATTTGCTTACACTGCAAACCCTGTTCACACAACAATCCCTCCCCATGAGGGTGAATCAACATGGGCTGCTTTCCATGTCACCTTCCCCTGCTAGAGGAGGGTTATGAGAAACTGGGATTGTTTTGGGTGGACCTATTAAGACATTACATTGGCTCTGTTGAAATCATAAGCATGGACAATTGATTCATTTATTTTCAGGAACAGTCACCTCAGGTCTGGCATAGATCCAGATCTGAGACACCATCAGAATTAACTTTAGGGGAATATGGGCATGAAACAGTCCCTTCACCCCCCCCCCTCTTACTGATGAGACCACGCCCCTTTCCAAGAATCCTGTAGTCACAGTGCTTGGAAAGGGGCATGGTCACTCACATGGGAAAGGACTGTGAGGAAGGGTCTGTCCTGCCCCTTTCCAACATGACCCTTTCTGAGCACCGTGAAGTTGTAGTACTAAGAAAGGAGACCTGGTCATGTTGAAAAAGGATAGGATACCCCTTTTGTACAAATCCCTTTCTAATGTAGTCATTCCCCCCCGCGCTGCTTAAACGGCTTGGGAAGGGGTGGGAGTCAGGGGGGTGCAACCTCCTCATGAACTAGACCAGATTGGTGGCCAGAGTGAAGTTATTCATGTAAAATGCGCTATATGGGGGTGCCAACCCAAGAAAGGAGGTGTGTAGATTGCCCTTTGCAGGAGTTGGATACAGTCCCCCACATATTCTTTACTTGCCCCAGCTATGACAGGTTTAGAGGAAATCTTTTGCTGATCTGGGAGCAATACCAGGCAAGGGCTCCCTTAGTGCCACCTGATATATCATGTTTGGGATATACGTCCTCGGATTTAACTAGGGCGGTGGCCTGATTTGCTAATATAGTGATGCGTGAAAGGCTGCCGAGGATGCTGGAAGAAGAACAGGAGAGATGAAAGAAATTCAATTTTGGTATGTTTGTATTACTCACTGGGGGAATGCTTTGTGTTGTACACGTTGGTCCTCTGAGCGAGAGGAATATTTAGACCCATGAATGATAACCTCGAAAGTGCGTAGGTTTGTTTGAGGTTTTAAACTCCTTCTGGAATTATTTATTGTTGTGTTGACTATGGAAGGACTTGTATTTGTGTTTTAACGTGTATGCCAATAACTTTATAGTTGGGCAAATAAAGGATTTTATCTATCTATCATGTAAAATGCAAAAACACCATGAAGCTGCATAAGCAAAAGAGCTCAGCTCTCGCTCACCCAGCATTCTAAGCTTGTCTGAAAATCCTGCTAAGGGGTGTGTCACATTTTTTTTTTTTAAATCTCACCTCCTCACTTGGAGAGTGGAGTTATTTCTAATATCTGGCCCTATTCAGGGCCCAGTCCAGAGAAACTGGGACCCTGTGTGAAATGATGGAGTAGGCCCTCTCCTAAATCACTGCGGGGCTTCCATGGGCAAAAACTCTCTGTGTTTGAGACCCTGGGGGCCAATAGTTAATGCCAATGCCACACTCATGTTTTATTGCAAGTATATTCATGGACTCTAGGTATCGAGGGGAACCCGAACACATGGGGACCTGTGTGGTCACACAATTTGCAGATACCCTGGCCCCATGTGGCTGTCACAACAGGACTTTGATCTCAAGTGTTGTCCCTAGACACTCCTGTAATGCAAATAGTCATAAATCTGCCTTATGGCCATAGCTCTCCTTCCCTCTTCCCTGTCCCTGCCTCAGCAAATGTGTCCAAGATGCATTTCTTCTGTTGGACAGAGCTTTATCTGCAGACACTTGATCATCTCGACTAGGGCCATAACTCTTTGATTAATGGGTAGGAGTGTCCACTTGTGGCACCAAACTCTTCGCTGGGAGCATTCATCAGTGTTATCTCCTTTCCTTACAGCCCTCAGTTTTCTGCACAACCTAGCCTCCCACAAGAGCCAATTCCTTATTCAAGACCATGACCTGTGACCTTCAAGGGCAAACATTTCTAATCCCAAGACCAACATATTCCCTCCACCATCAACAGGGGGTTGGGTCTCTCTCCCAGTCACTAGCCATTTAAGGATGTCTGTACAACTCCCCACCACAACCCCCACCCCACATTAGTAAAAATAATATATGAGATTGACTGGCATTAGGGGAGGGGAGAAGGGCCTTTAAAAGGAACCCCATTTCACATGGATACGTGTTGAGTATTTGGATGCTGATGTAGCTAGTTGACTTTTCTCCATTCAAGGGGGATGGGCAGGTCCCTACTTAGCCTGGAAGACAAAGATGAAGAGATGGTGTCTGACTAACATGAGTTTGGGTTAAGGATTGACCTAGAGGAAATCTACAAACCTTCTTGGAAGCGGAGAGTGGAAGGAGATTGAAAGAGAGACAGATGTGGCCAAGTTTAGCCGTTTGTGACCGTGAAAGAAAATGAGGCCTTTTAAAGGTGGTGGGGAGCTTTGACACTGAACAGAGAAGAACCATAAAACCCTCCCAGTCCTCCTACGAAGAGTGAGGTAGACAAAACAAACAAAGGACTTCAGATCTCTTTAGCTTTCAAGTGGACTTTAGCCAGGGGGTTGTTTTGTCTGTGATTTTGTGAATGGCTTTCCGGTAGTTGTGCTTAGCCTCTGCTCACTCACAAGCTACTTCGTCAGAGCTACAAATAATGCAGCATTTGTGAAAACCTGCCTTGAGCTTCTTGGCACTCACATTATTTATTTATTTTTGGGATGGAATGGGCTTACTGTTACCGATAAAAGACACCTTGTGCCATTTCTGAGACCCGCGCACACATCAAAATCTGCTGCTCGAGCTGGTTGCTGATTGGAGACTATGGGGGTCATCTTTGTTGGTTTGATGCTGCAGGGAGGAAGCTGAAACAAATCCATTCACTCGAGGAGCAGAGTTCAATTCCAGATGTCCTGGGAGGTTGGGGAATAATCCTGTGGTTTATAAACCAAGCAATGGATCAACCTTTCCTGGGCAAGGTATGAGTGTATTTTTAAATGAAGCTAAAGTCTTCAAGTGAAAAGGAGGAGAATACTGGGAAATAAATTTATGTTAAAGAGTGGTGGGACAATGCTTTCTGAAACTCTCAGAGTGAAACAGTTACTTGGTACTTTTCAGAAGCAAAGTCATGGGAGGGCAACTTTTACATGGGGGGTTTGCTTTGTAAATAGTAACTGTAATAAGCGGGCATCAGGGAAGTTGGCGTGAAATATCCACACGATTTTGGAGAGAGGGGTGAATATTTGGGGTGGGGGCAGCAATTAAACAGGCTCAGGCAAAGAACTGAAAGAACAATCTTCATAGTTGTAATAATGTGAGAAATTCTAAGCTATGGAAGACAAAACTCTGCTATAGTTGATCTCATTTTGAAAACTACCGCAATAGAGTGAACATCAGTCCCAGCCCTATCAAAACCAGTGGTGTTTTTCCCCCACTGATTTCAATGTTGTTGAGATTTCAAGAGTCTCCTTTCCAGCGAGGCCATCAAGGCTTCCAAAGTAATTGAGGTGCAAAGCCATTTCTTCACTGAGGAGAAATCAGATTCATTATTCCCATTTGGATGAAGGGATCAAATGGACTTGTAAATTCTGGACAAGAAAGGAACTCCTTAAAATCCTCAGCGTTTAAATATTTGTTTATCATGTGACTTACTGCATCATGTGCCCCTCCTTTTCAAAACTCTCTTGAACTATATTTTCTAATGCTTCCAAATGTAACTCAGCCAATGAGTATGAAAAAGAGGGGGGGTAGCCTCACCCATTTTAGGGTTTTTAAGAACATACTAGACCAACCTAAGACAATATTGAAACTGTCTGTCTACTAAGGCCACAAGCCCCAAGCCACTTATGCCTGCATGTGGTTCATTGATGGGTGCTCTGCCCGGCCCCAAACACTGCAAAACCTAATCACTGGGATCTATAAAAGTGAATAAATAATAACTTTAGGATATAACCTGACGGTGGGAGAGGGAGGAATCTGTCCAATATGTGGGGCAGAAATTAAGTGAGGAAAGGATCTTCTGTTAAAACGTCCAATGAATGTTTTCCATTGGCTGATCTCAATTTTCAACAATTAAACAAACTCAACCTGCATCACATACCATTTTCTAAGGATTTTTCCCCCCCAAATCAATCCTATACCAATATTGAAGTAGATTCTTTAGTTTAAATGTGATATTTCCCCCAATAGGAATCTCTGCTCGTGTTCTTAAAGAATGTAACCGTTTTTAAAAACGAGCTGGTATTTTTAAAATCGTAATTTTAAATTGCTTTAATCAGCCTACGCTGCATTTTCTTCTATGAATCCAGGACCTTAGATAGGGACATCCCTCCCCCCTCCCCCTCCTCCACCCCATTTATTTGGGGAATGTTAAATTGTAATGAGAGAGAAAAAATCTTACAAAAAAAGTTGATTTACAGCAACGCAGGAGTATGGATAATATCCCATTATTACCTAGACACCCTCTCCGCAGAAACGCGGCTGTGAAATTCAAATACTTTCAGCAAGTTGAAGAGAGTTTTACTTTCTCAAAGAGCAAGCTCTCTCTCTCTCTCTCCCTCTCTCTCTCTCTCTCTCTCTCATAGACTGCAAATGTATATGAATTTATAGATTTTTACAGAATACATGTTGCAAACATTTCCGGTTAACTTAAATTTGCATTCTACCTAAGGGAAGGGGCGGAGACGAGAGAGAGAAACTTTGTGCGTAATAAATATACACTTAAAATTGTAATGATACCTAATGCTTTTTATCACATCATTATGATGTGATTCTTAAACCTAGAATAAATGTGCAACTAACTTCAAGCTTCCCACCCCACCCCCGCCCAAGAACAAATCTGTTTCTTGTATGATCACACCCTACGGATGGAATCCTGACCCCCTGTCTTCATTGGATCTCGTGGAGGCGAGGATTTCTCTCTCGGATGCCATTCTGGTTCCAGTTAAGTCAATGGTCTGGATCCAGTTTTTCTGGAGACATAGGGTGAAAACAGACATGACGCTAACCACCCTTTAACCACCCTTGGTGGTCATTTATGCATGTTGCAGGGCTGCATAGGGCACCAATACAGCCCTGCAACATGCATAAATAACCACCAAGAGTGGTTAAAGGGTGGTTAGCGTCATGTCTGTTTTCACCCTTAGATCCACTGAAGTTCTGCGGTTTGTGGATCCTGGCCAGTGGAAGTTTTGCAAGTATGTTAGCTAACTTTCTTTAGGCTGGGCGTCACTCATCAGCGATTTACATGCAGTGATGTGTCACATTGCTCATTATTTTAAATTTTAAAGTATTTTAAAATATTTTCTGATTCAGTTCTTCACTCACTACTAAGGAACATATGGTAGTGCTCCTACATTCCTCTCCAACTTTATTCATAGTTTACTGAGCACAAGGTTAATCAGTGGTTTATGTTGGCGCAATTTCAAATAGCTGAAAATGGTATTTCTATTCCTCCCCTCCCCCCAGCGCAGATCTTTTAACAGTCGCTCGTTGAAAGAAATTTGTTTTGGCAAACAAATCTTTTTATAGTTTGCAAACATCTGTACCAATTTAAACTTTGGAACAAATTAGCTCTTTTTGGTTTCTAATCCTTAACACGCTTTAAAAAAAAAGTAGCTCCCAAAATAGAGCGCTATACAAAAATCTCCATGTCTACATGTCTTTGGTCACAGAGGGAATAAGAGAATGCTTGTCAGATTAGCGTCCAGAGGGTGTGTGGGGTCAAGGGTACGTGCCTTTAAAGTGTGTTTGGCGCTATCCATAGACCACTTACTGCGGAGGAAGCATGAGGCTGTTCCAAAGTAAGTGGGTTATGGATAGCATTGTGTGTGTGTGTGGGTGGGTGGGTGGGTGCGTGCGTGTGTGTATGAGTGTGTGTGTGAGAGAGAGAGAGAGAGAGAGAGAGAGGGAGAGAGAGCAATACATCTGGGGCAAAATCTCCAACCGCATGGCCAGGCTTCACCTTTAAAAGAGATTGAATTTCAGAGTAAATAATGCACTTTCCACAGAGAACAAAACATTTCTCTCTTCAGTCTTGTTTCCCCCTTTATAATCCCTTGATCCACGTTTTAAAGCCTACAATCGACACCCGAATACTACGCAGCAGCACCTCACCACCACCCCATCCCCGCAAGAATTTCTCCCCTCCCCCCCCCCCACCGCTGAACATCATTCTTCTCAATAACAGGGTATTGGGTGTATTAGAAACGCCTTCTGTGACCTTCAAGCCTGCACATAATTAATTCATTTTTTTAAAAAGGTATCTTACATTGTCCTTGTGGGAGCTCCAAGCGGCTTATTGCATTCCTCCACAGGACAATTCACTCCCCTCCCGTATCCCCCCACCCCCCAAAAAAAAAAAAAAAACCGCCTAGAAGACTTGGAAGTCTGATTTCTGTTCAGTTACCACCACTTTGAGTTCAGAATCTGGCGTCTCTATTTTTAGGAAGATTATGGCTACCATCCGCAAATAATTTATTCCAGAGTAAGTGATCCACTTACCTCTCAGAACTTTTCAATGGGACTACTCCGTAGTAAGTGGTTTGTGGATCGCAGCCTTCAGATACATTTCCACATATAAACGTGTGCTAATGTATTCCTATACCTTGTATGTACAAATTGTAATCCTAAAACCACTTGTTTGACTTCAATGTAAGTCTCTACTAACTTCAGTCAGGGGTGATCAATAAAGGCCGCACTCCACAAATCACTTACTCGGAGTAGTTCCCTTAGGACTTCAGTGGGATTTATCCTGAGTAAGGGGCTTGTGGATCCCGGCCAAACATTTTCAGTGAACCCACAGGTTGCAATCCTAAACCCATTGAAGTCAATGTCAAAATTCTTCTTGGCTGCAATCTGACTTGAGTGAGAATTTTGCCATTAGCGGCAATGGCGTCAGGATAGTACCCACTGCCTTAAATTGAGCCCCCTTTTCTCCATTCTGTTATTGGCAAATAATCCGTCTTTTGTTTATTTCAGTGGAGCCAGGACCTTTTTATCCTGAATTTTAATTTCTGGTACAGAAATGTTGTTAAAAATATAGAGTTGGATCGTGTGTGTGTGTGTGTGTGTGTGTGTGTGTGTGTGTGTGTATGTTTTAATAAAAGCAAACCAATTTATATTGACAAAACCAAAGGGGACAGGGTTTTTTGTTTGGATTTTATTTATTTATTTGGCTGAAATATACTAACGTCTCTTGCTTCTATAGAAATTCAGGGCTTTGTTTAGCTGCAGCCTAACTACAGCACCGAACTGCCCTCTTGTTTGTCATATTTATTGGCAACTTCAGTCGCAGCTGCTACGGACTACCAACTATAGGGTGAAATAGTCAGTTCCTTTGATACAGGAAATAATGCAATGCAATGAAATGCATCTGAAATCATTCAGATGTATCAGTCCACCTTTTCCTTTTTCGAAGGACATTGATTCACTTAGTGCATTTTTTAAAATCTTCGTTATAAGTATAAAGATTCCTTTGAAAGCAGAAATCCAGCATAAGACTTTCTAGGTCATAGTGTACTGTGATGGGCAATGTGTTTATGTGTCTGTAAAGTGCCATTTCTGTATCTGTTTCATGGGTGTCGGTGTACATTTTCATATTTTATATATACACGTATACACCTGAATGTGTGTTATCAGAGGTGCATATATCCATGTACATTATATATACACGAGTGTCTGCTAATACGTGTGTATACTTATGTACCCTATATCTACATGTATCCACATAAATATGTGCTGATGTGTGTGTTTATATACATTATAGATACAAATGCGTCTGCTTATGAGTGTATGTATTTATATACACTATGTGTATTTATATACACATGATTTATATATACAGATATACATATACATATACAGATATACATATCTAGATAGAGTTACACAGATGTGTACCAATGTGTGTATATATATTTATAGACAGATAAATACAGCATGTGCTTATGTGTATTTGTATGCATTCTATATACACAGGGATGTGTGTTTCTCGATGTGTGTAGATATAACCTAGGATTGATTTTTTATTCGTATATGGCATGTAAACATAAGTGTGTGTGTACTCTCTCTTCATATATGTGGCTTGATTGAATGAATTAACTAGTGGTTTTTTCCCCTTATGTTAAAGTTTAAAATATAGGGTTAAGTAACACTAGGAAAGTAGGAAGTGTCGTCGGTCCCCCCTCCCCACCCGCACCCCACACACCCCAATCTCCCCCCCTTATTGTGGTTTAATTGTGTAGGAGGAAAATGTCTGCCTGTCATTACATGGATATCTATATAATACGCACATGTTTATGTATCAGACAGACAGAAGGCAGACAAATAGATATTTATGAATTATGTACAGATACCCGTGTATTACACAGGGGTAACACACAAAGGAGTAAATTACAGATCTATGTCCCTGTCAGTTATAGCTTGCTACTTCTTCTTCCGCCATCAAAGCGTCTGTTCCTCAGGCCTTTCCTAAAAATAGCAGTGCAAATGTGGGGGTAGGGAGGAGGTGGAGGGTAAAAATATAGATGTGATCCAACTCCGCTCTATAGTTCCATATGCTGGGGGAGGGACAGAGAGCAGTGTCTCGGCTTCTAGCTACTCTGGCATCCACGGAGAGACGCCTTGTGTGTTTTAAGAGTCCTCTGCAAACCAGTAAAGTTTCCCATTAAAACTGACACCAAAGGGGGGGGGGGTGGCCCCAGAAACCCATGTCCAGCTCGGATTGGCCAGCTCACCGGAAGTGGCTCGCAGACGCCTTTTTTCCCAAAGAGATAAGTCAGTTTGCTAGAGACCTTTCTTTTCCCCCTTCATCAATATATATATATCTATATATCTTTTTTCCCTCCAGCCCTGAGAGTCCCCTTCCCCAGTAACAAGAGCCGGATCCCCACTCACCCCAACTCAGTGCTCTAAGGAGAAGGGGAGAATCTTTTCTCGACATCTCCCCCAGTCCCTTAAAAACCTCCTTGTTTTCAAACTGGGGTCTATTTTCCCCCCACCTCCTTTGGGGGTGTTATGAATCAGCACCAGTCTGGACTGCGATTCTTTCCATCTCCTTTCCATCCAGGTTGGGGGGCCCCTCCTGGACACCATGTCGCCCAGAAGATCAGTCCGTGCTTGTATGCACCAAGAAGCAAAGGTAGTGGCGAGGAGTCCTGTCTCCCATTCCATGCTGTGAAGTATCCAGCGCCTCAGTCCCTTCCTTTCTCCAGGCTGATGATGGGCGAAGCTGATGGCACCAGCAGTGGTGGCGATGGAGGGTCTGGATTGTGCCAAAGCTTCGCCAGTCCTCTGCAGTCTTATGTATCCCTCGAGCCAGCAGAATCTCGGGTACTACCGCTGGGGGCTGACTTACCTCCCCCTGCTGCGAATGGGAACCAACAGGAGGGAAGCCCCCCGTCTTCCTGCTCCTCGGAGGACCCCGAGAAAGGAGATTACGAAGTCTCTATCCTGCTCAAACCTGCCTATGGATCCGGAGAGAGCAAATCCAAAGAGAAGCCTTTTTTTCTGCAGGAGGCTCCATCTTTAGCCCTACCCAAAGGTGATAAAACAGGACAAGGGATTCAAGGTGGGTAGGCCCCCCCTCCCCCCCAAAACCCCTTTCTACTAAACAATTAAAGGCAGGAAAACAGGCTGAGGGGTAATCCAAACAAGGTCCATTTTGCCAGACTATTAGAGGGGGGGGGAGCGAGAGACCAAACACAATGGCCCTTTAGTTCAAATGTAATTTATTAATTTAATTTAATTTAATTTAATTTAATTAATTCATTAATTAATTAATAGTCCTCCCGGCTGGGGAAAGAAGAGTCCTTAGTGTGGATCCCCACGAAAGATGGGGAGGAGAGAACTTAAACTCTTAGGCATGATTTTCTTGATTCCATGGCTGTAACAAGTGGTGGAGGGGGGTGGAGGCTGGTCAATGTTACCGTCCGCTTTTTAACTGATGGACAGGTAAGTGCGTTGACGGACGCAAAGGCATTTTTTAAATACAGGGTGTGAAAGCGACCTGGGGACTAATTAGACGCTAGGGAGGGGGGGAGACTCCCTTCTAATTCACTTATCATTTTAATTGCTCATCTGCATACTGTCCATGCCGATTCCTGCTGGGATAGGACTTGGCAGACCCCTTTAAAAAAATAAATATTTCATTTCAAACTTTTAGAAATATTAGCCGGAAAAAAATTGCACCTATAGTCTTGTTCCTAAATTTGAGATAAAGGCCGTCAGCCACAAACCATTTCCTCCAGAGTAACCCACTGAAGCCTCGAGAGGTCGCGGCCTATGATCAGAAATTTAATTCTTCGCCTTCTCCCTTTTCCTCTTCTCCCCACCCCAACCCTAACCTGTGTCTTTGTTTGGAGATTTTTATTTTACCTTCAGTTGCTAAAACAAGCGGTAGCAGTGGACTCCAGAGCTTGATTTGGACTTAACTAACCAAAACAGGAATACTCGAAGTCAGTGCTCCCGTTAGTTCGGATGGTGCGTGATTTGGGCCCAGATATATGGGAATCTAAAATTAACTACTCCGTTAAAACTCCAGAGGGGAGGGGATTCCTAATTAGGCTACATGGTACTGGAAAGGGAATGGGGGGAGCTGATGACTTTTAGCTGTGGTTGGAATCTTCGCTCCCAAATTCGCTGATGAGGTGTGTGTGTGTGTGTGTGTGTGTGTGTGTGTGTGTGTGTAAAATTGTTAGTCCGTTATTTTTTGCAAAGTGTGCCTCATTCCTTGACTTCCTGATTTTAGTGTAAAGGAGATGCTAACGCAGTGAGTCCATAGTGCTGTACATCATAGTGTCAGCGATTTATTTTCTGTCCTTTTCATTGAGAAGAAGGCTGTCTGACTTGAAACTCATACGGTCACTTGGGCAGAAGTTCCAAGTCCATTTTCTTAAGGGTAGGCTACTGTGCTGCTTCCCCTTAGAGGTGAAGATGGATGGATGATTGCGTAGGAATGGAGAAATGGGTAGACTATGTGTGTGTATACTTACACGCGTGCATATTATACACACACGCACAAGGATTATTGGAATATCTAGCTAAAGAAATGTGATGCGTGTGTAGGTGGATAGGGGTGTGTGTGTGTGTGTGTGTGCGTGTGTGTGTAAAATGTATGTAGTTATTGATACTGGGTGCAATCCTCACCCATTAAATTCAGTGGGAATTTTATCATTCACTTCATTGAGTTCAGGATTGCAAGAAGGATGGATGGATGAATGCACGCTGTATGTGTATACCTATCGTATCTATACCTATAGTATCAGCCTGCGCGTCTCCCTCCCCCATGACTAGACAGAGAGCTGCCTAGTATTAGGATACTAGATAGATGAGTGTATGATGGATAGATTAATTGTCAGATGTTATGTGTATGTATATGTATTTGGTGTGTGCGCGCATGAAGAAAGAAAAAGAAAAAGAGAGAAAGAAACAAACGCAACTGTTTCTGTACCTTTACATTTTACTTCCTGACCTTGCCCTGCTTTTATAGCTTTCTTCTAACTGTTTAATTCAAACATATCTCCTGAGATGTGGAAACGTCCTAGTGAACTCTCCATCTCAGCAGTTCTCCCAAAGCAGGACTGTCTGAATAATATTTCACTAATGCAATGGATAAATAACGAACCTAATCCCCTTGTGTAAAAACGATTTGATGCTGGCGAATTTGGATTATTTGATTTAACAAGGAGTCACGGGTTTGATTGTTATTGTTGTGGGCTTTTTTTTCCTTTTCCTTTCCTTTTCTTTTTGTAAGGGAGGCGTTGCATGCAGCAATCTTTCCTGACAGATCATTAGACTTCCAGACTGATTGGAAAAAACCGTCGGAATGTGACGCAAGGAAAGAAAATTAAAACCAAACCCTGCAAATAGTTATGTCTGCGACCTTGTCAGAGTATTCTCCTGGTATGTTAATGTGGGGAAATTAGTTTTTCCGCTATGATTCCTTGGAGCGATGCGTGTGACTCAATGATCCTAAACATTTAATTTAGGAAAGTTAAATTGCGCCTGTACGGATTGGGTCATCAACTAAGTTTCTTGCAAACATTCTACTAATTTATGACACTCCACGAGATGGTTCTTATTATTCCGTACCTGCTGCTAAATGACTTTTTAAGACTTAGCCCCTTAACCAAAAGAAAAAGAAAGAAAACCAACCCCTCTTCCTACTAATTAAAGGAAATCTCGATTGATTGAATCAGTAACTGCCAAGCATCTGTGCAAACCAATTACAAACATTAAAAATAAAGTTGTGAAGCTTTTATTTGCCATATTAAGGGTCCGATCATGCCAAGACTTAAACACTTTGAAGGAGTTTTCTCTGCTACTGAAAGTTACTCACCTGTTGAAAAGTGGAGGGGAGGGAAAGGAGGGGTGCGGATGAAAGAGTAGAGTTTATTCTTAACACGTCTGGACGACCAATGTCGCCTCCAAGCTAAAGCGTTTGAATTTAAACATGGTCTAAATTAGTCACAGGAACAGGACCCAACGTTCTCGGTTCTACTTAAAGAATGTCAATTCAATACACTTGAACTCGTGGGCTCCTTTCCGGGGAGAACTTCTACTCTCTGTAACGCCTTGCAAAGGATACCTTTATATGTAACATTTGCTATAACCTCGAAAGAAAGTTTGCAATGAGAAGGAGAGAGAGAGAGATCTCGCTGTTTGGGAAAAGGAACATTTCCCACACACGGCTTTTCATTCCAGAGAGCATTCTTTTTTATCCTAGATTTCCATTTGTTTTCTAACCGGGGGAGGGGAGGGGACCCACTCTTATCTTGTTTGGGGGCTTATTTTGGACTATAGGGATAACTTTGGCAAAAAATATGTGAGGGTGGCTGACCCAGATAAGCTCCACCCGCATAACCCTACAATTCCAAAGGGGGAGGGGGAATTACATCCGCAGTGTTCTCTACTATAATCTCTCTCTCATGTATTGGACGACTTTATTGAGAGGAATTCTAAGTTTCAGCTTCAGGATCAGTTTTTTCAAGCTTTCAAATAGGTCTGAGGGGTTGGGGGGGGGGATCTTTCTTTTTTAAGTTCATTTAAAGGGAGAGTCTAAATGTGCGATCCAGACTCTTTTAAATCAATGGGAGTCTTGCCATTGACTCAAAGGTTCAGCAAAGCAGCCGAAGTAGTTGGAAGGATCCCCTTTTATTGCACCAGCTTCTAAAGGATCATCATTCCGTTTGACCTAAATAATTAGCTTATTGAACATAAACAGAAAGTTTATACTTGAAAGATTCAGTGCCCATCTGGGACTGAAAGAGAGAAGGGGCACGAGCCTCATCTCCTTGGACCCAACAGGAATTTAGCCATTGACTAAATGAAAGCCAAATTTCGCTCTCTTTGCTGTTTCTCTGTGCACTTCGCCCAACTTGTCTAGTCGGTTTTTTTCTGGTCAGTTTCCCTTTTGTCTGCTTGCTGCTGAGCAACAGGTGAGACTGGAACCGACGTTACCTACTTTTAAAATGAAGGGGGGGGGGGGGTTTCAACCATGTATCTGGCACGCTACCAAATTCGCAACAAAATTATGCATGAAAATTTGGAAATAATTTTAGTTCCGTTCCTCTTTCCCTCCCCGCAACTGACTCTGTTCAAGTATTCTCTGATCTGCTTCAGTTTTACAGGGATTTAATTGTCCCCTTTTTTTCTCCCGCATTTGTGCCTGACTCTCAACAAATAAAGGTGGGCTCTAAGGGTACTTGGCAGTCGTTTTTAAAATATTCTGTAAGCATTTCTGGTAAAACATTCCCTCTAGAATGTCTAAATTGCTACATTTGGCTGGTTTGTTCCGACCACAATGATTTCACACTTGACTTTACTAATAGCCACGTGTGAAGCTGCAGTACGTCTGTAAAGCTGGATCCCTGCCAGTGGTTTCCCTACACCACGGATATGTTTTTCATTTTGATCATGCATGTCTCTGAGCGTCAGCGGAATCAATTATAAGGTAGCACTGCACTGATTTTTAAAAGAAAACCGTAAAAGGTGGGAAATGAAAAGAAAAAATATTCTGTTTTCAATTATATCCCTGGCTTGCTGGATCATATGAAACACCTTGCGACTGGATTATCCCAGAGCTTCCGCGCCTTAACAAAATTACTCTACTTCTTGCAGAAGCGGAACAGAATTCAGTCTCGTTTAGCTCGAATTTATCGTAAATACCTGGACTCCATGAAAAAGTAGCTAACAGTCTTTTATTGACAGTTTAAATTCGAGGACCTGCCTATCGAGTTAGCTCAGAGGAATAACTGTGGGAGAAACGTTGTGGAATAGAATCTCCCGTTTCCCAAAAAAATGCTTTGGTCGATCGGTCTGTCTGTCCTTCATCTTCATCTTCACCTTCATCATCTGTTCTCCCTCTGTATGTCTGCCTGTCCCCCGTCTGTCTATTTCCCCCACTCTTTCTTTGTCTATCTACCTGTTTATCTCCCTCTTTCTGTCTAAACTTTTAATTTTTTTCCCTTTTCAAAAATTTGCATCTCCGGCACTTTAAAATAAATAAATGTTTGTCTTATACTTGGCAGAAGAGACAAAAGCTGTGCTTGTATCTGGCAGCTGGCTGACTGCAAACAGGGGAAGAAGGGGGGGAGCCCAAACCCAGAAGCTGGAGCTAGAAAAGAAGTTCCTCTTTAATATGTATTTGACTCGAGAGTGCCGCCTAGAGATCAACCGAAGCGTCAACCTCACAGAAAAAGAAATCTGGATCAAAAACCGCAGAATGAAACTGGGGGAAACATGACCTGGAATAATAGGGCGCTAGGACAATTAACAACTGTGCCACATGCCTTCAGCAAACGATTGATAGGGAATGTGGGGAGACTGGGGATAATGTTTATTTATTATTATTTGAGTTTCGGAGGATATAACAATTTGGAGGGGTTTCAAAAAGAATAGTCTATTCTCTCCTAAACCGCTGCTTCACAATTTTTTTAGCCCAGTGTTTATTTTTTTAATGTTCTTGAAAGGCTGAGACATACTTTTAAAATGCATTAACTCGGCAATAATAGTTCCTAGCGAACAGAGTTCACACTGGGCTCTGTTGTAATTTGCTTTGAATTTTTTTCCCAAGCCAACTTTTTTTTTAATCTTTCCCCATATAAAAAGCGATAAGCACCTCCCATATGTAACCCATTCTGTTTGGGGGGAAAGAAAAAAAATAGATTCTCAACAACTCTTTCGAAAATGCACTGATGCCAAGTATTCCCAGAGGCTAATCCTGATGAATGGGAAGCTGCTTGCAAACAGCTGCTATAACAATATTTTTAATAAAAACATAGTCTTGGCATAGAACTAAATAAAGCAGGAGGAAACCAGTAATGATAGCTGGAGATTGAATGACATTTATCTTACACAAGAACTGCGATGTACTGTTAGAAATACATAGATATTAATACACATGGGCTCTAGATAGCTACAACTAAATCTAGAGCTATATATCTGCCTACAGCTATTGAAAATGGATAAATAGATATAGACAGATACAGATTTAGATGTATATGGTGCACATGAATTATCTATATAGTCAATGGCCACTTACTCCGGAGTCACCCCATTGAGGCCCATAGGCTAGTCTCGAGTAAGTCGTTTGTGGATCACGGCCTATGGGTACAATCCCGACCCAATGAAGGCAATTGGAATTTACTTATGTGGTACAATCCTCATGCCATGTAACTAAATGGGAGCTGAGCTACTGATCCCAAGGAGGACAGGCTTGCATCCATAATGCATGTCTGTATTTACACACACACACACACACACACACACTATCTATATCTGCACACATAGACAAACATATATATGTACGTATACATGTGTGTGTGTGTGTGTGTGTGTTTAATACTTCAATTTACTCCAGTGGGAGCAGGATTTTATCCTATTGGACCTCAATTAAACGAATGGAAATTTAGCTGTTGTCTTTAATGGAGCCAGGATAGCACCATGTGTGTGTGTGTGTGTGTGTGTGTGTGTTTATATTGATATATGAAACACCTTGGAGATATGGAGATATCAATATTTCCATATATCCAAGATGATGTTAGATATCTATCTATCTATCTATCTATCTAGATGATAGATAGATAGATAGATAGATTAGATTAGATGTAGCTGAACAGACAGAAAGAATTTTCATCTTTCCCAGCCTATTAGTGACTTTAACACCAATTTCCTTGACAAATGGAAACTTTCCTACAGCTAAGATAACCATTTAGTATTTTAAAAGCCCTATCTTGTCTTTCTCGCCTATATTTAGAACATTTTAAGGACACTGGCAACAAGAAACGCACCATTATTTTAAAATGTGATAAGCACACATAGATTGACTCCAATACATAGCTTAGTATGGTGTGTTTTTTATTGTGTGTTATTTATTTAAAACTCTGATCATGAAACTCAGTAACAAATGCATTTTGGTTGTTTATGCGAGCTCGTTTTCTTTATTTATGTTTCCGGTTGGAAATCTGTCCTGTGGTGGGGGACGGGGGAGGGGAGGGGAGGGGAGAGAATGCCTTATTTGTCTTTAATTCCAAATTTCAGCGATGAAAACTTAATTCTAAAAATCTTCTTATTTTCTGCAAAGGGAGAAACTTAATAGGAACGGGCCCAAAATACTGGAATGCTTCCATTTTACAAACATGGAAGAGAGAAAATGCTAATATCTGATCTAGACTTTTCGATTTCTGTACATTTTAACTCTTCCTTTTTTAAACACTTTATATATTTCCCTATTTGAATTATTTGTCAATTAAAAACAAAGGGCTGGGGGTTTTATGAGGTAAATAAAAGTCCATCCTTGCATTAAATGGAATTCTATATATCTAGATCTATATATACAATTTAACCTACACCCTATCTATCTAGATCTAGATCTAGATCTAGATAGATAGGGTGTAGGTTAAATTATATATATATATATATATATATATATATATATATATAACTCTTGGTTCTTATTTCTCGACTGGAATTATTCGTGGATGAAAAGTAAATAAAGTTTTGTAGCAAATTTCCATCTGAGAGTTCCTTTTAAGCTCAGTCCTACAACTGTTTGAATTTCCTGAATTGAGGTGCAAAATAACAGGTTTTGGGGGTGGAAAACTCTACAATATATTTCTTTTTAACAACAGTTTTTATCAAAAATTGTTGAC
Source organism: Sphenodon punctatus (assembly GCA_003113815.1). Lineage (NCBI taxonomy): Eukaryota > Metazoa > Chordata > Lepidosauria > Sphenodontia > Sphenodontidae > Sphenodon > Sphenodon punctatus. The sequence goes on along the minus strand of QEPC01008679.1, from coordinate 1,375,996 downwards.
TTATATTTTTTTTGATTGTATTTTTTCCCCCAAAACAGCTCTGATATTGCAAACAAAAAACAAAACAAAAAACCCACCAGATCTACAACTTGATAGTCTGATACAAACATATTTTTTGTTTTTATAATGGCTTTTTTATTTCTTTTTCGTCTTCTACACTTCTCTCTTTAAAAAAAAAAAAAAACACCCAAAAACCTTTTCTTTCTATTCACTGCCTGACAGTGCTGTAAACTGTTTGAAGTTCAACAACACGGCGAAGTTTTATTGTATTTCCGGTACAACAGAGGTGTATATACCATCACATCAAGGCTTTTAAAAGCCTTTGCGGAAGAAATGAAGCCCAAGTTATAGTCAAGTTTCTGCCTCCACATCCCTCAGGACTGCCTTTTTCTCCTCCTTTTACCAACTTTTAAAGTTGCCCCCTAAAGTGTCTCAAACTCTGTGAAACTTCTCTTTTAGAAAGGAACCTGGTTTTTCCCTTATTGCAAAGTTCTCTATCATTATTATTGTTCATTGACTTTAAATCCACTCATGAATAAACCAAGACCCAAGGTAAGGAATTTAATTTCTCTTATTCGTGACTTTGTCTTCCTCCTCAAACTCTTAAAGGGGAAAAATAATCTAAATTTAAATCCTTGCATGCAGCCTAAATGAGTTTACTCGGGAATGAAGGAAGTTCCAGGGAACCTTGAACCTTATCTAAGAGCTTGCTGGGCTGTTCTCCAAATACGTGTCTCCATTTCGCATCACGCTAGCTAGGTTTTAATTACTGGCTTTTTACAATCACTAAAGTCATTATTTGATACAATCGCTCCCTTATTTAATGCACACAGAGAGCGAGAGAGAGAGTTAAATTCCTTTATCAAATACAAGAGGTGATGGTTCGTTGGATTTTTTTTGTTCTTTGTTTTTTAATTCTGTTGTTCCAACTGACTCATACTAGATGAACCAACTTGTGAATTTTGAAGAGAAAATATATTCGTTTCATTATCCCTTTTCAGTTTATCGGTTCCATTTATTTCTTGTTTGGAGGTAATTTCTTATCAGAAAGTTTAACCAAACTCTTCTTATACTTTTAAAACCAATCAAGTTTTCTCCTTTATTTTTCCTCTTCCTCGTTGAACTATTTTGGGATCGGAAATTATGCTTTTAATTAGCATCCATTAAAATGTTTGGTGTTTTTTTTTCTCCTTCGTGGTTGTTGTTTCTCTCTATTTATAGCTGGGGGCTGTTTTTCAAAGTCAAGAACATTTTTACTGTTTCCCCGGGTCTTATTTGTCTGCGATTTGTAGACTCCTGCAGGAGAGATCCGCTCTGAAACACTGTACATAGGAAACAATCTGAATAGTTAAATTGGAAAATTCGTAGGGGTTTTTTGTCTCCATTTACTTTGAAAAAAAGCTCCTTTTGTGGCTTATGTTTCCTAGCAACATCCCCTTTCCCCCTCTGTTATCCAAAGTTCAGATTGCAGATGATGTCAAACCAAAATGGCCGCCCAGGCGCCTTTTCTTTGGGGAATTTTAGCCTTTTGGCCCAGGAATGAACTAGAGAACTGCATTGTGAATTAGGTAGTTTCATGTTGTTGGGCTTTTATTTTACACACAAGAACATAAAACTATCTGATTTACTCCAGTTGATTCACCTCGAGTTTATTCAGAGCAGTGGGACCGAAAGGAAGTGGGGGGTGGGGGTGGCAGGGGGGAGGAAGGGGGTTTTGCTTATTATTTATTTTATTTTATCTTATCCAGAGGAAGCCACAGAGCAATTTTAGTACCCTGTGGGTAAGTAAGTTTTGACAATGGAGCCCACACTGTTGCGGGTTTGTTAATACAGTTTAAAATTTAAACACACTTTCTGTTTGGTGACATTTTGCAAGCCTGCATATTACCCAAGACACTCACTCTCTCTCTCTCTCTCCTTTTAATCCAGGGCTCGAGCCTGAGCCTGACAGAGCCAATGGCAAAATTCCAGCTGACCTCAATGGGAGCAGATGTTTTTTGGTTTGTTTGTTTTTGAAAGTTCTCTTTCAGTTGCAATTGGCAACCTTGCAGATTTGGAACACGCGGGGGCACGCGCAGTAAATTGAATAAAGGTGCCGATCCTGAATCAACTAAAAGACGGGGGGGGGGGGGGGAAATCCCATTCATTGCAATGGAAGCAGGATTGGGCCTCGGAATCAAACGTTTAAAAGTACGTTATTTGAATTCTGCTCCTATTTTTAATCAGTGGCAAAGATTTCCATTGGCTCTAACGGTGCAGGATCCAGCTCGAATATCTCCTTATCCACATCTGTTTCTTTGGGATTCTTAGAACGTCTCCCCCACCCCCGAAAAACTATGGTTTAATTACAAAACATTTGTCCAACGAATTAGGTAAAATCCTTTCCAATTAATTCAGTTTCTTTAACTTAGTTTAAAGCTTCATTACAGAAATACTTCTGCTTTTGTTCGGGTATTTTAAAATTCGTATTATAATTTTTTTCCTATGATAATATGTAACTTGGATTAAAGTAATAAAAGTAACCTTTCATTACTTCTTGGGGAACTTTGCATGAGAGAAGTTATGAGATCTTGGCCCCAACAAAGTCCAGGGTCATTTCCCCATTATCTTCAAAACAAGGAAGTGAAGGTATTACTCATTTGTGCCTGATTTAAGAAGACTGAACATACAGAGTGGTTTAGGTTATCTAGAATTTAGAAGCTATGTATGTGTTTCGCTTAAACTGGCAGATTAAAATTTCAAAACTAAGGGTCACTATGGAGTTGGGGTTGTTCTGAATTAAGATGTCCATTTAGCTGGATGCAACTGTGGGGCTCAGAAATAAGGGGTGACTGTTATGATCTATGGGGCTGTGGGGCTCAGAATTAAGGGGCAATCATTACCTTCTAGGCAGCTGAGGGGGTCTCAAATGAGGAAATCTGGATTCCCTTATGTTCTATTGAGTCGTGGGGACTGAAATAAGGGGTGTAGGTTAAATTATCTAGACCTGTGGGGGTGTGGGGCGTCTGCTCTTATGTTCTGTGTAACTGTGGGGTTCTCAAATAAAGGATGTTTTCTTAAGAGACATGTAACAACCACGAACTTCCACAACTCACATACACAGATATAAGTACATGAAGTGTGTGTGTGTGTGTGTGTGTGTGTGTGTGTGTGTGTGTAGTTACACGTACTTTTGCACTGTCTGGATTACAGGGGGTGGCCCCCTACATTTTTTATGGCCCCCTTAGCTATTGGCATTAAAAGGCTACAAGGGGGGAGCATGAGTTCCTTTTTCCTTATAATTTGAGCCCTGAGTAGTGGCTTACTCTTCAGAACTTATTAAAGCGTCCCATTTTGCTCGGAAGATATTATTTTACAAAGAACCAAGCAGAAATAAAATATGAGGAACCCTTAATCCCCAAACCCGTTGGGGGAGAAATTTGCAGAGCCAATTTTAACTATCTACCCCTTACCCCACCCCAAACTAGCACGTTTAGCCTCTCAGTACATTTACGGAGTATACATGTAGGCATTAGTCTGTGTATCTGTACTTAAACTGCACACAGACTTGTGTACAAAGTAAAAAGTTGCCCCCCTCCTCTTTATTTATCAGTGCATAAAACCAAGGCAAGTTTTAAGTCAAGACGGAAGGCGACTACAATAGAAAGCGATAGGAATCAGGCTTTGCTTAGGCTAGCTTGGGTTTAACAGATCAGTTTTTCCTCCCCTATAACCTAAGAAATGTTTGGGAAAATTTAGTTGCTTAGAATTTCAAAAGGGTAAATAACTTGGTTTAGAGGCACAAACATGGGATGTGGTTTTTATCTCTGAAATTGCTGTAGCCCCTATGCCCATCTGGACAATCATTCCGAAAAGGGACCATGCAAAGAGAGTAACTAAAGGGATTCGGACCGCCACGCTATCTTGATAAATTCTGTAAATCCTTTCCCGCCCCCCCCCCTTATTAGTGTTAATCAGTTACCTGATGTTTGCATGAAAAGCAGCACATTGGAATTGAAACTTGCTAATCAGCTCAGCAGAGGTGCTAACGCATGAGCACAGAGTAAAATGTCTCAATAAAACACTTTCCGAGTTGAGATCAGGATAATATCTCTCTATAAGGCACAAACTCAGAGATGGCATAATAAAGGAGCTTCACAATCCAGATTCTCCTTTTACCTCTACCACACACATTAAAATGTCCTAATACACAGATTTCACATTTCGGACCATTATAATACACCTATAATGTCTTAATAAACCATCTTCACAGTCCGGCTCAGAATTCTGGACACTAATCTCACTTTCCCCAAAGTATATCAGGATAGTGGGGTTAAACTGGGGGTAACGGGCAGAATGGCAGAACAGAACAGAATGGCATCGGTTTTCCAAACGGAGTGGGGGAAGGAGAAGGGGGTAAACACAGCTTATTTGGGCGGTAGAACTAGCTTCCATTTCTACCCAGGAACTGTGCTCTTCTTGTGTTTGGAGAGGTTTCTTATTTTCTTCTCGTTGCAAATTAGAAAATATAAGAGCGACCTTACCTGGAGAAAGCAGCTGGCGTTTTTTGGCATTTGCAGTTTTAAAAAACTGCACCGCATAAGAATTGCTTCGTTTGCAGAGTGATCTACATTCCTGCTCTAGGATTTATTTATTTATTTATTTTAAAAAGACAATGAAGAACTTCTCTTAATCCAGCAACAAAACTCCAAGTTCTTTCTTTCTTTTGCAGAGCCTATTTAGCATTTCCTCACACACACCCCCATCCAATGTGTGTTTGAACCCTTCAGAAAAAAAGCTTGCCAACTACAACCCCCCCCCCCGCCCCCAACACACCCTTAAACAAGATCTCCTGCCAGAGATTTTATGGAAACCATTATTTCATAACCTATTTCTAGTACCTGGATTTTTGTGTGTCTCTGTGTCTGTGTGCCTGTCACTGGAAGCCAACGACCTCTCAAGGGCTGTTAATTCGATCCAACATCCCCGTCATATTAAGCTTTAGACAAGGTTTGGGTTCCTCAGTGACCGCCCCCCAAGATTTGAATCTGGTTCCACTTGTACGGGTGTAAATCAGGAGCAACTCTATTAGAGCCAAAAGAATTACCACTGGGGTATAAACTTCATATAAAGAGTCCCTGCTTTGTTATTCTAAATAATCTGTATTATTCTTTGGCGGGGAAGAGCCCCACTCTCCTGGTGCGGAAAGTCAGTGGCTTCTCTGACTTGTTCCCAGCCTGAAGAAGGGTCCTGTGTGGACCAAACGCTTGCAAACTCGCATCCACAGAAGTTGGGCCCCAAAAAGAGAGATCATCTGAACTACTTCATCTTTCCATTTAGGACCAAGAAGGCAGACACCACCCTCTGACTAAACTTCTTCGCACAGTCAAACAAGTTATTGCTTTGCTTTTTTGTTGCTGTTTTTTTTCCCCAAGGGAATCTCAATGTTTTATGAACTGCTAAAGTTACCAGCCTCCTTTGCCTTTGCTAGGAGTAGCGTTTCCCCTCTCCCATGCCCAGATGTGTAAACTTGGGGAGGGGGGGTTCTTTGCTTCTCTTCAGACAAGGAATTTGCTTCACTCCCCCCCCTCCACTCGCCACTTAACAGACGGCAGCATTCAACCCCCTCAGCTAGGACAGGAAACAGGGAAAGGAGACTTTTCTCACACACACTTTTTAAGCCTGCAAAAACTTATTTTACATTTTTTTTCAAAACAAATAAATAAATAAATAAAGTTTTTTTATTCTTCAGGAGCTCATTTCTTCACTTCTCTGCAAGGACTCCAGACTATACACTGACTCTCCTTTCATAACCTCGGTAGGCTGCTGGTGTGAACGTGTTATTCATAAATTGTGTTTGCTTTACTCTGAGTTTTGATTTCTGTTGCCTGGTGCTTTAAGGGGGGGGGGGAGAGGAATCAATTATTATATTTTTATTATTTATTATTAAATAGTAGTAGCAGTAGTAGTAGTATTTAATTAATGTGGAATGATTTTTAATCTGTTAAAAGTGAACCTCAGGAAACTGGACTTTGATTTATCTTAAGATCTACCCTCAACCCCTACCCTCAAAACTTTTAGTAACTCTGAAATTAAATCTCAGCTTTTCTCCAGATCTGCTTCCATACTCCAAGATGCAGTGAATTTCTCTTCAATGAAAGGCAAAGATGATGCGTTTTCTACACAGAAGCAGCCATATTCCACTCTTTGCTTTTAATCCCTGGACAGAATCCTGCAGCCCTTATTCCCAGTTCTTATTAAGGCAAAACACATCCATTGAAGTCAGTAAGGCAAAATTCCATTTTATTAAATGGGCTTTTCGCCTGAGAGAGAAATACGCAGTCTCGTCTATTTCACCTTCGGTTTGAGTCAGTCAATGACAAGCAAAACCATACCGGGGGGGGGGACACAAAGTGCCATTTCAAATCAATCGCAACAAGACTGGGAAAACCCATCTTGGTTAAGTTTATGTTTCCAGTAAGAAATTGATCATCTGTTCAATTTTGTTTTTTTCTTATGCCAGATCTTATAAATCAGCGGAATGCCCCTGTTACTCCCATAGAGTTACGATTTGCATATTTAAAACACTGGGATCTAAACCAAAATATAGTTTGCTTACAAGATTAGCGTGTGTAAGGCTACAATTTGGCAGCTGCAGGGATAAATGTTAGTTGGAATTTAAATCCTTCACCTCCCCTCCTTCAGACAATAAAGATAGGATATAGTAACTACTTTGAATAAGCACATCACAATATAATGGGGTTCAAAATCCTTCTCCTGAAATAGACCTCAGCCAAACGGACAGGGAGACTTTGACCATTTTTCCTGAGAAAGTGTGTGTGTGTGCGTGTGCGTGCGTGCGTGCGCGCGCGCACACTCACGTATGTATACACATGCATGTATACACACGCACACACTATGCATAGAAATATCTACCTGTACACACACATATATATACGCACAGGTATATACATCCATTTTAGATTATTTATTTTATTTATTTATTTATTTATTTTGCTATACTTGGTCCTAGTACCACTTCGCAAAGACACTCCCCCGAAACTAGATATCGAGACACACAAGCAAAACTTAGCGTCCTCTCATCAAACAAACCATCATTGCACCCAGGCGATTTGCACTAACAATCGTGATTCCAGTCAATTTCACTTTAATTTGCCGAAGTACGTTTTCGAAAGGGTTTAACCTTTCTGTCCCCCCTCCCTCCTGCTATTAAGAGGGGGGATTACTTTTAAACATAATCCACCAAAAGAGCTTCCGAAAGAACACCCCTCCCCTCCTCTACCTAGCACGACGCATATTAAGCTATAGTTGTAGCACAAGCTTACACACCAAAGGATACAAAGAGATGAGCTGTAGTGAGGAGATACAAGAAAGAAAGCAAATAAACGGCAGCTTCGAAAGTAGCCGGAGGTAAATGGGTAAATGGATTTTGCAGGTCTCCCTGTGTGGTTTCCGTTCACTGGGGATCTCCCCCACTCCCAGTCTTAGATTCTGCTTCAGACTCACACCGATGGAGTCATTTGGGCCTGAATTTATATACTCTGGAAAATTATATACTCAGAAGCTGACATGCCCATAATTATTTATAGGAGGTGCTCTCCGATTGATCGATTGATATTCTTCCTCAATTTCCCAAGAATGTATTTATTACAGGTAAGAAATGGTCAATTTATCTTGCAAACACGGAACAGGTGTTGGGCTTCAATTAATGGTCAGTAAATTTCTAAACTCCTTATTTCTCCCACCAACGTGTCAGTTTAACTGGAACCCTCTCCAAAAGCGAGCAAGCGAATTTCATCTCCAGGAAGTCAAATCAGTTCTATGTCCTTCCCCCACCCCTTCCAGAGTCCTTAATTTTTTATTTATTAAAAAAAATACTAAAAGGCAATAAAGCTGGAAAATATGACAACTTAGACAGCAAGCTCGTATTTCAGCTTCAATGACGCTTTCATTGTAAAACCTGCATAACTTTGGAGAAAGTAGGAAGAAAGCTGGAAAAGTTGGGTTTAGTCAAAGTTTTTAGCACACGGGGCCTTTTTTCTGTTATAGGGTCGCTCTGAGAAAGGACTGATCCAACAAACACTAAGATGGAACAGAGGGACAGAATTCCTGTCCAGGTGTAAACTCATCTGAAATAAAATTGAGTCACTACAGGTGAAACAAGCTAAATCTAACCTAGCGGGGCTACTCACCTGAGGAATATTCCTCCGGCTTTGCAATACTTTAGACTAGAGCAGAAGTGCCAAATCTCATGGAACCAGCGAGGGAAATTCTGGTTCCACTGAAATCCACAGAAGTTTTTCTGGCTCTGATCATCAGTCGAGCCAGGATTTCATCAAATAAAAAAAAATGAGGCTTTGGAGGTCGACCAGATGCTAGCCATTTCTTACAAATATTTCCCTCTAGCTTTTCAACCTTGAAAATTTCAGAAAATGCCCAGAGTATAACAATCATGCCTCTAAAAGAGTGCAACGTGTTGGGAAGGCAGCAGTGTCCCTTCTCGCTCACTTTAGTTCAATTGCTTGAAGAAAGTACATTTTGATGATATTAAAGAAAAATGTGAACTTTTAGGGATTGGTCTGCAAGGGCCAATATTTCCACTAGTCAAAATTCTTTCTTTCTTTCTTTCTTTCCATACATACATACATACATACATACATACGTCTGCCTATCTATCTATCGATCCATCCATCCAACCAACCATCCATCCATCCATTTCTGTCTGTCCGTCCTTCCATACACATACACATACACATACACATACACATACACATAGAGAGAGAGAGAGAGAGAATCAATCTACCTACATACATACATACATATACATGTCTGTCCGTCAGTCAGTCCATCTATCCAAACACACACAGAGAGAATATCTATCTATCTATCTATCTATCTATCTATCTATCGTTTGCTTCACTTCTTCTGGATTTCCTGAACATCTAAACCCCCCCAATATTTGTTTATCAATCAATGCCTTAATTTTTATTTATTTATTTTCAAATATACATCATAAGACGAAAATGAGAAAAGACTGCTGATTGGGTTGTCAGGGATAGTTGTTTTTTTTAAGCATCTTTGCTTTCAGAAAGGTTCTATATAGTAGGGTGAAAAATCTATACAGCTAAAAGGAGTTTGATTGATCCAGGGTGTATGTCAATTGCAATCCAAGAAGGCCTATCCTCATATACACAAATGCACCTACCCTCCCTCCCGCCCCCCTCCATTGAAAATTTCAATTTAACCTTTCGCAAGAAATGCATCTGACAAGAACTTTGCTGAGCAGACTTCGGTTATCTTTAAAGGCCAGACTAGTTAGTTGTGTCTAATTAGTTAAGATCTTCGCCAACCACTTCCTACTCTACTTTAACAAAAACACAATCTGCCACGTTGTGAAAGACATATATGTAAGTGGTTTGTGTGGAATTTCTTCCTGTCTAACATGTATCCATACAAGAATGTGTGGAGAAGGTGGTATAGGCAGAGGTAAGTTGTATTCTGAAATGAAAAAGAAAATGCGTTTGCGGTTTTTTTAGACCTTTCTTTACCACAGGCAATAAATTAAAGGCTATAAAAATCAAAGTGAACTGATGTAAGTTTTATTAAACTGTTTAACCGTCATAACTTGAACGCGTTTCTGTAATAAAGGTAGATCAGTACAGGACTGTAATTTACAAGGCTAGTAAAATTAAACAAGGGCTTCTTATTTCATTCAGTGTAAACAATTTCTTTCTTTCTTTCTTTCTTTCTTTCTTTCTTTCTCACACAGTCCAGATACTGCACCTAGACAGAAGATGCTTTCTATTTTGCATAGAAGAAAAACAATCATGGAAACCGTCTACTCCAGAGTAAACATATTGAACTCGATAAGGCTACTCCGGAGTAAACTATTAGACACTTGAATAGAGAAAGGGGTTAGGAGGAATCCGCTAAGAAAACGTTCATGTCAGATGCAAAGGTTACATGAGATTATTTTATTTTTTTAATGTGTTTCTTTTACACGTGTGAAGGGGTGGGGGAGAGAGATGGCAATTGGATCCAGTTTTATAGGGTTAATCTCTGTGAACCTGCTCTCCTGAGCTAGCTTCTCTAGAAAACAGATCTATTAAGTAACTTCTGGTAGCGGAATGATACTCTAAGCTTCTGATTGCCCTTAGGAGCTACAGTGGCAAAATGATAGATAGATAGATAGATAGATAGATAGATAGATAGATAGATAGATAGCCTGTTTTCTACACACACACACACACACACACGACGCCGCCGCCACCACCCAAACACGGTGCTTATTTAATGCCAAAGAGGGTCAAATCAGCATCTTTCCTTTGGTGATTCAGAAGGGGAGCGAGGCGTGGAGTCGTCCCCCCCCCCCACGCTCTGTTCTGTTACGTGACTCCCCCCCTTTTCCCCCACACTAAACTCCCTTGCCTTGTTCCGCAACATTGCATAAACATAAAACAATCCATCCTTGATATGGAATGCAAAAAAAAAAAAAAAGGGCGGATGACAAGCGGAGCGCTGCCCCCCTCGCCTCCCCGGATTGATTTACGCCTATCCTGACGCTTTATCAGCCCCACGAAAAAAGTTTGACCAATCATTTCGCTCCCAGCTCACCAGCCAGGCAAGAAGCCTCAACTGTACTTTTTTTAAGGGTTGTTTTTTTTTTTTTTTTTTTTTGGCTAGCAAGTTGCAGTTAAAAAAAGAAGGGTTAGATTAGGATCCAAAATCTGCATCCAACCCATCTTGATCTATTCTATTCGCATCGTTGTTATTATTATCCGTATTTTTCCCTTCATTGAACCGTGGGGTTGTATAATGTCTTAAGAATGTCCATTTCTGGCACTCTTAGCAATTACTATGTCGACTCCATTATAAGTCATGACAGCGAAGACTCGCCTTCAGCTAAATTTGCAACGGGGCAATACACGAGTTCCAGGCAGGCTGGACATAATGAGCCTCTAGAATTTCCTTCTTGTAGTTTCCAGCCAAAGGCTCCAGTATTCAGCGCCTCCTGGACACCTCTGAATCCACATCCGTCCGGTACCCTTCCTTCGGTCTACCATCCATATATTCAACATCAAAGCGTCCCTCCTTCCGATAGCAGGTATCTACGGAGTTGGCTGGATCCAGTGCCCCGGACAGAAACCATAGCCGGGCAGGGATCGGTTAAAGCAGAACCGCTGCTGGCAAACCCGGGGGAAATCCATAAACAGGGAACACAGGAGTACAATTTAGAAACTTCTGCTGGAAGGGAAGGGATCGTTTCCAATCAAAGGCCCAGCTACGAGGAGGACAATAAAGTTTGTGAAGGAAGCGAAGACAAAGAGAGGCCAGATCAAAGTAAGTTATAAAAGTGAGGAGGAAATAAACAGCATAAAAGCTCCGAAGAGGCGCAATAAAAGAAGGGGGAGAGGATGTGGGGAGGGGGGCAACGCAAAGGGAAAGTTAAAATCATGTCTTAAAGAGAGAGGGAGGGAGAGAAAGAAAACCTCTCAGATTACTGGTGCTGGGGGGGTTGGGGGGGGACATAGCTTTCGCTACCCAAACAATCAGCAAGGAATGCAACACACATGATTAAATAATTCTCTTGGATGAAATGCATTCTCTTCTCCTGCCTAGAGCTTCATCAATGGCACCTCTTGGGGGGTGGGGGCAAGGAAGGGGTTTATTTGGAAGGGGGAGAAGAAGGGGAGAAACAGCTATGGGAGAGGGGATGGGCGAAGGGGATGGGAGAGGAGAAATCGGGAAAGAATAAGTGGAAAAGCGAATTCACGTGGCAAAAGTAAACATCCCCTCCAGCATGTCTCCTTCAGTCTGCTTGGGGGTTATTTACCTTGAGAGATTCAATGTTCATGGTTAAGCTCCTGGGTTGTTTTTCATGTGTCACGTCGCCTCCTCTTTTTGTTATTGTTGTTTGTTAGTTTGTTTATGAACGGCTGGATATGAATATTTCACAGCCAGGTTCTCCTCCCAAACCGTTAAAAAGTGGTGTGATTTTAATGAGCTCTTCATTTGTAACGTAGCAGCTTGACGAAGTGTTAAACTTAATTGTGTGCCTCTTTCGTGACCTTGTTTTACAGGCTGGGGGGGGGGGGAGAGAGATTGGCGGTGAAATATACAAAGTAGAATCCGCTTTTTCCTTTTCTTTCCTTTTCTTTTTCTTTCTTTCTTTCTTTCTTTTTTAAAGATCATCCAAAGCAAAAGGGCTGGGGCGAAATCCAGTCTCTATTGCTGCTTATGGTGGCACCAAATCCACGGAGCGAGGTGATCTGCAGGCAAGAAAAGTGAAACAAGCCAAGATACATTTTCCTAATAAAAATAAATAAATACATAAAATAAATGAAATAAACACTTGTACCTGGAACGGGGAAGCTTGCCTGACAGCTTACAGGGGTAATGCTCACCCGAGATATAACTCTCCAAAATGCTCGAAGGAGATGCAATTACACTCTGATTTTCCCCCTCATCTCCTAGAATTATCTTTGTTTTGTTTTGTTCTGTTTTCGTATGTGCATCAGAAGCTGCTACATTTTCCCCAACCCCCATGTGCAATGGTGGTGTTAATTCTTAGAGTGCAATTTACATGGGGGAGGAGAGAGAGAGAGAGAGAGAGAGAGAGAAAGAGAGAGAGAGAGAGAGAGAACGTCCTGTGTTGTTCTACTGGGCCATGATCCAAAGTAAACTGCTACCGTGCAGTGAATGATTGGGGGAAGAATTAAATATGTAGTTTCGATAGATAGATAGATAGATAGATAGATAGATAGATAGACACAGCTTCGTTTTGGTGGAGCTGGAGAGGAAGCACAAGGCTGGAGAAGAGAGATGGGCTTCTGTGTGTACAAAAACCTTCTCTCCAATTTTCCTGAGTGTTTCCATTTCTGCAGGCATTTCACAATAATCAATCTGCGTGCACAGTCACCGCAAGATTTTTTAATTTATTTATTTTTTTCATTTAGTTGCAAGCTTTTCCAAGAGAGCACTGGCATGGCCAGAAACAACAAGAGGCGTTTGTCAATTTCCTTCCTATTTGGGCGACTGTGTACATTTCAAAGATAAACTTTTTTCCTGTGGGTTTTTTTTTTTGTTTTCCTTACAAAACCAAGATATCATAAAAAGAAAGAAAGAAAAAACTTTTATGAAAAAGATCTCTCTAATGCAATTAAAAGATAGGTAGCCGTATTAACAGTATCAATTATTAACAACTTTCTTCCTCTTTAATATTTAATTCCGCATATTAGATCAAATCTATTACATTAAGGAAATAGGTTTGCATGAGTTTGTAAGATGCAGTACTTACAAAGGAAGCTAAACCAGATTATGTATATGTATACATATATACATATTTTATGTTTGTTTGTTTGTTTGTTTGTTTGTTTGTTTGTTTTAAAATATTCAATACATTTCATTTTAGGTGGAGGAAACGCTCTTCTGGTATTTATATAGCTAATGCTTCACTTAATTCGTGCCCAAGCTTATGGGTCTGACTCTGATTATAACACCAGAAGAAATGCAGGAAGTAAAATAGAAGAATGGGTTTTGCTTATCATAATTTCCCCATTCCTAAGGGTCCTTCAGTTTAATGTTTACATTCCAAATGCTTTTTCCCTGCAAAAGGATATTCTGGCTCGCCTTTTGGGTGGCAAATTAACTGACATACCTCTGGCACAAGGCTGCTGTGCTGCTAGTATGAAACGCACAGGACACTCTGCTAACTGTTGTTTTCCAATTGATCTTTGTTATAAAGTCTCTCTCCCCTATCTGGACTAGACAAACGATTCCTATGTGGTATTTTTTTATTTAATTATTTATTTTAAGTTTCTATTGGAAACAATGATTTTGGCTTATGACTTAAATAAATTGGAAACAAAACAATAACAAAAAAATTACACAAGGATAGAAAAATATGACCTTACATTGTATTACATTAAATATTACGTTATATTCTATTATGATGTCTTTCTGGGACTCTCTGATACAGTGTAAATGTAAATATCATTTGTTAGCCTCTCTGGAAAAGACTGAGCAGATCACAGTTTTTATTTTATTTTATTTGCCTTCCACAGTATTTCGTGGGTGAAATATATGTTTCTTGCTAAAGGAGATAGTGAATTATTCAAAGTTTATTCAGAAAGAATATTCCTTCGACATAGATATAGATACACACATGTATACAATGTATTCTACCTATATGTTTAGATACATACCACTGAGCGAGAAAGTCCTGCCACCTATATAGATAAGTATATAGCTACATTAATTACTATATACCTGGGGCACAGTCTTCATCCACTAAAGCCAACGGAAGTAAACCACAGGTTACATTATAAGAACCATATAAACCATTATAAGAATGGAATTGCATCATCTGTTTAATCTAATTTAATGTATCTGTCCATCTAAGTAGTCATCTCTACACACATTTTTGTGTATGAACAATTTTGTACGCGAGTGAAGACAAAGTACTAGTTCAGATGCTCCCTTTTTATTGGGTCAACTTCTGTTGGTGTTTTGCAAGTCTGTTTCATTCTTTCTATAAATATAAATATGTCTATGCAAACATACAGAACACATATATATGGTTCCCACATTTTTTTCAGTAACCACTCATAATTCTGTGGAAATTTATTCACTTATGTGTGTGTGTGGGGGGGGGAGGTTTGGATACACATCAAGGCTACAGTCCTAAGCCCATTGGAAGCCAGTGGCCAAGGTCCCAGTGGTTTGCATGAGTAAGGACTGCGCTCATAAAGTCCTTCCTATTTGCTGGCTTTTATTGAGTGAGGAGCAGCAGCAGCCCCGCTGCCTGGTACTGATCTTTTGCTTCTCGTTTCCAGCCAATCCCGCTGCCAACTGGTTGCACGCCCGCTCTTCCCGAAAAAAGCGATGCCCTTATACCAAATACCAGACCCTGGAACTGGAAAAGGAGTTTTTGTTCAATATGTACCTCACCAGGGACCGTAGACACGAAGTAGCCCGGCTCCTCAACCTGAGTGAGAGACAAGTCAAAATCTGGTTTCAGAACCGAAGGATGAAAATGAAGAAAATGAACAAGGAACAAGGGAAAGAATGAAGAAGGCAACTCAGCCACCCACCCCAAGCCCCTCTCCTCTTCCCTCTCTTTCTCCAGTCTCCGAGCTCACCTCTCTGTTGATGAGTTGGCAGCTTCCGACCCAGGCTGGAGATGACAAATAAACAGGACTCTAGCCCCCAATTTAGTATTCAAGGATTGTATTAGTCCTGATTTTTCCCCCGCCCTAGTCAGTTTCAAGTCTACAAGGCTTTTGTTGGGGACCTACGCTGAGAGTTGGTTTCTATAGATCATTAAGTATATTTCCAAGCAAGTTCCCTTCAACCGATCTCCCCAGGTCGGTAGTTAGGACATTGGGAGAGGGAGGGGAGACTCAATGAAAGGGGGTGCAATTTCTTCAGACTAAGAAACAGAGTTGGGGAAACCTGGGACACGTTATTTCGGGGGGATTTACAAGGGACACTGCCCTCCCCCCCTTAGCTAAGGACCTGCTTCCTCTTCTATTTTTAAAATAAACCAAATTAAGCCTACCCAAACATAGGCCATCAGTAACATGGCGTGGAATTCTGACTTCAATAAAGTTAATGGCAAAAGTCCCAATTGGCTTCTTCTAAGGAGTGAGAATCGGGTCCTGTCGCCTGGCTCTAAATAGTTGTGAAGTGACTTGCCTTAGGTCAATGCTTACTAGCTGTGAAGTGGCTGGGAGCCTGACCCCACTGTGGAAGTTTTATGCCATGAGTTTCAGTGGGATCAGGATCTCACCCGCACATGCAGGCAGCAGCGGAGCTATCAGGCAATTTTAATTAAGCAACCGGAAGACACATTGGTAAGACTTGAGCTTAATTACATCCAAGCAGTCACTTTCAATTCACCCGCTTTATACCGCAAGCACACACGTCCCACTGACCCTGGTTTTTATTAGTAGTATGAAATTATTTTGTTTGTTTTGTTTTGTTTTAAACCGAGCTTCTGGCGCGCAAGTGAGCGGAGGATTTTGTTAGGCTTCTCCCCAGTATAAAAGGTCCCATCCTTGTAGATTTGTAGTGAAGAGAGGGGTGGGGTGGTTACCATCACAACAACTGTACATTTATTTTTATTTTTTTTAAGCAACACAAAAAGTCCCATTGAGTTATTCGCTAACTTTTTAGAAGGGGGGAAAGCAAGCATCGTTCCCCGCAATAAATAAATAAACTACCTTAGTAGAGCTGATAAGAGAAAAAAAATGTTCTTAGTGTTAGCCTATTTATAATTTATTGTGATATGGGTTTTGGTAAGGAGAGAGAGAGAGGGAGGGAGAGAGAGAGAGAGAGAGAGAGAATATTATGGTGTTTGTTCATTTCTTCTTCCCCCTCCCCCGCCCCAGAAGTTTATACTTGAATGTTGTTGAGCTGTTTTGTTGTTGTTGTTGGGGGTTTTCTTCTTCTTCTTCTTCTTCTTCTTCTTCTTCTTCTTCTTCTTCTTCTTCCATAATCCGTTTAGCTATGAGTGGATCAGGTGGGGGTTTTGTTGGTATGTTTGTTTATTTGTTTATTTGAGTTTGTTTTCACATATGTATAACCTTGTTTACATTTTGTATCAGGATGGCATTAGGGAAGGGTTCTGTTTAATTTTCAAAAGGATCTGTGATTGCCTAGTAATTTGTTTATCTATCTATATATATATATTTTTCCTTTTCTAATGTGCATTTAATGTAACAAATATGTATCCTCATTGTTTACAAAAAGAGTTCCCATTTCACGCTGGAAGGAGCTGATGTCTCATCTGAAAGGTCTCATGGAGTTTCTACTTTGGTTTATATATATATATATATATATCTAGATCAGTCTCCACAGGACTGTGATTCCTTATCACTGTAAGATTTAACTTTTTTGTGTGTATGGGGGAGGGGAGGGGTAACTTTAGTATACGATGATTATATGGTGGGTATTGTAAAATGTGTCTGTGATTGTGCTCCCGTGAACGTTACTCCTGTTTTCCGTTTCTAATGTCGCTTTTCCCCTTTGAATATACCCTGAGATCTTCAATTGTTAGTTTCCCGGAATTATGACATCTATATAAAATAAAACTCTTTCTTTCTTCATTTCTCCCCTTCTTTTCGTCTACATAGTTGTATACCATGCTATCAAAAGTCTTTCTAGATTTAACAGTGTGTGATGGCAGGTTTTCATAAGAAAAATAATAATAATAATAATAATTAATAATAACAATAAGGAACAAACAAATAAAATAAATATCTTTCTGGATCTTTGTGAATAATAATTTTTAAACGAGTCAGAATGGCGAGTTCTAATTTCATAGATGAATGGAAGGCTTGTTGCATAAGATTTTTATACCAGAATGTTTTTTGTCTCCTGAGAAATGACGACTCTCTAGAGGTTTGCTAGTGCTATTTTCATCTTCTGAGATAGTGGTCCTACTTTTCAGACTATCCGAAGATAGGAGGTGATTGGTGTGTAGTTTAGAATTAATTCCAGACTAGTTTTCCCTCTCATTCCTTAAAATTCACTAGAAAACAAAGTCCTAAGAACTGAACCCACAATCCCAATCAAATTTTCTTTTTCGTGCCTACACTTTCTCATGGAAACCTTTCTATCCTGAATAGTTCTCCCTTTTTGTCTTTCCAAATTAACTCTTGATTAACTAGTGGGCTAAATCCAGCTTAATTTCACCTTGGTTTAAAAACTCCTTATCAGAAATTCCAAAAGTCATTTTTCCCTTTTGACATTTCAAGGAACCTGGAGTTTTTCTTATAATTTCAAGATGCCCATTTTAACCTGTTCTAAGTTTGAATTTCTCTTCCCCTTTATTCAAGAAAGGTCGAGTTAATCTCAAATCTAGTTGTTCATCCATCTAATGGCTTGCAAACTAGTCAGTGACTCTTCAATCCATTCCACTGTAGGCTAACCCTGAACAGCTGTTCTATTTTTTCCTTTTTTAATAAAAACCTCTCCATAAATAGGTTTTCCGTCATTTATCTTTTTCTCTATCTATTGGACTCCAGATTGGTTCTTCAGTTTATTTTAATAACTTGAGCGGGTGTTTTTAAGACAACAAAATAAGATGCTTTTTAAGTATGTTTTTTTTAAAGTTCCTTTTAATAGTCAATTTTCCTTTTTTTTAAAAAAAATGTTGGAAAACCTTTTGTGTATCTGTAGCACAAGCTCAAAATGTATTTTCCACAGATGTTTTAATGCTTCCGAATAAAAATCGATTTTAGATCAACAAGACCTATCTCTCATTGTGTTATATTGCTGGCTTGGAAAAACTTTCGAAATCTTTCACTTGCACATTTTCTGTCTAATTTCTCTCTCCTCAAGTGTATTAAATGGGGCGGGGGGGGGCAAGTCCCCTCTGCCAAAGAAAGAAAGAAAGAAAGAAAGAAAGAAAGAAAGAAAGAAAGAAAGACTCTTCAGTTGGAAAAATTAAACATATTTATTTTCAGCATCTTTTGCATTTCTTCAGTTATTCTGTAAAGAGGTCATGGCTCTTAAAGATATCCTTCTTATATAGCTTGGCTCTTGGCAATCTGAGATAAATCGAGAAGAAATCAAAAGGCTCTAAGGTGAATGAGGTTACTTGTTTCCTTCTCCCTCTGTCTCCCCAAGAAAATTTGCACATTAAAAGACAACCTGCTATAAGTGAAAAAAAAAATCATAATATTTGACCTACATATTCCTGTCTCCACGTGCCCAAGAAGCGATTCCTGTAATCCCGGCTTCTAAAACCACTTTGCATTTTATGCTTCATGCAAAAATTTAAGTGTTTGGAAAGTTTATATGCATATATTGGGTTTTTACCTAAGATCTAAATTTCGAATCCCCCAGAAACAGAAAGTGAAAAAGGCAGCCAAGATTATCTTTGCACTCTTTAAAAAAGTACAACCAAGAGTTCTAAAAAGGAGCCTTTAATACAAACAAACAAACAAACAAACCTTTCTATGAGCAGTCTTGAAAAGCAAAACAAAAGCTGGGGAAAGATGCTTACTGGGGGTAGGGAGTGGAAGGGAAGTAACTTGTCATAAAAAAAAAAGAAAGAAAATTCAGTGCAGCGCGCTGCAATAAAAGAATATGACCGCTATAAAACTTTATAGGGTATAAATTTCTGAAGGTTAAGGAACTAAACGGCTGTAAAGCAAACACGGCAAGGAAACTTTCAGGAGCTCCTAAATTACCCCATCGTCTTGGGATTGGGGAGGGAAGCCCACCGTCTACACATAGGCCTCTTTCTGCTTCCCATCAAGTTTTTTTAAACGGGGGAGTTTTTAAAAAGGGGTGGGGGAAAGAACTTTGTTAATTTATTCTTCTCTTGCAGATGCCGTGAAAATCCTGCACTTTGGATTGCTTCCTTTTGTTCAGCCTTTCTTACTAATTCCAGGCTGCCAGAAACCCCCAACTATAAACTTACTCACAACAACGAGAGAGAGAGAGAGAGAGAGAGTTCTGGCGAGACGTCTGGGCTTGGAGAAGCTTTTTTATCTGTTTACAACCCCATCTTCCTCAGCCTCCAGGAGAGAATGCTCAATTGTTTAGTCTCGGAGTTTGAAACAATAGCGGTTTTCAAAAGCGCAACCCATTCTTTCCTTTTATTGCCCCTAAGATGAGTGGTTTGAGGGGGGGAGGTGTCACCCTGCAGCCAATTATGGAGTTTGGATGCGACAATTTATTTCTCTTCTGCTTCCTCCCCCTCCCCCACCCCACCCCGCCCCATATCCTCAACATTTTCTGATTCGTTTCTTGAATTCAAAGTCTTCTAAAACACACACACACACACACACACGAAGTTTCCCTATCTCTATCTGTGCAGTTAGCCAGCTAAAAGGAGATTATTTTATCATGGAGGGTCGCTAGATGGCGCTGTTGCTCCACCTTAAAATCACGGCACTGTTCCTTTTCCCAGTGCGTAAAGACAATTTTAACAACACCTTGATTTCATTAGAAATAACAAACTGAGATGTTACTCAAGAGCATGAATAATCTCACGACATAAAATATAGGGTTAATTATGGCTATTTTGCCGATTTTATAGGTTACATCTATTTTCCTCCCTGAGGGTGTAAATTATAGGAGAATCAAAAGAGTCTAACTCTCCCTGTTCTAGTGCCTTGAACGATTTTTTGGAGGGTTGAAACACATTTTTTTTTAAATAAAATAAAATAATAACAGTATTAGTTTAAAAACATAGATATTTTGTCTTATAAATGATTAGTCCTGTTGTTTTTATTTGCTTTTTTATTTTGTTTTGTTTTGTTTTAAGATGAGGACATTTTACTTATATCAAACTCAAGGATTTATGTTGATGGAAATGAATAAAAAATAATGACAGAATTTTCTTTTAAAATAAATCTAAAAATGATTTCTCCCTATATTTTCCTTTTTAAAAAGTAGTTGAAAGTCATGAATCGTTCACGGAAAGTAGTTTGTATATAGTTACATATAATAATTCTGAAATATTGAACAATATCCACAGTTTTCCAACCACTTTATTCGTTAATACATTTCTCCAAGATTATAATATTAATGTTTCCTTGATCCGTTATTTCCCTTTAATATACTTTTTTAATACTTGAACATAGCTTCAATTTATCAGAAATGCAGATAATCTGTTGGAAAAACACACCAAGTTTCTACTGGTCCAACTAATAACCACATAAAGTTTTTCAGTTGTAAATTAATATTTATTCTGATTCTTTCTCCTCAAAATGATAAACGATCAGTAGATAGGAATCCCAATGTCTATACTCACATACAAAAAGAAAACGTTTAATAGGGAAGAAAAACAAGCAACAGAATCAAACAATTTCAATGCAGAGTTGCAGCCAAAGATTGATCTGAAAAAGAGCACTTTCTTATATAAATATTTCTTTTGGAATACAACATATTGGTCAATTTCCAATACACAAATTTCTTGAACGGCTCATAAGCCATTTAAACCGATACACAAGGTGATCTATGCAGAATGGGAAACGAGCAGTATACAGAAACCTGAATTTAAGCAACTAAAAAAATAAATATCAATTTAAACGCCATAAAACATATATAAATTTCAATTAAACTCCTTGTGCAAATTAATAGAAATACCATTTTCTACACTCTGTGAGATAGAAAGTATTGTAATTAAAAGTTAGGGTTTACCTAGCGAATGCTTTTTTCTTTCTTTCTTTCCTTGCTTGTGATTTCCTAATAAATCTTCCCTCCGCTGGGTATTTATAAATTATTTTCTCTCCCTCTCTTGTTTTTTCTTATAATAGAAACATTTTCCTTTCATCAGGAGTTTCTGGTACAGTATATGAATGATTTAAGGTCAGCCATTGATTTCTGATACATTGGTGAGTTAGTAACCCATCATAACCATAAAATTCTACTGCACTTGATAAAAATGTTAACTTCCAAGAACATCGTAACTCTCATCTATCTATCTCTCTGTGTGTATAGAAGAGGCATGTGTGGGTATCTATATGTATTTATGTATTTATTTAAATATACATTATATTTATACATATTTCTAAAATATATTCTCTCTATATTTTATATATACATGCAATGTGTTCCTCCTTGCCTTATATACGCACAAACAGAGAAATACATGTAAAACATATACATATGATATACTATATATGTACAGGGTGTAGGTATGGCTGCACGTACCTATATAGATAAAAATAGTAAGATATATATAATTCATTTATATTTATATGCATTCCCTCACCCGCCCACACACATTAAATATAAACCATATTAAAAATCTTGATTATTTTTTTTTTTTAATTAACCGTTTGAGTTGTGTGTCTAATTTATAGGTTGTAAGCATTAGAAATTAAGGAAACCCTGCTCATTGGAACATAAAAGAGTTTATAGAAATACTATTTTAGCTTGTTTATAAGGGGGGAGAACTAATTTTATACTATCTCAATCACCCAAACCCATATAGTATCTCAAACCAATAAATTAATTGAAAAGGATTTTGAAACGGGATGAAATCACCCTTGCACAAAATAGAGGAAAACGCCCACTTACTTAAAAAGAAATAAGTTTAAGGATGCTTCAGAACTTTTAATCTCTCTTTCCAGCAGCTTGCTTATTTCTTTCTTTCTTTCTTTCTTTCTTACTTACTTATTCCAAGCATCTTTCCACTGTCAGGGGTTTAAATTTAGCTTTTTGAAGTTAGATAATGAAAATAATCACTCTTCTAGCTGGTACGTTCTAACTTTGTTTTTGTTGTTCTTAAATATTTAGAGGGGGATTGAGAATAGCCTCCAGTTTGAAGGGAGAGAACTATGGTTTAGCACACAGAGAAGGTAGATGTGGGGCATGGAGATCAATTTGGATAGATGCAGGGATGTTTTTAAACAATCCCACCACATAACATATTCAGAAGTATTTGTATTTGTGTGTTCAGGCCATGGCAAATGCTAGAGCCGTTTAATAAATTGACTTGACTTGGCAGGAGTGGAGTGGATGCAACTTCTGTGAAAGATTGGGAAAATATTAGAGAGACTTGACCAGTAATTTATAGGAGGTGTTGGGGGGGGGCTTTCCTTTTTTGGGGGGGTTGATAACTAGGAAGACTGGGGCAGCCTTTAGATGGGCAGTTATGATCTGAAAATGCGCCTCGGTAATATTTGCTGACTGCCACGAATGAATTTCAAAATCTACCCCCCTGCGTGTTTGGATGGGTGGAAAATTGCAGTGTTGGCAGGCTGCAGCCAACCTTCCTTTGTTGTTAGAGACTATCTATAAACTAGAAAGCCCCCCCTACACCCACACACCTCCCTCCCTGTTCTCCCCCTACACCCTTTTCTCATCACCTGGTTTTGGGGAGAGAAGCTGATGAAAAGTTAGCTTGTTGTTGCGGGAGAAAGGCTATCTCCAAGGGGGGTGTTGGAGGTGATAGGAGACCGCAAAGCATTGGATTGCTTGAAAGGGGGGGGGGGGAGGAGAAACGGAACGCCAGGGATATCTATGAAAAACCATAATCGTTTTAATTCAATATTGACACCCCGCAACATCTTTTGCCGTAATGCGTCGGGTTTCCAATCGAAAAATCCGCTGCTTTATAGCGGTGGAAGAAAAGGACTCGTAAAAATCCTAACGGCTTTTTATGTAGTGCGGTATAAACAACAACAACATTTCGCCGGCTTTATGGCCTTTTATAGTTTGTTAAACAGTTTAACAGCCCTTTTTGGGGAGCCCATTACCGGATGCGATTCTCTCTCTCTCTCTCTCTCTCTCTTATTTTGTCATATACATACCCACATATACGGCCCCCCCTCTTCTTCTCTCCCCGCCACCGTGGAAACCTTTATCAATAATAAGGAAATTGATCGTTAAAATGTTAAATATGACTACCTCGTTTGTTTTAAAATATGTGGCGGAGGGGTAGAGGAGGAGGAGGAGAGGCTTGGGGGGGGAGCGGTATGATTTGATAACTTGTATTAAAATACCAATTACATTTATAGGACCTTTTAAAGCGGGTAGCAATTAAAGCGTGTTCTTTTACAGTTTTCCAAAGCGACCCTGACATTTAAAAAGGCTAACGCTGCCTCGTTAAAATTTCCAAATTAACGACGGATAGAGAGAGGCGAGAGAGAGAGAGCCTCTCTCTAATTTCCACCCCCTACCTCTTCCCCCCCACCCACTCTCCCCTCCCCCCCAAAAAAACAAAATCAATCTTTTGGGTGGTCTTAGGTATTTGATTTGTTGTGAAGCAGGAGATATCTCATTAATGTAGATAGTTAAACATATTTAATCCGTATATTCACTCCACCCTCTCTCTCTCTCTCTCTCTCTCTCTCTCTGCCTTCCCTCCTTTATCCCGGCTCACTTCGCCTTTCACAATCATGCGATGCAGAGTCCGTGTGGAGTACGGAGAAGCCAATGGGAAGAGGCTTTGGTAATAGATGCAAATGATCGTGAAAAGACACTGCAAAATATGAAACTACTCATTTGCGCCGAAGTAAATCACTGAAAACTGTTTATGAACTGGCACTTCTACTTGGAAATGTAAAGGGAAGAAAAACTCTTTTAAGTGGCGGATTTTTTTTTCCTAAAGGGGGGGTTGGAAAAGGAGAAACAGAGAGAGAGAGAAAAAGAAAGAAAGAAAAAGAAGGAATCCAGTGTCATACAGGCTTAGAGTTTTGATTATATCCTTCCTTTTATATTCCTGGAAATCACGAAGTGGTGTGCTTTGGTTTAGGCGTCTTTAAGCCATTTTCTTTGACTTAATAAGATTTCGCTGGCTTTTTTTGTATAGAGAAAGAGACAGAAGATATTTAAAAATAAATAAATACTCTATTTAAACAACAAAAGAAACAATATTTAAATTTGGGGGGGTTCAAAACGAAAATGAGCTCTTATTTTGTCAACTCCCTCTTTTCCAAATACAAAACCGGGGAGTCTTTACGCCCCAACTATTATGATTGTGGCTTCGCTCAGGATCTCGGAGGGAGACCTACGGTGGTTTATGGACCCAGCACTGGCGGTACCTTTCAGCATCCGACCCAAATTCAGGAGTTTTACCATGGAGCATCCTCCCTCTCCGGCTCCCCGTACCAACAGAATCCCTGCGCCGTAGCTTGCCACGGGGACCCCGGGAACTTCTATGGTTACGACACCTTGCAAAGACAGAGCCTATTCAGTACCCAGGACTCCGACTTGGTTCAGTACGCGGATTGCAAGCTCTCTTCCAGCGGACTGGCGGAAGAAGCCGAGAACTCGGAACAGAGTCCCTCTCCTACCCAGCTCTTCCCCTGGATGAGACCGCAAGGTGAGACGAAATCAGAGAGTGGAAGGGGCAAGGGAGAGCAGGCATTTCCTGATCCCATAAAGCAGCCCCCCCCCCCCCATCCCAAACCTTTTCTTTCCCACAGTGACTTTTTACTGCTTTATGGGGGTTAACTTTTGCACTTGTAAATTGCTTTAACGTTTAATTGCCCCCCCCTTTTTTTCCCTCCTCCTTCTTCTAGGAAGGGAGACGAAGGAGAGAGCTTAGTCTTTTGAATGAAAGGGGGGGGGGGGAAACTTCCCTTTTAAAAGTTTATTGCACTTTTATGGCTTCAAAGCCCCCAGCCCTCCATTCATTCAGGCTTCCTTTTTCCTGTGGCTGGGCTTCTTTGATGGGGATGGGGGAGGTTAGCTTTTCCCCCATTTTGTCCTAGCTCTACTCCTGAGGTTGAGAGGTTGCCTGTTTGTTTTGCTCCACATCTCCCTCCTTTTGTAACTAGGACTCCCCTTTCCTAATATTCAAGGAGTCCTGCCCCTGCGATCGCTTCCTGCTTTGCTTTGTGTGGCGCTCTCTCTCTCTCTCTAGCTCTCTCTCTCTCTCTCAGAGCCTGTTTTATGTATCTTTCATCCTCCTTTTCTCTCCCTCCCTCTCCTCCCCTCCCCCCCTTTCCACCAACCTTTGCACTTCCCCAGCAGCCGCTGGACGGAGGAGAGGCAGACAGACCTACAGCCGTTACCAAACCCTGGAATTGGAAAAGGAATTTCTCTTTAATCCCTATTTGACCCGCAAGCGGAGAATCGAGGTGTCTCACGCCCTGGGACTGACGGAGAGGCAGGTTAAAA
Source organism: Sphenodon punctatus (assembly GCA_003113815.1). Lineage (NCBI taxonomy): Eukaryota > Metazoa > Chordata > Lepidosauria > Sphenodontia > Sphenodontidae > Sphenodon > Sphenodon punctatus. The sequence continues at coordinate 1,350,406 of QEPC01008679.1, read as the reverse complement.
TCTGGTTCCAGAACAGAAGGATGAAATGGAAAAAGGAGAACAACAAAGACAAGTTTCCTAGCAGCAAATGCGAGCAGGAAGAACTGGAAAAGCAGAAAATGGAAAGGGCCCAGGAGGCAGAGGAAGATGGGGAAGCACAAAAAGGGGAGAAGAAATAGGATTTTGGAAATGACTGCATCTAAGGCAAGCTCTTCCTGAGCTCCTGGTTCTTACATTAATGGCATTTAATATGAGAGGAGGAGAAGAAGAGGAAGGAGGAGGAGGAGGAGGGGAAGGAGGAGGGGAAGGAGGGAGGGAGGGGATGAAATCAATAATGCCTAGAAAAGAGAGAAACAAGAAAGCAAAGCTTTTATTGCTGTAAAACAATATAGCTGTAAGCAACCCCCTTCTTCCCCCACCCCTATTGCCCTTTGATACAATGAACGGTATGCAAAAGAGAGGTCTTTCTAGCCTTTTTTGCCAGTTATTAACTAGTGATAGTGTTACGCAATAGCTTATGTAAAAAAATATGACTGTGAAAAAATTCTCTCTCTCTCTCTCTCTCTCTCTCTCTCTCTCTCTCTCTCTCTCTCCTGTACCGAGGTGGGGGCTATTAGCACTGCTTTCCATGCTATAGGAGTTTATGTGAAATTACCTTGTGCACTTTTTTTTCCCCAAGCAAGATCGCCCCTCTTATTTTGTGTTTGTTTTCTTCCTTTACTTGTAACTCGAGGTAGCTATGAAACTGACACGTCCCAACAACATGAAACTGCCTATTTATGCTGTAGTTTATCTTTCTCATTTCATTTCCTCACTTCCTCTTTCTGTTATTTGTTTTTGTTTACAATTTGTAAGTGTCTCTTTCTCTCCCCTCCCCCCCCCCTCAAAAGGAGGTGTATGGGGGCGGGAGGGTGTCTGTCTCTCTCTCTCTCTAGCTCTCCTTTTTTTTTTTTTTTTTTTTTTAAAGTTAGCATGCGCACAGTGGAACAAGTTGTAAAAGTGATTTTTTTTCTCTCGGTTTACTGTGAAAAAAGAATGTATTCTGTATACGTGAATTACTTTATTGGGGGGAACTAATGATATATTTTGTCGATCTTTCATCACTCTGTTCTATTGTCTGGGAGCGGCGGAAGAAAAGAGTTACAATAAAGTTTACAAGCGAGAATCCCGTGACATCATTCTTTTAAACCCCCCTTCCCTCTCCTCCCCACCCCCTCTCGCCTCATTTCCTATAGGACTTCACTTTGGAGAGAGAATGGGGAATAAAAGTCAATTGTGTCCGAGAATTGCAGGAGAGCTTACAATCAAAGGAAATTTCAGAAGTTGCTTTGAAGATTGGGGAGAAGTCTATCTAAAGGACGAGAGTGAGAGGGGGCGGTCTTTGAGGGGGGTGTATACGTTTTCCACAGCTCATACATGGTGACAGCTTAGGGGACTGTGCGGAAATCATTCCTTCAAGGTAACTCTCTTATGATGATGATTATGACCTAACCCCACCCCATCTCCCCCCTCGCATCGGTTCCACGCACCCCCTTGCGGGGGAATGGCCTTCTGTGTGAAACATTGTCCATTGTGCAGTTTGGCTAGCTGCCCCCAGCCCTCTCCCACTTTGATTTGCCTACCGATCTTTCCCACTGTGTGTCTATATGTGCCCTTTAACCTTGTAATAAGCGGATCCGTGACATCCCTGGATTCAGATCCATCATGATATCCCCCCACCCTCACGGAGACTTTGATGATACACATAGATAGTAATATTTAATCCCTCCGACCTTTTAATTAAACAGGTTGCCTATTCTTCTTTGGACGCCCTCCCTTAGCAAAAAGCCAGCTGCCGGCGATTGCCTTAGAGCTGTAATTGGCTGACTCAGAACCGCTGACACGCTTAAATAAGGAGTCTGTACGAATTCCCCTCCACCCCGCAACACGGAAAGCAAATGCCAGGTCCGTGCGAAGCCCAACGCCTCTGGTACTGGAGTAAATTAAATGCAGGGACTGGAGCGCCATGGAAAGTATTAAGTATCAATGAGACATTTGTCATGGGCAGGGGGAAGGGTTATAGATAAGGGGCGGCGGGGGGGGAGTATGTTCGGTGTGGTAAAAAGCTCCGACAAGGCTAGTGAGATCTGATGGGGCGCAGGGAAGAAACTGAGACGGGATCAATAAAAGCATAAACAGCCCTGGTTCGTTTATTCCTTCCCAGCTAAAGGGGAGGGGGAGCAGCTGCCGTAGGGGTCTGTTTTTATCTGCAACGTGCTTTCCTTTCTCTCTCTCTCCTGCTTTGCCAACCGATTCCAGTTTTTGCTTCTCGACTCTTGTCCAAATCCATCCCCATTCCTTCCCTCCTCCCCTTCCCAGCATAGATCTTGGGGAGTCCTGAGATCCCCATCAATTATTGATAATATTTTATAAATCCAAAAAAAAAAATCCAATTACAAGAGAGAGAGTCAGTGAGGTAGCTTGTCCTCTCATTGGTGCGGAGAGAATCACGTGTACCTGAGTCACGTGGTCCAGGGGAGGAAAAAGGGAGTCCTTTTTGGTGTAAATCTGGACTCTAATTCTGTAATATATCACGGTACCTCGTAAAACCGACACTAAAACGTCCCGGCCTACAAATCACTCGGCCAAATTATGAGTTCATTGTATTATGCGAATGCTTTATTTTCTAAATACCAAGCCGCAAGTTCGGTTTTCCCATCCGGTGTCTTTCCTGAGCAAACTTCTTGCGCTTTCGCATCCAACACTCAACGCACGGGGTATGGCTCCGGTACCAGCGCATCCTTCGCTGCCTCTATGCCGGGTTTATACACCAACGGGAGCAGCGTCCACTCCCAGACCCCTAGCATGTATTCCACCAGCTATGGCTTGGAAGCCACTTCCTTCAACATGCACTGTTCACCCTTTGAACAAAACCTGGCCATGATGTGCCCAGGAGACGCGGGCAAAGCGAATTGCAACAAAACGGAGCATCCGAGAGAATCGGATTTGCAAACTGATAGAAACTTCCGTATTTATCCTTGGATGAGAAGCACAGGTAAGCGGAGAGAGGGATGGTGATGGTGGGGGAAATCTGCTTTCTCCTTAAAGGAAGATGCTTCGGGGAAGAGGGAGGAGGGGGATCAGTAAATTATTTTATGGGGGGAGGGGGAGAGAAGGGGAGGAAGGTCCCCAACTCCTTTCATGACGTTTCTTCTCAAAGGGTGTGTGTGTGTGTGTGTGTGTGAGAGAGAGAGAGAGAGAGAGAGAGAGCATAAACCAATCCTTTTAGCTTTAAATATTTATGTGTGTTATGCAAAAGGCAGTTTGTCTTTAGAGTGGAGAAAGAGGAAGACAGAACTGGAAAATAATGGCTATAAACTTGCCTATTCCCCATACCTTCCTGTTTATGACTTTATATATATATATATATATATATATATATATATATATATATATATATATATAATATATGAATTATTTTGAAAATTAATTGATGATGATGATTATTTTGATAGTAATAAGTAGCAATAAATAGTAATAAATAATTACTATTTATAGGTGAGGTTAGGAGGGGTGTTTGTTGTGGCGATGCTTGTTCTGTTTATTAGTTTTAATGTTTTCCCGTATCACAAGGTTTTTTATTGCTTCAGACCCTGAGCCTTTTCATTTCTGACAGTGCTGTTAAAATATGAATAGATATAAATAAACAAAGCATCGCTACTGACCGTTTGTTCTCTTGGAAACGGGCATCATTCCACTTGCGGGAGAAACTGGGTTTTTCAGTGCTGGGAGGGCTTTTTGAAAGAGGGGGGGAAGGGGAAAAAGAGAGGGGACTGTTGTAAATAAAACTGCAGTAACAGAGCAGCTAGAAGAAGAGACTAGTGACTCCTGCACCTCGGAGGGGCTCAGTGGAAGGTGAGCGGGGATGGAGTTTATTAAAGTGGCTTCTTCTCCTCCCCAGAAGTTGAAAGCCCCACCCGTACACAGGAGGCTGTCAGCAGGGATGGGACCTACAGGCGCCCTGGAAAATGTGAGGTTTGCTTTCGTCACCCCGAGACAGAGGAGAAGGTGAAAGGGAGGGGGGGGGAGAAGAGTCCTTATGAAAGCTAAGGTAGCTTTAGTCTCTGCATTTCCACTCTAAATCTGCTCTAAATACACCGTGTCTCCTGACCGAATAATCCGAACACATATGTGTATACGTGTGCATTCACTCGTGTGCGCGCGCACACATATCTGTGTGTGTGTGTGTGTGTGTGTGTGTGTGTGTGTCTATAGTTCAGATGACAATTTTTATTCGACCAGCTCCTGTTGGTAAGGGTATGCAAGCTTTCGGGCTTTATATTAGCTCATATTATTAAATAATGTATATTTCACTCTTCTCCCCACACCAAACACTCCCCCCAGTACATTGGAGTCAGAGACCGTTCAATAAATATCCCTCTTGGCAGAAGTGCGCTGGAGTTTATTACAAACTCAATGGATGGCGAGGAAGAAAGCAATCCAGCGGGGATAGGTGTTGATAAAGGTTGGGGAGCTTTTGGAAGAATAAACGATGAAGGGAGAGATCCTATCCCCACACACCACTGTCTGGAGGATGAATAATAATCCTAATTTTGTGCGTGCGTGCGTGCGTGCGTGTGTGTGTGTGTGTACCTGCAGAAGTGTGTATGGGGGAAATTAAATCGCTCAGAGGTCTTCCCGCTGATCTGTGGTTTTCCAAACGGCAACAGAAGCCAAACAGCTTGAAAGTGGAGTTATTAGAGTCAACTTCGGAGAACAAACTCCAGACCGGCCGTCATGCAAATTGCAGGAAGCCCGAAGAGCTTGTAAATAAAATAAGCAGGAGAGTTTCCCGTCTCCTGTTTTGGGCGGTCAGGATTTTCCTATTACCTGATCCCATAATTCATCTCCCTCCCCTTTCTCTCTTCTCCCCCCCCCCCCCCCCCCCCCCCCCCGTTGATTTATCAAAATCCAAATATATCCTACTCGTAAACACTTAATTTCTGCTTTTGTCGGACTTTAGATTTAAGAAACCTCGCGGGCACCACCACTCTCCTTTGGAAACATGTGACTAAATGCTAAAAAAAAAAGGGCATTTAGCGAAATGGTGCAAGGAGGCTGCAATCTTCGCAAAGAAAGAAGTGTCCGCATAGGTCTTTAAAAGCCCTGCCTGATCACTAAAGACTTTTGGGTTGGAATCCTGACTCCTGAAGTCAATGGCAAAGCACTACTTTAGTAGGGTCAGGATCACACCCTTCCCCACTGTGCAACTGAGAGCGCCCATAGCCAGAGGAGACGGGTCTGCATTCAGGATAAGTTTATGGCACTTTCCCCTTCAGTTTAACAACCCACATTCCATAGACTTGCACAGTCTGTCAGCCCTGGCTATTTTGCTTTAATCAAGCGAACTTTTCTTCCTTTAAATATATGTCTATGTACACACCACGTCTCCAGGAATGCTACTTGGAGGGCTGGTGAAATAGTTTGGTATTGTTCTGACTGCTCCAACAGTTTAAAGTATCTATATTTGCCCTATATATCTATATACACACGAGTCACAAACTATCATATTGTAGCAAGATTTCCAGTTGAACACCCTGCAAAACGTAGAGCTGGGTACATGCCAGACTCCCATTTGAAATAGCTGTGGGGTCTCTGCCTCATTGCTAGGCGCCCTTCCCCCACGGAGAGGGAACCAGGACCCAGGTTCTGATGCCCCTGTCTTCGTAGCACATTGAAGCTGAGAGAACTGCACAGAACTGCAAAACTTTTATTTTAAGACAGCATTTCTCCTATATATATACACACACACACACACACACACACACTTCAATAATTAAGACTATTCCCCATCCCTATAAACTGCGACATTATTAACAAAAGACAAATAATTGAACTGGTGTATTTTAGCAAATGCCTTCATCTCTCCAGCATTTAAAAATTATTATTATTAATAATAATAATAAATAATAATAATTAATATAATAAGACATATTATCAAGTTTAATGAAACTGCCAAAATAACTCTCACACTTTGCCCCCCAAAAATGGGGGGGGGGGGAGAGATTGGTGCGAGGAGAAGAAATTTGGTGTATGCGGTAGCCAGAAGTAAGGTATCTTTAAAAAAAAAAAAAAACCAAACAACAACCAAGCATCGAGTTCATTTGCTTTTTAATTATTATTTCTCAGGGGCTGATCGAAAGAGAGGACGTCAGACTTATACCAGGTACCAGACCCTGGAACTTGAGAAAGAATTCCACTATAACCGCTATCTGACCAGACGAAGACGCATCGAGATCGCCCACGCCTTGTGCCTGACAGAGAGGCAGATTAAAATCTGGTTCCAGAACAGGCGTATGAAGTGGAAGAAAGAGAACAAATCGGCTTGCCCCAGTTCAAACGGCCAGGAAAAACCAGACGCTGAAGAAGAGGAAGAAGAGTGAAAGAGGGGTGGGATGGAGGGGAAAATACAAGAAAGTGAAAAACACACACAAAATAAAGCAAAAAAAAAACAAAAAAAGTTTAAAATAAAGAATGTAAACAACAACAATAAAAAAGACTGAATATTTAAAAAGAAAAAGAAAAAGAAAGAAAGGAAAGAAAGAAAAGGCAAAAAAACAAACACCCAAACCTAGGAATGATGCATACTGTTTCCTGACACTGAAAAAAATACTACCTATATTAAAGTTTCTTTCTCTTGTTTTTTGTACAATACAATGGATAATATTATCTACCTATTCAATGTGGCGTCAGAGTCAGAACAGACACGTTTTTTCTATGTGGGGGCTTCCTATAGTCAAGTATTTGTAATTCTCCTCTTGTTTGTATTTCTTCCTTGTGGACTTCTTTTATTTTGTATGGAGTAACGTGAACGTGTTAGCACCTTTGATTAGACAATGTGATCTTGACACAATAAAAAGTATGAAGGGAAAATTATACATAACGTATTATAGAACTATATGTACAGAATAAGAATCCCTCCTCCCAACTTCTGTAAAAACCCTGCATAGCTTTCTTCTCCCTCCCCCCGCCAACCGTGCTGTTTTTGTCTGTGTACCCTGTTTTACCTCTTGTTTAACTATTGGCCACTTTCTTTGCCCAAGTCGCTAGAGAAATTAATTACTGAATATTGTGATAAGTACATCGGTGTATATCCAGGTAGCACATTATTTAATAGTGGCAACCCTCCCTCTTTTCATTTCCCCAACCCCTCTCTGGTTTGTGATTCCTATTCCTTAAGAAATAAAAGAAACTAACAGGCCCGGAAAGTCTAAAATTGTCTTCATTGCTTTTAAAAAATAATAATTAAAATCCAGCCTTTTTAGTGGCGGTGATGATGGAAATATTTTCTTATCCAAAGGTGCCTTCGTCGTTTCTCCCAGTCTTCATCAGCAAAACCGGTAAATTGTCTATTTTTTAACAATGCAATGCCACCGATGTTGATAAGAGATTGAAGCAATTGGCAAACTACAGTTCATAATCCGTGGAAACAAACCGTGAAAATTCGATAAATTTTGCGGATTATCTAGCAGCAAAGAATATCGCTCTTGAGCCTTCACGGGAGAAAAAAAAACAGTGAAATACAAGGTCAAAGCAACATGTTCTTTATTTTTTAACATAAAGAACTATTTAAACTAATTTAATTTAAAACCCTCATTTAAACAAGTTTGAATTTTCCCCAGGAAAAGGGGGGATTTTGCACAGCGACTTCTTTCTTATATTTTATTTTATTCTCCCCTTCAGCTGCTTTATTGTTGACTGTAACTATGTCATTAGCAGCAAATAATGTTTAACATCAAAGCGAACATAAAGTAAATTAAAGCCATTAAACGCAGGAAAATCCACAATGCAAAGCAATACCAACCGATTTCAAATATAGCCCCCCTTTTGTTTGTTTACATTTCTAGTGTGCGGCAATAAAGGACATTTTCGTAGATCAGGAGAGGGGTGTGCAATTTGGGACTACTGAGTGTGTAACAAGAATAGGAAAAAAGCAGACAGCCTGAAATTCGCTGAAGGCTAACATTCTTTCTTTCTTTCTTTCTGTCCCTCAGAACCAATACAGGAATTTTTTACCAATATATCTAGTAGCCTGGATGAAAATATTAATAAAATAATTTAACTCTGAAAAAAGGGAGGGGGGAAATAATTGCTCGCCCCGCCTATAATTTCCAATGAACACAGATAGAGATATCTTGAATAAGGATGGGGATGATAACCCTTTTAGGGAATATAATAAGCCACTTTCTATCTTTTAAAAACAAACCGGTGGCATTAAACGATAATTAGATCTAACAGATATATGAGGTTGTTTGTGGGAAATCCTGCCAGGTGAGGGGGACAGAAATGAAGGAAACTCATGTTTTATTCCCTTTGCAAATCCCCCAATTGTCGTTCAGTCTCCTGCCACCCTTTGCCAACTCAGTTCTAGAACATTCTGGTTGCTCCCCCGTCCCATTTTGGTGCATTGGGCCACACGTATTGTCTCTGTGGCATGTATCACTGCAGTGGCTGGCACTTCTGCATATGGGATTTTAAAAGGGGGGGAAACTCAACCTTTATTATGCTAAATTTACTGAAGTGAATCTTAAGAGACAGTAATAAACCTATGTTACACATTGTTGATAGATTTCACAAAAGAAAAAAAATCATAGGTTTGGTAATTAATATTCTGGGATTTCTTTTAAAAGCTTAGAATGATTATACTCAATGAAACCTAGCTAGATTATAGATATGGGCATTTCTTGATTTCTTTTAGTCTAATCCTGAAATCTGCTCATTTTCTGTCTCAACACAAGGATACCCAATTCATCATCATTATTATTATTATTTATTATTATTTTATTTTACCAAACTGATGTGACATACCTGTAGAAAAGCTATCTTTTTTTGTTTTTAAAGTGAGCTTCGTGTGAGATGTCTGGTAAGGTGCGAGCCGACAGCCTCCCTTGTTATTTTTTTCACCCCAGCCGGGAAAAGAAATAATTTTAAAATATCCTTTACATATTCTTTTTTTCATTATTTTTTTATTTTTATTTTTTTTTTAAAGAAAGATGGCGTCTGAGAAAAAGACTGCTGTTAAAGCAGTCATGAAGAAATGCAATAAATTCCTTGTTGTTTTATGAAAATTTACAACTTTGTGATAGAACTTTATGAGTGGCTGGGTGCTGGGATTGGTCAGAGGCGGTCATGTGGACTGCTAACCGTGAACATGAACTTTTTATGATTTCCCATGTGGTTATTGCACCAGTCTTTTGGCCGCTGCACCTTTGGTCGGATCAGTGTCCTCTAAAGGGCTTCTCGTCTCTTTTCCATTTTTTTAAACATTTCCCCCTATAAGCTTGATAGGGCTAAAGAAAAATAATAATAAAGAGAGTGGGGGGGGGGGATAGTTTACCTAGAGGCATACACACACTCTCTCACACACACACAACAAAGAGTTAGGTGATTTTTTTTATTTTTTAAAGAAATCCTCTTAATTTTTTATTTTTATTATAATATTTTTTTCCTACTGATTTGGGATCACAGTAGTCATGGAGGGGAAGTGGAGACTCTACGACGAGTGGAGCCTGATATCATTTTTCAAAGAGGGAAGTTACTGCATTTTCCATGCAAATGACAGAAAGGCAAGCAGCAGCAGCAGCAATGATCACAAGACAGAGAGGCAATCGACGGCTCTCTGGTTGGGACAATATTTCTCAGCTAACAGATTAAGCCAAACGCTTGTTTTTTCCCCCTCTCTCCCTTTCACTTTTCTCCCTTTTTTGTCACCGCAGAGATGGGCGAGGGCGACAAAAAGGTAAGTGAAAGATCAATTTTTCTCTTTATTTGATTATCGGGGCGGGGGGAGAGGTTGTGGGAAATGCATTGGTGAAATATCTTCCCCGCCTCCCCTCCCCCCCAAATTGAGAGAAAATATGGAGGAGAGGGTGAGGGAGAAAGAAAGGAAGAAACTTAAGGTTCATGCTAAAGGTACCATGGGGGTGTCTGCTGATTGCTTACGAGAATGGGGTGAAGGCAGAGAACTGCAGCGGAGGAAGAGAGGGATTGAAGGGGATCAGTGTCACCTGGAAAACAGGACTGATCTGTCTTGGGGAAGCACAGCATATCTCCATGGCACGGATTTTTTCACTCCTGACTTTGACAACTAAAAAACCCCTGTTATGGACTGTTCTAGATTCCCTTCCTTCCCCCTCCCCCTCCCCTAACTCCCCAGCAGAAATATCTTGCCAGTTTGCCCATCTTCATCGAGCCCAGTATTTTGACGAAGTTTTGTATTGTAGCCAGTTGGGGTTTTAATGTTGCTCTCCAGGGTCAGTGTTGCGTGGGAGGTTTCCTTCCGAAGGAGGGGGGGCATCTTCTGAAGCTGGGGGGGGGGGAAAGATGATAAAGATCATGAGAAAATCAATGCCACAAAAATCGACAAGGTACATATCTATATGTGCATATTCTCTACAAACAAACCTTGTTCTCAAATGTCCAAAGAGAGGGACTGAGGACGCTATAACTGGGAGGGCGAGGAGAGGTGGGGATGGTAACTTGACTGCGGTGTTTATTTATTTATTTATTTATTTATTTTTAAAGGCTTGAATGTTCTTTATTGTTTGCAACCTTTCCTTTTTGAGGGGGGAACTGGTCAACTTTCATGGGGGTGTTGGTGTGCAAATATTTCCTGCATTAATTCATTTGTGTCTCTTGAAATCGAAACGGAAGGTTGGCTTTTGGTTTAGAAAGATTTATTCGCCATTGCGGTATTTCTTTTATGTGTGTGTGTGTGTATATATATATATATATATATATATATATATATATATATATATATATATATATATATATATATATGATTTACATAGCGATTGACCATGTGCCTTTTAGAAAGAAAAAGAAAGAAATAACACATCCTATGACATTTTATGACCATCTATGTGGATGGATTGAAAATTCTGTTGCATTAGTTAACCATTCCCAGTATGTCGCGATATGATGTCACCTGGCTTGATTTGTGAATATTATTTGGTTGAGGGTCAATTATGGCAATGATAAGAAATAAAAGAGGGTATCTGAGAGAGATTCCTTTTGCAATGTCATACACAATTCGGAAATTCAATACCGACTGAAGTACATATTAATTGGTCCTTTTTCCACCCCTGTTGCTTTCTAAATAAGTAAATGGTGATTTTGTCAATATAAATGCCGTCTTTCTTCTTTAAAAATGTATTTATCACGATATTCCGGAATCCTGATGTGATGAACCACTTGTAGAAAGCAATAGAAAAATGATATGTAAGTCTTTCGAAACCTCTTTAACCCGGGGCGCTATTTAATGTCTGATTGTTCTAGGAAAACTGGATGTTTTTGTAGAGACCCAGATAAGTCGCTGATTAAGGAATTCCCTATTCTTAAAACATCACCTCGTTGTTTACGGTTTTTATATATAAAAGAACGGAAGGTCTATATTTCTCTTTATGTCTTTGCTGTTATAAATGGCTTCTCAGTCCGGGTAACTTTCGTTTGACGATTGTCTGCTGCCATCTACTGGCCAACACAAGAAAATTTCCCTTTTGCTGAAATGTTTCACAGTGATTAATATGCCATGAAACTAGTTGACAATCCAAGAATTTTAATTTTTGACACTGATCTTTTTATCCCTTTCCTCTCCTTCCTCGCATAATGGATTATATATCCAGTACACAGTCTGGAGAAAGAATCAGTGTGACTTTGTCATCCATAGGTAATAATAATAATAATAATAATAATAATAATATAATTAATAAATGTATTATTATTAATAATAATTAATAATTATAAATAATCACACAGGAAGATCCTTGTTTTTCTTTTTCCAGCCTGCTGCAACCGGTGAGACTGTTAAGCGGTATTTATGTGTTTTAACGGAAATGAGAACATACACAAATAAACTGGGAATAAATATGTTTATTCTGTTTTAGGGGATATACACCCGATTAAAAACTGATAACATCAGATCCTTTTAACCTTGAGCACTGGAAAGAGATGGGGCAGGCAATTTTAATTAAGATCATCATCAATTCGAGGAAGCTTTGAGGATTCCAGTGGTCATTTTAAGAGTGGTCTCTGTGCAGCTGTGTGCTGGACCTAAAGTAGTGGTTGGATTAAGCAAGCAAGCGCGGGCGTGTGTACAACTGATACCTTTTATGTTACAGTAAGCTTTGGAAGGACAATGCATGTCTGTTACTTTAAATATCTCTCTCCTTTTCGTCTATACAGTTCGCTGACAATTGTTTATGTCTAGTCTGGGGACATTTCCCTATAAGAAAGCGAGGTACCCAGAGACTGTATTTTGACCCCCTCTTCATTCACCACCACCACCACCAATCTAAGCAACTATTAACAGCCACCATTAACTCCTTGCGTTCTGTAATCCACCCACCCCCTTCAACCTTTCCTTGCTCCTTTGTTTTTGGCTTGTTTTTTTCTCTCTCTCTCTTTGCCTAGCTTTAAACGATATTGTCACTTTCATTGTGATGGAAGGGGGGACTATTTTTTGTAGCGGAAATAAGGTCATCTGGATCCATTTTTATTTAATTCCCCCCCCCAACCCCTCCTTGTTGTGTTAATTATTAGCGAAACTCTTTAATGGAGCAATGGTAGGTTATGATTGCTCTTCTGCAAATATCCCATTAAGGAGGTTATTAAATAGGCTTCACGGGAAGTCAGGTAAATTAAACTGGAATGGCTGGAAATTAAGTTTCGAATGGGGTCTGTGAGGTTGGAAAGGAAAAGGGGGAAAGGAGGGGATATTTTTGACACCTTCAGGGGGTCCTTGTTTGAACTATTCCAAACAATATGGCCCCAGAAGCAATCTCTTCTGCAAATCTGTTCTAATCGGGGCTAATAGTATGTGCCTTACTCCAGGACTAGTTTCTGGATTGTGAATAATCTTTCCAATGCAGCACAGACAACAACGCTTTGGGAGCTGCTTTACTAGTTTGACTTTATGGATGCAGTTAGGAACCGGCCCTGCTGTGTTTTAATTTCACAAGCTTTGCAAAACCCCAGACCCTCATGAAAAGGATGGGGCATTTTTTATTAGAACTACCTCCCATTAACCGCCCCCCCCTTTCTCCTTCACCAGGTTGCTCAACTGATTGTGTTTTCCCTGCTCTCTTTGGCCGTGATCCACAAACCCCTTACTCCGGAGTCACCCCATTGAAGTCCGAAGTAAGTGGTTTGTGGATCCTGGGCTCTGGGTCTGTTTGCATTTCCAAAATATTTGGATGTTATCTTAATCCTCTCTCATTTATCCCCGGTGCTTTGGGAGCAGAAGATCCAGAAGCATTAAAAGTAAAATAAAATAAAATACCGCCTTTTGCCCTAACAACGAATGTCCACGTTTTAAATAATTCCCTTTAATCTTTATTTATACCGTGCCAGAGGAGTGGCGTCAGTCAGAGAGAGGGATGGTGGGGGGTTAAATCCAGCAGTTATTCCAGCTACAGATTTTGTTATATATGTAAATAAACCAGGCCCCTTACTGAATGAGTATCTGTCTGGGAATAGGGGGAACTCAGTCTTACTCTGACCAACCATTATACTTTCTTTCCATTAGTTCTTTCTTTGTATATTTCATTCCTACTGCAGTGCTTAAGCTGTCTTTGAATACCACCGTAGGCAAAATCTGTTTGGCCAGACATTTATAAAATAAAATAAAAATAAAAATAAACATTTTTAAAAATAAAAATAAACATTAAAAAAAGAGAGCCCACAGATGTAGCTTCTAAGATTGACAAGCAATAATCTCGGAATAGCCCCCAAATGAAAGAAAGAAAGAAAGAAAGAAAGAAAGAAAGAAAGAAAGAAAGAAAGAAAGAATTGAAATGGTATCACAACCGGTCAGTATGCTAAAATCGCATTTCTGTCACAGAAAAAAAAAATCAAATATCCTGCTACCTACTAATGCATCACAGTTATCATATTCTACGGCTGAATTTATTGACTTATAAACATTGGGAAGCCAGATAGTCTCCCAAAAAATGAATCCGAACCCTAATGTGTGATTGGTATTTTTTCTTTTTTAAAAATCAGTTCAAACTTAAATGTAAATCTACAGTGAGTTAAGTGAGTGGAAAGTCGATCCTCTTATAATGGGAGCACATGTATTTATCTATTATTAATTATTATTAATTATTAATAATTATTAATAATTATTATTTATTTATTTGATGTTATTATTATTATTATTATTATTAATGTCAGCAGCAGCAAAGTCTACAAATCTCAATCAATTATCAAGAGGTGATTTTCAGTGTGTGCATTTTTATTGTTTCTTGCAAAATAAAAAGTCAGAATGCGCAGAGTCAAAGAGTTTGCACCATGGAAAGGCTTCTCAATCAAAGAGCAGTCTGCGTTAGGAAACCTGAGTTTTGAAAACATAATCGAATCGCAATAACTTTTAGAACAGCATAATTCTGAAACAAATCAGAAGACTCATTTCCCTAATTAACAAGTAAAGCAAAGAATTACCATGGGTTCTACTCACTTGTTTAACAATGGGGGGTGGGGGGCTCAGTCTTCGTAGCATATAACTGCTTGGATTATCGCAGATTTTCTTGGGATTGTCTCTACCTAGCATAACTTTCTAAAACGAATGGCTCCAGTTTAGCTTTTGCTGCCCGACTAACTTTGCTTTGCTCAATGAATCTTTTTAAATCCAACTGTCAGTTCTTTCTCTTTAAATGAAAAACTCTCTCTCTCTCTCTCTCTCTCTCTCTCTCTCTCTCTCTCTCCATGCCAATAAAACAGATCTACGTAGGTTTGAGTCCACTCCAGGCACAAAGGAAAAACCCTGCAAGAACAAATATAATAGGAATCGGTCAGAAAGGGGGGGGGGGTGGTTAGGAAAGGATATTTCCTTTGCCTGTTATTTCCTTGAATTATAAAAGCTGACTTCATTATACCGGTGTTGTGAAATGGGGCTTTGGCTTCCGTGCTGTAAACATGAGGTTTCAAACAAATTATCTGGTAATAAGATACCAGTTTCAGGAATACTTCGCTCTGACGAGGGAATGTGAAGGCAGTGGCAGGTCTGCAGTGACTATGGAGCTGTGGCATTAAACTGGGAGCGCAGACACACGTATATCTACTGTCATGTGTGTGGTGTGGGTAGCAGTTAATAGAAAGGGACAGAATATATCGTGGTAGGATGATGATGATGATGATAGATAGATTAGATAGATATTATTGGTTCCCATAATGCTGTTTTAACCATTTCATTTTTAATGTCATACTTTGGAGTATTAAAGGCCTCTCTAAAGCATACTTAACAAAATTCATAGTTCATTTTTTTAAACCATGCAGAAATTCAATGATAATTGGAGTCTTTGTAAGCATCTGAACAGGATCATAACTAATGGATAAACACAAAACTGGATTCCCAGTTCATTTCAGTTTCCTTGGTCTCCTCTCCTATTGGAAAGAAATAAAAATTACACCGGATTTGTGTTTTTTTTCCCCAAAGGTTGTTTCAGATGATTCTCTCTCTCTGTGTGCGGGTGCATGTATACTTGTTTATATGATATATACATGCATATATATGCACATACCTTACATACATACACACGTGTGTATACATCCATATATGTGTGTATATATGTATGCGTGCATGCACGCACACACACACATAACTCGAAAACGGAAACATGTATACACATGTATATGTATACACACATATGTATGTATATATGGCGTGTGTGTGTATTATATATGTGTGTGTGCGCGCGTACATATATACATATGTACACATCCACCCACGCACACACACACACACACACACACACACCTCCTAATGGGATCAAACACAAATGAAAAGGGTGTTATAAAATATGTAAGCGGACTAATTGCTCACCTTGGACTATGGAAACAGCAAGCAAAACCATGTCCTTATTACACTAATAAAATAAAATAAAATATCCATATCTCACAATCAATAAACATAATTCGTGGTTGTCAGCCGAACCCTTTTAACTCTAAAGTATCGGGTGCTAGATTTGATAGAAGCAGTAAAACGCAAGAGGGCAGAATTCTGTCCCTACATCTCTTTGTATATATAAGTATTTCGCCCTGAAAACCGAATGTTAATAATAGTTCATCTGGAGAAGTTAGCAACTCTGCACAAAGTAGGAATAAATGCCAAGCGAAGAAAGTCGGATTAGGCAGGCGTATGTTGGGGGGGGGGGTATCTTTAAAGGGGAAGCCCCTACCCCCACCCTGCTCTAGGCTAATCACGGATCATTAAAGGGAAATGTGGAAAAATAAGTTAACAAAACCGGCTCCCCTATCCCCCGCACCCCACTGCAAATTATCTCTCTCCGCCTCTCCTCATCATAATTATTTTTAAAATTAAATTAAAAGGTATCTTTCTCCATAGCATTATCCCCCCACTCATGAGCAAGATTCCAGGGGTTAAACTTTTTCTCCGCGAATAAAGAAAATTAACTTTTTTTTCCGCCCACACTGGAGTGACAGATCTTTCCTCCCCCCTCCCTCCCCCCCCCCCTTTTAAAGAAGCTTCCAAACGCTTCAGGATTTGTCTTTCACAGATAATACCTATTTGGTTAAGAAGTGGGGGCTATGTAAAATAAAAAAGTGGGGAGGGTGGGGGTAGGAGGGGAAGCTCCGGATGGTTTGTTCTGGGGGTCCCTAGCGCAATGCAAAAATCCCCCTCATGGGTGCTATTTTGCAACCTCAGGCTCTTTCCGATTGGTCAGTCCGTGATCAGATGGTTGTATTTCCTTGTGTCCCTTCGCTGGCACCCGGCCATCCCCCCTTCAGCTAAAACCCAATCTCCGATATACTACTAATAGCTAAACCACTTGGACTTATAAAGCACAACAAATCATAAAGCCGGGGGAAAAGGGGGACGGCAAAAAGCTTCCTTCCAATGAGTTCCTATTTCGTGAACTCTACCTTCCCGGTAAGCTTGGCCGCCGGGCAGGAGCCCTTCCTGGGACAGCTCCCGTTATATTCCTCGGGATATGCGGATCCTTTAAGACACTACCCGGCTACATATGGAGCCAGTGGAGTCCAAGAGAAAACCTATGCCTCTTCGTCTTACTACCAGCAAGCCAATGGAGCATACAGCCGGAGCACAGCCTGTGACTATGGGACAACAGGGTTTTACAGGGAGAAGGATCCCACTTGCACCCTTTCCAGTTTGGAAGACCAAGTCCAGTTTGCCCAGGAGCAGCGGAAGTCAGATTGTGCGCAGACCAAGAGCGTTTTCGGAGAGAGTGAGGAGCAGAAGTGTTCCACGCCCGTCTACCCCTGGATGCAGAGGATGAACTCTTGCAACAGTGAGTGGCTCTCTTGTTTTCCCCCTTTTAATTCCCCCTCCCACCCCCCACTCTCATATTTACAAAAGAGACAGGAAACTAAGTTTCAGCGGATGAAGCAGGGAAACCAAACACAGACACAAAAAAGTTCCATCTGATACAAGACACCCCCGCCCGCCCCACCCCCCAAGAAAACAACCCCAAAACTTTAGGGTGGTTGGGAATATTTCCTCCCCAGCTTTGGATCTCTCCCGCCCATTTCTTTGACTCACGATCCTTAAAGCCCTGAATCAGATTCACCCTCCTTTCCTTTATGCAACGGTCCTTCAAGACCCCCTCTGACACCTCTGCAGGATTATCCCATGTCTTCAAAGCACTCTTACTTTTCAAACTCCCTAACACTTATCCCGTTCCCTTTAGCCAGACCCTTCAACCTCTCTGTCCCGTCTGTCTCCAGATCCTTCAAAGGCTTGTGTCTTTTTTTTCCTGTGCCTATCTAGGCATGCATATTTTGGGGGTAGACATGCATAATTGGGGGTGCATGCGGCGTGCAGTAAGTTCCAGTTTCTCTGTGGTTCAGTTCCCATGATTTATCTCTCCTTTGCTCACACACGCTGAGAGGTATCTATTCCAAATGAGATCCTGATGACTTTTTAAACAGACTCAAAGCTTAGCTGTTGGGGAGGGTAAATAATGTTAACAATGATTAAATATTTAAAAGGAGATAACTACATTTTTTATGAAACCCACACGTATTGAAAAGTCATCCTAAGAAGGATCTCTCCCCACCCAACCCCACCCCACCCACCGACCCACCACCCTTGTGATGTATCTTTGGTTTAAGTGGTACCTCTTCAATCAGGGGGGGGAGTATCAATCTTGTCTGTGTTTAGATCTATTATTTGTTGTCTTTAAAAGTTCCAAATTGATGTCCATTAGTGCAGGGGACGGAGTATGTTGCATCCCCTTTAATGCATACAGGAGGGCTGGTGTGTGTGTGTGTGTGTGTGTGTGTGTGTGAGAGAGAGAGAGAGAGAGAGAGAGAGAGACTACATTTCATTATTGCTTTAAACGCTCAGATCTATTACTGTTACCGGTAGGGAGGGGAAATAGAAAAGAGGAGGAGGAGGAGGAAGAGGAAGCACTCACAACACCTTGTGATTTTGGAGAATGCAAAGCGACAGATCATTGTGATCTCTCTGGCACCTTTGCTTTTTAACCCTTCCCCGACTAGGGAGGAGAGGAAATTATCATTGCACGATGGGGCATCAGCAATGGCAGATAAGTAATTGTCCCTGCACAGTTTGTGGAGGCTTAGCAGATAAATGGGTTTCGGTTTTTTATTATTATTTTATTTCATTGCAAAAAATAAAGGCTTCCTGTGCACTTGGGCTAGCCGATAGACTGGGCGATTGAAGAGAAAATTAGGGACACCAACAAAGTTACACACACACACACACTTCAGACGAGTTCTAAGTGGCCATATGAATGGCATTATCATACATCTCAGTCTAACCCAAATAAATGTTTGGTATTCCCCCATCCTTCTCCATTCCCCCCTTCCCTTGCGTAACAGGTTCGTCTTTCGGGCCGAGTGGCAGGCGAGGCCGTCAAACCTACACCCGCTACCAGACCCTAGAACTGGAAAAGGAGTTCCATTTTAACCGCTACTTGACCAGGCGCCGCAGGATCGAGATCGCACATGCACTTTGCTTGACGGAACGACAGATCAAAATCTGGTTCCAGAACAGAAGGATGAAGTGGAAAAAGGAGAACAAACTCCTCAACTCCTCGCAGCTGAGTGCAGAGGAAGAGGAAGAGAAAGTGACGGAATGAAAGTTGTTATTTAAAACACAGAGAGAGAAAATAGTCAACAGTTTATGGGGAGGGGTAGGGATGGGGGACTGGGGTCAGATGGAGCGAATGCACGTGCTGCGAGATTATTATTTTTTTTGTAAGATATCCCCAAACAGTCTGAAAATGTTTCTTCCCACATATCCAACTTTTGCACCCTTCAACTTGTGTAGTTTCCTAACAGCTTCTAGTTGAGTTGTCCTTTTTTATCCCCCCAAGGTGGAAAAATAAATTAAATAAATATGAACTCTTACCTGTATCTCTAGCCTCGGTGTCACTGTTAGTAACTCGCTAACTCTCGTATTGAATGGAGGTGCTGCAATATATATATATATATATATATATATATCCCTTTTTTGGGTGTCCTATCGTCTTCATTTTGTAAAAGAAACAAATGTTTCATGCACGATTGACTTATGATAGCCTTTTTTGTTTGTAAATTAATCAAGCCCTGGGTTGTTGTAATTATTATTCATATTTTGTAATTAGTTTCGCCTTTTTAAAGAGAAAAAAACCGCCTACTGAAAAAGAACCCAGTACTACCTAAAAGAATTTTAAAACAAACAAAGAAAGTTATATTTTATTAATTTTTTGTACGTGTTTGTGTTTGTAGATGGTCTTAGGTATGGACATGGAATACTTTAATAAAAGCAAAAAAATCAGATTCATCCCCGTCACGTTGCTATTATTAATTATTCATTTATTATATGGTTTATTATTAGTAATTTATTATTATTATTATTATTATTATTTATTATTATTTATTATTTATTATTTTACTGTGAAAATATGCCCCTCAAACGAGCTCTTGTTCAAGATAAGCAAGCCTTACTGATGTTTGACACAGACGCCTAATCAGCACACGGAAGTTACAGTTGAAAGATAAATTTTGTTTTTCCCTCCTCTCTTCGGTCTAATCTTCAATGCAAGAGTATTTCAGGGATGACAGTCGCCTTTAATGTCGCCCTCTTTTATTGTTACAGTACAAAGAATTATGAGAAAAACCACTCCATAACCCTCATAAATCAAGGGTACAGGCAAAAATATGCCCCCATCCATCTAGCAAGGAAACCTAACATTTGTCTAGCATCTTTCAAACATCTGGGCCCCTGATTTCACTTTCCAAAATATCAGATTTACACGCAACCATTTCTGCCCTTTACAGCTGCACGTGTGTTTGTATATGTATGCGGACAGGTATACGTGGTATATACGTGTTGTATGCGTGTGCGTGAGTGTGCATGTGTGTAAAGAAAGAGAAGGAAGTAGACAGACAAGCATGAGAGAATTATATAGATTTATTTTTAGAAAGACAGACATGATAGAAATAGCTAGATCGCCCCCTCCCACCCTCCCCCAACGAATTTCTAGTAACTTCTTCAGGACAAGAAAATGGGGGATTGTTTAAGCAAGGAATTGATGAATAATTTAAATACAGCAAGACCCTTTCCAAAAGCCATTTTGATAGAGATTCTCTCTCTCTCTCTCTCTCTCTCACACACACACACACACACACACACACATCTTTTTAAATCATAGAAAGGGCAAGAGGCTCTCCCTCTTCCCCACAAAGATGCTAGAGATGACCCTATTTGCGCGAGGCAAACTTTTTGATTATTAAAATGCCCCCCCCCCTTTCCTCTATCTGCAAATTAAGGGCACGGAGATCCGCTACTTCAATTCTGATCGCTTCGGGGGGGGGGGGGATGTTAAAATAACTTGCCTCCATTCCCCCCTCCCTTCACTGCACAAAATACCTATGTATGAATGTATTCCGTGTCGCAGGCTGTTTTAATGTCAGTCACTTTTTAAATCAATTCATGCAGAAGCTTCACAGCTGTAGGACATTTGCTATTATTGCCACTCTTTTCATTGCCCGTAATTATTATAATTATATGTCACTTTCAATATGGCGCATGATTTCCAATGGGCTGCAGACAACCATCTGAAATTCCTAAACTGATTTGGAAGAAAAAGAAGAAAAGAACAAAGCAAACTCTTTAAGCTTACGTTACTTGAATCTCGGGGTTCAATTGAACCCCACATTTTTAAAGGTTTTAAATTTGTTTTTAAAACACCATATTCTATCTGAAGAAGAGGGGGATTGAAGAAGACTGTTTCAGATCAAGTATGTCTTAAAAAGCAAGATTGTCAACCGGTTTCAGCCGCTGATTTCCCCCAGACTCTCTGCACTGACTTTGGGGGGATCCCCTACAAGGTGTTACTGTGCCGTTGACAGACAATATTTTGGGAATGTAGAGGTACAAACAAACTTTCACTGAGCCAATGGAAATAAAGCAATTTAAATTTAAACAAATAAATTGCATATGACCCCCCTCATAGCAGACATCGGATCCCCCCCATCCCCGACCATTATCTATCCAGTTCTAAAGGGGATTTATATGCCCCCTCCAACACCCCCAAATGTCGACACTATACATCAGTTAAAATACTTTAATAAATATAGCAACAGTGTAAAGGGACACAATGTTAAGAAAGACTGCTGACAGTAAATCCACGCTGGAATTTTATTGTTGTATAATTCCTCTTCCATTTATTTTCTCTTTTTGAAGGGTGGAAGCGACTTTTTAAAAAATCCGTTGGGGTGTGTGTCTGTGTGTATGCACACATACACACACACACACACACAATGAAGTTCGTGTTGAACAAATATATATAAACGTGAACTTCATTAAATATATATATATGATGAAGTTCGTGTTGAACAATTATATATATAATAATTGTTATTATATATAAATATATATATAGTTCATCACGAACTTCATTACTTTTAAATAGAACAAAATAACATGCAAAGAATGAGTGAGACAGCCTCCATGCCTGCTATCTCGCCCTGCGCCCAGTAGGTGGCACAGTCTGCCAACATGGAACCAAATCTCTGTCTTTCCGATTTCCCGCCCTCCCCCCCTCCTTTTGGAAGCCGTACATTGACTTGGGCCTAACGATTCTCAGATCGTCATTATTTGTAACCATAGAGCATGAATTACCTCTTGAGGTCATCAGTGAGAATTTACGACTGGTCAACAAAAGCACGTGATTCCCAAACGTAGCCCCCCCCCCCCCCCCCCCCCCCCTCCCCCTCCCCCCCCCCCCCACCCCCCCATATTTGGCCGCATACATAGCAAAAACGAAGTACAGTGCATCGCTATAATTCATTAATACATCATAAATCGTCAAGCACAGGGGTTATAACGACCACGAGCTCAACAAATCAAGCCCCCTTTCCAAAATAACCCAAATGAGCTCTTACTTTGTGAACTCGTTCTCAGGGCGCTATCCAAATGGCCCCGACTATCAGTTGCTAAATTATGGGACCGGCAGTTCCATGAACGGGTCGTACAGAGATTCTGCCGCCACCATGCATTCCAGCTCCTATGGCTACAACTACAATGGGATGGATCTTAGCATCAACCGACCCGCCGCCTCCACCGGGCACTATGGGGAAAGCTCCCGCGCCTTCCCTGCCACAGCCCAAGAGAACAGGTTTAGACAAGCGTCTAGCTGCTCCCTCTCGTCACCCGAGTCCCTGCCCTGCTCCAACAGCGAGACGAGCCATGGAGGAGGGAAGCCTTCCTCGTCCCCCTCCGAGCAAGCCACCGCAGCAGCCTCCGCCGCCGCCTCCGCCAGCAGCACCAATGCCAGCTTCACTGAAATAGACGAGACCAGCGCGTCCTCTGGAACCGAAGAAAGCGCGCAGATAAACAACCACGCTCCCAGGGCGCAGACAGAGCCCATCGCTACCTCCACAGCCGCCGTGACAGAAGGACAATCTCCGCAGATATTCCCATGGATGCGAAAGCTTCACATTAGCCATGGTACAGCTCCTTAATATTTTCATTATTATAATTATGATTGCCTTAATTTTTCCCCTTACAAAATAATAATCATAATAATAGTAATAACTGCAATCTTTCTCCTTCGCGGCTTTATTTGAAGACTGGTGGCGGGGCAGCTGTAAAGAGAGGGGGGGGGGCAGGGAGGGAGAGATCTTCCTAGGAGACGCCTGGTGAGAAACCCCAGCTATTAACTGCCTCTTATTTATTTGATTTTGGGTGTGTGGTTTTTTTAAATAGTGCTTTATGGATATTTTTGAATTGGAAGGTGATTTGAAACAGTATGGAGGAATGAGGGGGTGAAGGGATCATAAGAATGATGATATCAGATGCACAGATGGGGCGCTCTGTCTCTCTCTTTTTGGTGACAATCTGTTAATTGCAAATACCCCCCTCCCCCACCACCACCAACAACAAAAAATCGAGTGAATCCATTGCAACAGAAATGGTGGTTTTCATACAGACACATATATTTATAAATGCACGTAAACCTCTACGTATGTATAACAATAGGTTATAGCATTTCAATAATTTACAAAATCATCCATTCCTAGTGCAATGTATGCATGCAATGTTGTGTACCTTGTATGTATATATACACACAGAGACACATGTGTATATATGCAGTGGTACTCCCCCCCCCCCCCCCCAATAACATTCTGCATTTTGGCTGCAAAGTGGCTATTGAATTGGACTGTCAGGCTCTGGAGCAGGGAGGGGTCTACACGTGTGGGTGGTATTTTGCAAGAACCTGTGAAGATCCTTAATTGCCATGTAAGGGTTTTCTAATGTGCCTTTAAAAAAAAAAATCAACTCAAAAGCACCAACCATCCCACTTCCAAAATGTGTCCCCTATTATTCAGATATGACTGGACCAGACGGTAAAAGAGCACGGACGGCTTACACTCGCTATCAGACGTTGGAATTGGAAAAAGAATTTCACTTCAATAGGTATCTCACTCGCAGGAGGAGAATAGAGATTGCTCACGCCCTGTGTCTCTCCGAGAGGCAAATCAAAATCTGGTTCCAGAACAGGAGGATGAAGTGGAAGAAAGACAACAAACTCAAAAGCATGAGTTTAGCATCTGCTGGGAGCGCTTTCCAGCCATAAATTATAAGGGGAAAGGAATAGAGAAGGGGGTGGGGGCAGCGGGGTTAAGAAATAAATAAATAAATAAATAAATAAAGAATTAAATAAAAAGCAGCAAATCTTAATTTCAGAGTACTGTACAGTGATGCACCTTTTTTGGCATGTCGTGGATATTTTATGAAACAACTCCTATGGTACCGTAATCACAGGACTGCGTCCATGTTGTGATTTTTTATTATTATTTGTAATTATTATTTTTTTAAATAAATTTGCCAAACTGCTCCTTCCCATGCTTTAGGTGTTCTTCTAAATGTTTGTGCCAGTGCTATATTGATGCTTTCTGGAAAGCTAAGCATGTTTTATGTGAACCCTTTTTAAATGTTCTAACTTATTTATACATTGAGAAAGAGGCGGTTGCTTTTTTTTTTTTTTTCCCTTTCCTTAATTTTTGGATTTGCAACTTAGGAGGGGAATTATTTTTTCCCCTTCTTCTCAAGTCTGGGGGAGGGGACTCCTGCACTACAATAGCAGGGGGGGGGGGAAGAAACAGAAACTTGTAAAAATGTATATGTTCTTGTATCTTTTTTTGTCTTTCAATCGTAAAGTCTGCTTTGGTTTGAAACTCCAGGCCATGATCCTTTAGTCCCAGGCTAATGCTGAGACCTGTTCTTAAACGTGGGGAAACTTCACACACACACACACACACACACACACACACACACGACAAAAGCTGTATCAAACTGGACCAACAGCTAAATACTCCAATGTTTGTAAATACTAGAAATATTTCTGATGTGACTAATAGATTTTTAGTGGGCAGAAGTGAGTGCAGTGTTATGTGTACAAAAATGGCATCTGTCATGTCTAGCTGCCTGTTAGTATTTTGCCAACCAGCTTTTTGTATTTGTTTGTAGCTTTACTTGAAGTCAAATAAACGTTTTCTCGTATTCACGAAGGCTTACGTTGTTATTTGTTCTTTCTAAACTCACTCTGCATTGTAAGCAAATGCAGAAGGTACCTCGACAAAGCGCATCCCCTGTGCTCTGACCTCTCCCAACAAACCCTGGAACCCATAAAACAACGGTAACCCCATACAATGTAAGTGCTATGCAGGGAAAACCTGTGTACGTTCTCTAGAACACGAAGCAAGCTGTCCTGTTTTCAAAACGTTGTCCCTTGGTTAAAAGCAAAGCTCCCAAAGTCAAAGAAGCAAGATATTTGAAAGTAACTTCAGTTGCAACACGCTAGAAATGCTTTCCAAAATACAGTCTGTGCATATTTAAGAACTGTGGTTAAAGGGGGGGGGGGGTATATACATAACTTCTGTGTTTCTCATCGTATAATCCCAACCCCCTCGCACGCCAACTGTACGTGGCTACTTGTTTCCTATTCAATCTTACTCCCCCGCCCTACCATGGAAATAAGAGATCACAGCTCTGTTTAACTTACTGGTAACTGAAACAAAAGAGTCCCTTTCTACTGCAAGATCATTTAACTCCTTCAGAGGTGTAAAATATTTCACTTTGACTATCCAGGGCATTCGTCCCAAACAGGAAATACCTCTATTAAAGCCCCTTCTGTTGTCAAAACGTCACTGACATCTTTTAAAATAGAGTTCAGGACTACATAAATAAATAAATAAATAAATTCTCTTGCTTGTATCAAGTAAAGTTGGATCTTCGAAACTTACCAATCATAATGTGCCACAGTTTAGGTACTTCTTAACTGTTTTGGAGTTGGGACGTAAGGTGGGCTGGCAGTTCCAAAAACCGGCTTTCCTTGACTACAGAGATAGATCTGTCTATATATGTATTTCTTTTTTTTTTCTTTTTTTACCAATAGCAAACTATACCAAAAGTGGGTATGACATTTAGATGTCAAATGGATAGGGTTTTATCTAGAAGTTAGATCGTAAAAATCGCCCAGACCTCAGACAGATACCCCTCACTGGCTCTCAAAAGTCACGTGAGGTCCATAAAGTTAGTTTTATGGTTTTGGGGAGTTGACAATGTACAATATATTTCACATTCCCTAGAATGTTAAGTGACACTTTAACTGCTTGGTTTGGCTAAGAAGGGGCAGGGATGGGTGAGCGCTTTCCCAGATGAGATAAAAACCTTTTGCAATCGTTGGGATCAAGCTTTGCTGATCCGGTGTTGAAGGCAGAGGGCTGGTCTGTTGAAAGTAAGTCCTTCTAAACTTATTATCTGCTCAAAACTAATTTTAAAGGGGTGTATTGCTAAAGTCGGGGGGGGGGGGCTGGTGCTCTCTATATTTCTCCTTTTCATCCTTCTTCCCACGCTCTGGAAATTTGATGTCTCATAAGGTTTCATTCAAGCTTTAGGGCCCACGAGTAAGAAACGTAAAGTTTGGTGGAAGGAAAGGAATAGATTAATTACCATGCTTTTTGCAAACTCCATCAAGCTTTTTGCCTGGGGGGGGGGGGGGGGGGGGGGGGGGGGGGGGGTGGGGATGATCATGTACTTGAGACACGTTTGCGTTGTTCCTTACTGTGTAAATTATAGGGTTACTGACTGACTCCTCTCTTTCCTCTCCGGGTTGTTTTAAAAATGTTTTTGTGCGTTTGCCCCAAAGTGGACACAACTGGTCAAGTCTTTACATCATAAGGATCTTTCTTGCTCTCAGTCTCTCTAGCACCTGATAGAATTTTAATTCTTTCTTCTCATGGGTTGCAAGGAAATTTCCTAGCTTTTCCTTGGCCTGTACAGACCAGTCTATAATCTGTCTATCCGTATTTATTTGTGGAATAGTCTATATCATTCTAGCACAAAGGCACAACAAGTGTTCATCGCCATCACTTCAATTCCCCTTTAAATTGCAAATTTTAATTTTATTTGTTTACAAAATCAGGGATACTGCAGTTTGGGTAGAAGAGAACGAGTCTCTCACCCTTCTGGAACTGTAGCTAACCCACTTCCATAGTTCAGTTTTATAAAGAGGTGGCAGCATTCTTAGCGGGGATACATTAAACAAAAAAGATAAACAACTTATCAGGGCAAGAAAGAGATTCCTTAGATGGTACACAGAACGTATTGTCGCCTTTATGTGTAAAGCTTCGAGACCCAGGTATTCACACTGGAAAAACTTTATAGTCGATTCTTCTGAATATATTTTTCTTGAGATTATAAAGTTTTTAACTCAAATGGTTTTTAAAAGTCTGATATTTTATTTGGGGGGGGGGGGATGAAAATCCCTCTTAGAGTTTTCGTTCTTGAAAATCGAAATCCAGGTGTTTAAACTTGCACGCAAAAGACACCTCTATCTCCCATTCTTTATCTATAATAATAATTAATAATAATAATAATAATAATAATCTGCCCACCTATGCTTTTTATTCTGTTCCTACATCTTTTCATAAAAGTTTAAAGAAAATGTGTGCTAACCAGCCCTTTCCCCAACATTGCGCAGCAGTCACTGGAAAATCCTGCCGACCCTGTTTAAGCAAAGATTTTAACTGCAACATTTGGTAGACACATGTCTGTCTAGTCCACACAAAGCCAGACCTCGCCTCCCCATCTTCTACACTTTTTTTTAAGGATAGCCTTTCATTCTTTCTGTTGTTCTTTGCCCCCTTTCCTGCCTCCCCCCCACCCCTGTGCCTGTTAGTATCATTATTGTCACAAATGAAAGGTCGGGATACTAGGAAGCTATATAGGACTCCTGCTTTTCGTGACTGTCACCATGCAAAGAAAATAATGCAATCAAAGAATGTTAGATCAAAAATCTGGCCAATTACATTTGGGAGTGATTGGGTGAATGGAGATAGATAGATAGATAGTTTATGATCCACTAGCTCCACATGCGTATGCGTGTGTATACATTATGTATCTCTAGTATGTGTGCAAGTGTGTATGTGTGTGCTTATGTATCTATTTTGTGTGAATGTTTGTGTATACAGTATATATGTATGTCTGTGTGTCTATGTGTGTGCTTACTCGCCAATATTGTGCATATCTGTTGTGTGCTTATTTTAAAAACTTTATTCTCAATAGCTTGCAAAATCCTGTATTGTTTATCAGCTCCTAATAAAGCAAAGCTTTCCACGGAGGCTCGACTAGGAAGGTCTTTAAAGTGTGACCTTTTCCCAATCAGCACTGGACACAATTTTAATAGGGTAAGAACCATTTATAAACGGCTTGGGGGCTGCAGATTCCCTGGCACAACGGATCTGTGCCTATTTACTAACCTAAGAAAATCTCTGGCTACCTGATTGGAACTCAGATCAAAGAAATATATTTGGAGTCAAAACAAATCGTAGACAGCCATCTGCACAGGAATTGTCAGTCCATGTAGAGAAGAACCCTGCAAGGAGAGTGTTTTTATCAATTTCAAAGGATAAAAATTGTTTAGGGTATGTACATCTTAAAGATGATAGATAGATAGATAGATAGATAGATAGATAATCTATACACGCACAGTGTGTGTGTGTGTGTGTGTGTGTGTGTTTGGAGAGAGAGAGAGAGAGAGAGAGAGAGAGAGAGAGAGAGAGAGAGATATTTCATACTAGGGTTTCCAGTACTTGTATGATATACCAGATCTTTAAAATCACACCCAATGATCTAAACCCCAGCACAGAGAACCATACACTTATTTTTCAACCATAGGCCAGACTATTTTAATGGCATGTCATGTGCTGCCAGAAATGGAAAGGGGAAATTTTAGAATCGTATGGTAGGACGGAATCTCTTGAGTCATCTAGTCCAAGCCCATGTTTCAAGGGAAGGTAGCTCTACCTACAACAGCACAGATGCTCGTCCTATGTGGGCAGAAAGAGCCCTTCTTCACTCAGATCATAATCATTGTGGTCGTTTCCTCATCACTACTGTGATATTAAGGGGGTGGGACAGGAGAGGTATCTTGGGAAACCTAATACAGAAGGAGAACACCCCAAAAGCTTTTTTCGACCGCTACCAGAATTAGTAATCTCAATACTGCTATTCAAATCCTTCACATTGGCTTTGGCACCTTCCACAAAAGTCAGCAGCCTGCATGAGAGGAGGAAAAAGATGGGGAGAAACCCTCTCCTCCATTAGCTAGGTACAGGTTAAGCTCATAAATCATGGCCATGATCCCAGGGAAGCCAGAACTACACTGGAGTAAGTAGCTGATGGATCGTGGCCTATAGCATTTTCCCTTCTTCAGCAGCTTAGGGGGAAAGTATGCAAAGGCACCTATGTGTCTTCTGAAAGGGAGGAGTGGGAAGGGGGTGCCTAGTCTGCCCAGCTTTCCTGCGTGGTTTATGTAGAGAAGTGGCTAACCCTTTATGTCAAGCTATGTCCTCTCCGCTCTTCTGCTGTTGTTTTGTTTCCTCTCCCTTGGATTTCATTTTCCCTTTTCTTGTAAACAGGAAAAGAAATGTTCTGACCCTGCAGATAGGATAGCAGATTTCCATGGCACACTCCATCCCTTTAGTTGGAGATGAAGCAGTTCAAATTATCTCTTTTATTGGTCCAACCACCAGTGGCATACACACAGACAGAGGAATAATGCATCTATGGGAGATAGGAAAGATAGGAGAGAGTTTATTACTAGGTGTAAATTTCATTCCCATGGGAATGCTATTCACGTTTCAAAGAGAACACGTCAGTTTTAAACCTCTTTATATGGAATCCCTACCACAAACTGTGCAGAAAGGAGCTTTTGCTTCAGAAGAACAGGGGCCAAATCCACCACCCCCTGAAGTTGATGGAACACAGTCCCATTGATCAAATTAAATGTAGAATGAGACCAATTCTGTTCTGTGACTAGGGCCTCGATCCACAAACCACTTACTCCGAAATAAGTGCTTTGTGGATCGTGGTCAAGGACCATATGTTTCTGCTCTTGTAAACCTGACTACCTGTTTTGGGATGATATTCAGTTAAGATTTCCTTATAATCTCCAATGAATCAAACTGAGTTTTGCTAAAGAAAATGAAAAACATTTTTATTGGACTCTAAAATAGCTCGCTCCCACTCCTCTTTAATCAGGTTGCTCATGGATTGAGACCTTGTCTACACAAGTGTCCTTCGAATGAGACCAGTTAGCACAGATGTTCGTGAACACGGTCCTCCCGCCCTTTTTACAAGTGACTTTTTGCTACTACAGAGGAAACGTTCTAAACTTAGGAGCAATCTCCCCTCTTGCTGCATGAACAATGTGCCACAGGAATCAGACATATTTCTTATCCCACCAGATCAATCAGCTATTAGCATTGAAGAGACAGGCTAAAGAAGCAAAATTCAGACCATAAAATGATAATTCACTACTGAAATCTCCTCCTAATATTTTACTTTCTTCCTTTTTCAGACCAGAAACAAAATATCGTCCTAGAACCTGTAGGATAGATAGATAGATAGATAGATAGATAGATCTTTTTCAGACTACACTGAATTGTAGCAGGTTATGTTGCTCAGCAAACTCTAGGGGAAATAAGTCCCATTTTTTCGAGTGTATACTCAGTAAGGCTAATGTATATATTGGTCCTGATGTAACAGTAAAAAGAGACGTGTTTTCAGACACTAACCCCAGTTTAACCACACTTGAAGATTTCTTATGCATGTTGCAGGGCTGCATAGGACACCAATACAGCCCTGCAACATGCAGAAGAAATGTTCAAGTGTGGTTAAACAGGGGTTAGCATCATGTCTGAAAACACCCAACATGATTTTATTTTGTCCCTTATTTTATTTTTTTAACTTTTATTTTATTTATTAAAAGCTTTGCCAAGGTACCCTCTTTACAGATGTGTACGATCCCTCTGTTTTATTCAAGCTAAAAAGTGATTAAAATCTGTTAAAGGATTTAATTAAGAGAATTAAATGAAAAGGAAAGAGGAGTCCAAATGAGTGGGGGGGGGGAGGGAGGGGGAGAAAACACAGCAAACCTATTCTAAACGATTAAATCGCCATTTTAACAGTATAATGGGGTTTGCATACTGAAAAGCGAAATCAGCCCTCCATATCTCATCAATAATTCATAGGAACGCGGGATCATCCGGAGGTCACTAGACTAGTACAGAACGGCTTTCTGTATATTGGGACTAGTTGTAACAATAGTTATATCTCACCCATACACTTGGGGGTCGGGGTGTGTGTCAGATTTTAAGGGCATCAGCTGTTGGGGGATTGTTTTGTTGTTGTTTTTAAAGCAGCCTTCACTAATCACATTTTTATTGGTTGCTAACACTGAGGAAAAAAGACAGACTTTAAACAGAGCCATCATGCTAGATAGGATTACCACAAGAAGAGTTTATCGAACAGACAGACAGACAGACAGACCCTCTTATTTGCCACATACGCATACACACACACACACACTTGGTGTATATATATATATGTAAAATCTTTGCCAAGCGTGTGCGTACATACATACATACGTTTTTCTTTTTTTCTTCTACATTCACCTTTTAGTCTCTCTCATGATCAGACAAACTGATCCTGTCACTAACCATCATTTTACAAGTTATTTAAAAAAATAAAATAAAGGTTGATGGCTCTTTCTTGTCGGTCTTGGCTGAAATTTCAATTTTAAAGGTGGTGTTAGATGAGGTATATTTATTATTATTATTATTATTATTATTATTATTATTATTATTATTATTATTATAATATTTGGAAGAAGAATTCAACTAACCTTTACCCATATAAAACTGAAGGGAAAATCTTATGGCTTCTTAAGAAATTAACCCCCTTTCTCTCCAACCTCCCCCAAAAACACACTCCACAGACACCACTTCCACCACCATTGAACTGTGGAGAAATTGCTCGTGTCTTTCCAACTTTTTAAATCACCCATTAGAGCTTTGGATAAGCTTTCAGATATTTTCTTTCAGATCTACTGGATAGCGATAGCCCTTAAATTAAAGATTCAGTGAAAGCGCCCCCTTCTCCACCACCCCACCCCACCCCTCTTCTCTGAACATGTTTTCTGAGTCTGGGGTCATTTTTCAAGTACGAAAATTGACCTAGAATGAAATTTGAAAGAAAAAGTAAAACAAAAGTCCTAGTGATATCTAGTTATTTCCATGCAGAAACATATAAAATCCAGAAAGAACTTTCCAAATAAGATTCCTTATTTCCTTCCCCTCAAAACTATTTTTTTTTTTTTTTTACAGGGAGCGGTTAGGGTCTAGGTTTATTTTATTTATTTTTCCCCGCCCTTTGATTTATGCTTGTGAAATATTCACAGAGAGGAAAAACTTCCTTCGTGTCAAAACAAATCTGAAATACATGGGGAGGTTTTGTTTATTGACTATCCCCTTTAAAAAAAAACAAAAAACCCCGCTTTCCTTATTAAAAATGAGGGGGTTTGTTTTTTGTTTTGTTTTTGAACAAGTAATAATGCCGAAAAGAGAGGGGAGAATGATTTTTGGAAGAGAAAATTGTGTAGAATTTCTGAGCCTGTAACGTCCCCGATCAACCAGCAGAGCTCGCTTCATACCAAGTTCACAGTCATGACATGTCTCTTTAAAATCTGTTTTCTGCTACTCAGAGCCAGGGTTACTAGTCTGTGTAGCTTTCTGTAGCAAACGTCTGACCCCCTTATGCCTCATATTCCAGTTCCCACCCACCCACTTCCACACACCGGTAACCCAAATCTCTTCTAATCATCAAGCTAAAAGGTGAAATAGGAAGAAAAATTATAAAAAGCTAATTACTGCAGTAAAAAACTCACCTATTTGACATCCCATTAGGCAAATAAAAACAGACATAATTCAAAATGAGATGAATCCAGATGTGCTTTAAAGAGGAACCCCTACCCCTTTCCCCCTCCCTCTTATTCCTCTAAAAATAGAGAAAAGGAGAGAGAAAAATAAAATAAAAGTATACACGGGAAAAATAAAAGAAATATCAGAGAGTCTATAGAAAAACAGTGCGATATGGAAATGGCGAGGTAATATTTGCAAAAAGAGCTGCCAATTTCTCCCACCCTAATTTCTCCCTCTTAGAAGGGAAAGACCCCAGAAGCATTCAGAAGGTTACAGAAAATAATAACCATACTAAAAGGAAAGGGATAGAGGGAAATCTGTCCAGCTTTACTTTCTGAAGTCTCTGACGGTGAATCTGTTCTTTGGGGGGCTTGTTAGTGCAGCATTATAGCTCGAGAGGTCAAAAAGTTGAGGTCAAAAGTTTACGCCGTGCGTGA
Organism: Sphenodon punctatus; assembly: GCA_003113815.1. NCBI lineage: Eukaryota > Metazoa > Chordata > Lepidosauria > Sphenodontia > Sphenodontidae > Sphenodon > Sphenodon punctatus. The sequence continues at coordinate 1,317,191 of QEPC01008679.1, read as the reverse complement.
CTCAGTCTTGTGTGCAGGGCTGATAGACTAGATGTCATTGTTATTAAAAAAAAAAAAAGAAAGAAAGAAAGAAAGAAAAAAAGAGGGAGGGTGGCGAGCAGGGGGGAGGAGGGAAGAGCCTTTCCTCGCGTATGGTCTGAGCTGAGAGAAAATGGTAGCAAGGGTAAGAACGAGAGAAAAGTATGGAATCGACCGTCAGCTATAACATGCCACCAGGATCTCCAGTGGAAAAGAGAGACAGAAGATAGAAATGGGGGGTGGGGGTGTCAGAACGTAGTTCTGCTTGAGAATAAGGTGGATTCATTAACCTGGGTCTCCACTGAGAGGAAATGTGGCGTGGCTTCTAAATATCCCTTAAAAATAAAGAGATAGCGTTTGGAATAATCTAAAAGGATCTAATAAAAAATCAGGGGGGGTGGACCAGGAGGGGGGTATTTAAACCAACGAACTAGGGGTCCCTATAGAAGGGTAAGGATAGCTCTGATAAATAAATAAATAAATAAATAAATAAGAAAGATGTAATCCTGACCCACTGAAGTCAATTGGAATTCAACCAGTAGCTTAAGGGATCAAGACTGAACCCAACATTAGTAAAAGCTCATTTCCCCACTGCAATTTTCTTTGCTATTAGGATTTAATTTAAATAAATAAATAAATAAATAACATTTAAGAATAAATCACATCCTTTTCATTCATATTCGTTTGAGTACCATCTAGGTTCCAAAATAGTGATTATCATAATTTTTGTTTCCGTTCCTTTTCTTTCGCGTTTTTTTAAAGGGGTATCCTAATGCTTCGTGTGTTTATGTACATATGTACATATATACATGTTGTGTACATATATACATATACATATTTAATAGTATGAGGGATAATAATTGTTAATATAGAAGCAGAAGTAAAGTACATTATTTGCAGTCTTTGTTCTGTAGAAAGCCACTACATCTCACTTGTTCACCTGCAGAAAGAAAGAAAGAAAGAAAGAAAGAAAGAAAGAAAGAAAGAAAGAAATTATACTTTAAAATACTTTTAAAATAATATGTGTATTCTCTCCCCCTGAATTCGAATTAAGTGCCTGTTCTTGGTGGAAGACCATCCCCCATAGTTTCACAGCCTTAAATGTGCAAATACGTTTTTATTGGGGATTGGCAGGGGAAGAGTGCGTGGAACCCAAATTGCAAGCCGCGCAAATTCTTTTTTAAACACTCCTTACTCGCCTTTGTTATTTTTAAAGACGTTCATCCACAACCCCACTTACTCCGGAGTAGATTACTCCGGAGTAAGTGGCTGTGTTAGCATGTTGTACTTTGTACGAGTGCCATTTCTTTTTCTTGGAAGATTTAGAAAATATAAAAGCCCTGGGAGAGCTATTCAATTTGCTTTGCTGATTTCGGGGATCTATTCCTTGGAGGGAAGGAGAAATTCAAAGCTTTTGTTTCGCGATAAGGATTTGTCTGCAGTGGTTTTCTTTGAATTTGCTTGGTATTTCACTAATATCACTATAGATGGGCTACCGTTTAGGTGTAACTGGAGCTATCCATCTCCCCGGGTCTCGTAATTACTACACTTATCTCTAAAGAACAGTCATTTGAGCTGCAGGTTTATGTAACAGGTAATGGATAATAACCGCCATTTGTTTGGAGGATATTAAAGCAGCCAGGTGTAATTCTAGGGTACTAACATTAAAAATAGCAACTTTATACTCCTTACATCTACGCCTTTCATTTCCAGTTCAGCAACACAAATCATTGTACTCACAACTGGCAGTCACACATCAAAACTAAGGAGAGAAATGAGGATTTCTTTATTATTAATTTATTTATTTTTTACCCTTTTAATTTATCTCCGTGGAACGCAATATCGGCCCACATTCGACTGTGTGGTTTTTTGTATGCGTATGTTGAAATGAAAAAGATAGGAGACTATTAGTTTAATGCGGTTTTAATGCCGGCTTGCCTTCCAAATTCCTTATTATAACAGTAAAGGGAAGGAAGGAACGTTCCAGTTAATACATTTTAAGTAGATACCTAATACATTTTAAGTAGACACATTTCGGGTCCCTGAAAGTCTGCTTTGAATAGTTATAGATAGACATACAGCATATGACTCCTTTTGGTCATGTATACTACACCTCTGAGTCTCCTTCCTTGGAATAGATGTAGCAATTCTTTTCAACAAATACCTTTCTAGCTTTTATTTAAAACTCACGGAGATAACAAAACAAAGAAGTAAAAGGATGCAAAAAAAAAAAAAAAAAAAGGGGAAAGAGCATTCAGAATCTTAAGCATTTGCTTACAAGGAGGGAAAGAAAGGTGTGATTTATTCAAATGTGCGGATCAAAATCTTCCATGCAACATTTGCTTACGTGGGAGGGAGGTGAGAGAACAGGTTTGATTTCTCTACATTTGTAGATCCGAAAATCTTCTATTAAACATTTGTTTGGGCGGGAAACAGGTATGATCTGCCCACATTTCTAACTATCCATTCCCCTTTGGAAGAAAAATAAATTTCCCCGTGAAATTTATAAAAAGTTGCTCCTGCTGCTGCTGCTTATTATTATTATTATTATTATTATTATTATTATTAACAACAACAACAACAACAACAACCAACAACAACAACAACAACAACAACAACAACAACAACAACGTTGCCACTGAGGACCCTTGAGTCTCTGACATCTTAACACATGAAACCGAAAAGGCTGGCTTTACAATTTTTCTTTCCTGGAGTTTACGATTTTTCTTTTCTGCCCCCTCCCCCCTCAATCCTGATTTTAATTAGGGGGTGGAGGGATTGGTTTTTTAAAAATATATATTCAAAGGGAAATTTACAAAGAGATAGATAGAGATTTTTTTTTAAAAAAAAGAAGACTCTTCTCCACTAGGGCTGAAATTTCAAGTTATGAAGGGAAAATATCTGAAAGGGGGGGAGCATAGACCCTGCCATTTTTCTCCAGCGTAATGACCTGGTAACATTCAATATGACCGAGAGAACTATGCAAGTGTATTATAGCCCGGGCGAGTGGGAGAGCCCCGGAGTGGGGTGAATCTCAGGTCAGCGCGTCTAACAAATATTAAAATGTTCAAGGGACTCTGGACACGCCTAGCTGTTTAACAAAGACTGACAAAGTATGAGATTAATACGAAAACTTGTGGGTTTCCAAACCGAAAATGCTTTCAGACCGGCCTATGCCTTGTCCCTAGCCAGGAGGTTTCTTGCGCTCGCCTTTTCCAGACAATAGTGGTTGGGGCTGGAAAGAGTTTCTTATCCAGAAATAATCTGGCAACGAGATTGGAGAGAAAGAGAGAGAAGGGGGTGGGGGTCGGCGCTCCTCTGGCCGGTATGAATCTTTACTTCTGTGTATTCCTTTGCCTCTATGCTACTTACTGTCTTCTAACAGCGTCCAATTTTTTTGACCTTTGTTAAAGTCCTAGGAGATCTTTGTTTTGGTTTGTTTTGTTTGTTTTTTTAAAATCTGGGGAGAGTTAAAATCAGATTTTATTGCTTTTTATTTGCACCTAAGGGGGTGGAGGTGGGTGATAGGGAGCTTAGAGGCCATGCATTCAGCCTATAACGATTATTGCACAGGGTTGTGGGGTGGATTGCTGCAACCAGAATTTTTTTGTCTTTTATGTTTTAAAAAGTATCTTAGCGAATTGTAAGCAGCTAGAAAAAGGAATGGAAATGCGAAGAGCTTGGGGAGCTATGAAATGTATATTTACTTTTGTGCTTTAAAAAAAATCTCTTCCACCCTGACAGGTGTTTTACCCTGGGGGGGATTCAAAGTTCAGCGACACCCCTTCCTACCCCTCCACCCGAAAAGGCAGACTTTTCTGAGTTAGTCTGTCTGTCTGTTCTCTCTCTCTCTCTCTCTCTCTCTCTCTCTCTCATTGTATCATATAAACACCCAGGAAGTGGGGGAGAGGCCCTCCTTCTCCTAAGAGTCAGGAAAGTACGCTCCTCGAGAGTTAGGGTAGCTTTCTCCATCGACTAACCTCTTTGAAATGGAGAGGTTGTGAGCATTAAGCAAGAACTGTCTTTCTAAACTTCCGGAACGTTAGACATTTTTATTAGACTCCATACTAAGTGTTAAAAAAGATTGGGGAGGGTGATGGTTTACTTTTTAATTCGGAATCACAGACTGGAGAGAGAGAGAGAGAGAGAGAGAGAGAGAGAGAGAGAGAGAGAGAGATTGCTTTCTGCTATACGCTAGGGGTGCTGGTGGGCCTGCGATCAGAGACCCCCTCCCGCCTTTTGTCTGTCCTTGCAAAAAAAAAATGGGGGGGGGGGTATTTTAGGGGTTGTGTAAGGAGTTTCAGATAAACCCAGAGCAGACCTTGTTATTTCTCTCCTTTCATGTACATGTTATACCAGCGTTGTTTAGAATTGACAAGAAGCAGGGTCATCGAAATAGCCAAAGGAAAAGCTAATCTAGCCCCTAAAGTACAGCGCCCTGATTGGTGTATTTAGACTGAACGATGGCAGTCTGAATCTTTATCTCGGATACTAGGTGTGATTTGGGCTCTCGCTGTGATTACACCCTATGGGGGCAAAGGTACATTTAAAGTGCAGTATTAATTGTCCCAGTAGACATTCAGGAAGCTAGGGCATTGGGAGGTAGCTATGGAACCCTAGCTGGCGGGCAGGGAAGTGTTTCTCCGAGGGGCTTGGAGGATGGGTTTGAATAGGTCTGGCTCACCTGTCCTCTTAGATTGCATGTGTTGCCTTAGCACCGTGAGCCCTGCTTTTTTTTGGGGGGGGGGAGTCTGGGCTCACCTTTAAAGTGCGATCATTTTCACACATTGTGCGTTTCTAAGATAGCTGCGTTCCTTCCTTCTGCGTCAATATTCACAGATTTTTAAAAATCTGTCTGCTGTGAAAGAAATGTGGAATTGGATGTGTGTGATGGGGGAATCTTGATTTCCCCAGTTAAGGAGCGAAATGTGGTTGTTATGCGCTATAATTTGTGAGTATGGTATTTAAATATTAAATTGGCTCCAAAATGTGTGACTGAATCCCGCACCCCAAAAAGTCATATTTTTAATCTCTGGAACTAAAGTCATTTTCAACTTTAGCCTCAACACGAGGCCATTCTCATTTGTCCGGAGTGAAGGTTAATTACCTAGACAGTATGAATATTTTATTGCTTTATATCCCTTTTTTCGGAAATGAAACTCCTTTGATCTCTTTTCTTTTTTATCTTTCTTTCTCGGGTTGTAAAAGGAATTGTCTGTCATTAAGAGGAAAAATGTCGACCCATCTGCCTTTGCTGTCTGTATTTCTTTTCAGATGCCTCTTTCCTTTTATAATTCACAAACAAAAAAACAACAAAAATTCTGACGCTCTACTGAGGGGTTTTGCGGAAATCCTTTTTCTTTAGATTCGTGGTGAAAGAGACCCCGACTCGGTGGCAATTAAAGGACACCTTTTGCTTTGGGTTAAAATGAAAATTGTGCCCAGCGTTTGTCTTAATTTGATGTAATTTTAAAATATAACACAGAACTGACATAGAACCAGACAGGGGTGGTGAATTTATTAATGAATAAGTGGAAGAGGACTGTATTATTTATCTAGCTTAATAGCAACTAAGTTTCCCCAAAAATTGGATGTTTTTTATTATGTGTTTTTCCTCTGGGAAGCAACCTTAAAACACATTTAACTTTGCATTAATACGTAACCCTCTAATCCACGAAGGTCTTGCATGAAATTCAAAGAGGTAGAAAAGAAATGGAATCGAGGATACCCGGCACTAATACAGTTAAAAGGAAGATTTCTAGCCAAGGGAAGATATATCTGTCTTCTGTATGTACCCTGTAGATCCGAATTTGTGTGAAGGAAGCTGGGTCACAAATTCGTGTCTAGGGGAATATGTAGTAGACTCAAACACTACAGGGCAAGAGAGAGAGAAAAATAACATTCCCCAAATAAGAAGATGGAAAGACGCCTGCGCTTGGAGACCGACCGTCCTAAAACTGGAAATAAATAATTGTTATTTTGCTTCAACTCCTCTTTCTACAATTATTTTATTGGGGGGGAAAGGGGGGAAGAATAAACTTATCAACCCCCATTGTGATCAAATTATGAGCAGAAGTGGATGTCAGAAGCATTACGTCACTCAAATCCAGAAGACGAAAAAAGGAGGGGGAGCACTGTTGTTTAGTCTGTTTCGAAATGACACTTGGGTTGTGAATAATCCAAATTAATGCTAAATGAAGCGTCTTGGGTTCTTTCTTTTTTTTAAAAGGGTAGTGAAATTCATGTGGCACTTGGAAGTACCCTTTCAAGTATGTTCCTACTGCGATAATGTGCTAGAGGCTCTCTCCCATGCACTGATGTGCGTTTATCAAAAGTTCTTTGCTATGAGTCTTCCTGATCCAAACCAGAACGGATCGGTTCTCCCCAACACCACCTCCCAGCCTCAATCTCCTCCCTTTGGCTGGCAAAGTAGGCAAGCCAATCCCCAAGCTTAAATGCATTAATAGAGTCTATGTACCCCGAATTAGTTGATGAATTTTCTATCGATCCCAAACAAGCCCTATTTATCTCTGACAGCCTCTTCTACCCTAACGCCCTCGTCTCACCTACATTAAAGGACGAAATTCAAAGCACCAGCTAGAGAGGTCTTAATGGATCTTCTGCCAGAGACGACTCACTCAAAAGCACCCCTCCCCCCACCAAATTGTTGGAAATCACCTTATTGCCATCACTAGATCACAGACACACCCTTCTCGGGGTTGTCTTATTGACAGGGTGGCAGATTCACATTTTGAAAATAAGGAACGCGCTCAAGTTGGGATTTTCTGCTGTCAGGGAGAGTTGGTTATGTTTTGTGGGGCTTTGAAACAAGGGGTATGCACTATGGTTTGTGGAGCTGTGGGATCTGAAATTAGAGACACCCATTATGATTTGTTGGCTGAGAAATCAGGATCCTCCATTATGTCCTATGGCGCTCTGGGGTCTGAAGTAAGGGGTGCCCATTATGTTCCGTGGGGCTCTGAAATAAGGGGCACATCTTCTGTGCAGCTGAGGGGTGTCTGAAATAAAGGGAGCTCTTGTATTCTGTGCAGCTGTGGAAAAGGTCCCTGTCTTTTGAGATCGGGACATCTGGTAACCTTTGTTAGGAAGGGGTTAAGAGGCGTTTCTAGGGGATTGAGAGTTTGCATAACATTGAGGAGTAACTAGAAGGCGCCCCATTTTCACCCTGACTTTTTAAGAGGGATAAAAATGTATTCATATTGATTATTTTTTAAAAGAAAAGAAAAATCAAAATCAGAATCCCTCCTTTTCCTGAAGCGGCTGCAAGAGTCCGCGAGTGAGGGAGATTTCCTTATCCGGGAATCGCAGGCAGCTTCCCCATTGGCCGCTGGAGTCACATGGACTCTTAACTTTGTTCACTTGACAGTAAGTAGGAGGGTTTTTGCGAAACAGGAAAACGAGTAAAGGGGGGACAGGAATAAATTTTAGTGTATATATATATATATATATATATATATATATTGGGGGGTGTTGTGTGCGTTTGTGCAAAAAATAATAATCCTAATCATCCTCCTCACCATCATCACCATCATCATCACAATAACCCAAAGAAATTAACGAGCATGAGCTCGTTCCTGATCAACTCGAACTATGTGGACCCCAAATTTCCACCCTGTGAAGAATATTCCCAGAACGATTACCTTCCCAGCCATTCTCCGGGATACTACAGCAACCAGAGGCGAGAGAACACTTTCCCACATGAGGCGACGTATCAGCAGCGGTCAGCTTGTACTGAACAGCCCTACTCCTCTTGTCAGGGCTCCAGCCCCCAGCCATCGGTCTTAGCTGCTCGTAGGGGGCATATCCACGCTTCTCCCGGACTCCTCTCAGAACCAAACCATCCCTGCGAGTCGATCACTCCCAGCCCGCCACCTTCCTGTAGCCAAAACTCGCTCAACCAAAGCCCTACTCATTCCTCGTGCAAAGAGCCAGTAGTTTATCCTTGGATGAAAAAAGTCCACGTAAGCACTGGTAAGTGAGCTTTTTAAAAGTGGTTTTCCTTTAGACTAACTACCACCTCAAAAGTCTGGTGGAGAGAGAGAGAAGAAGGGGGAGGGAAAAAAAATCTTATTGCACCAGTTGTAAAATAACAATTCGCCCGGAGATTTATGATCGCCTGTTTACAGAGTAGTATAATTACATCCTCCATAAATTTTTATGGCTCTACTTGGCCAACTTCCTTTGAAGTCTCTGTTACCGGCCTTCTCCTGTTTCTTTGCAGACTACTTTCTCTCTCTTCTTAACGGTCGCTAAAATCTTTCATAAGTTGTGGGGAGAGTAAACTCAGTATTTTTCCCTGTGAGTTTTATTAATGTTGGCTGTTTTAGGGTGATGTTTAAAACAAGAGGGTGTGTGACTTTCAGCATGTTGGAGGCATATACGTTAATATGCAAGGATAGATAGATAGATAGATAGATAGATAGATAGATATGTATTTACAGAGCCTTTGTTTACATTGAGATAGGGACATAAGCTAGGCAACCAGGCAAGGAGTGGAGAGAGAGATTAAGAATATATAGAGATAACTGTGTGTAGTTAAACAGTGTGCGAGGGGAGATGATGATGATGATGATGATGATGATGATAGATAGATAGATAGATAGATAGATAGATAGATAGATAGATCATTCATGGGAGACGTGTATAGGGAAACGCTGATCTAAAGATTTTATGATCCTTCAGGTCGCTGTTTCTATAATTCTAGGATTTAGACTTGGGCACACGTGAGGCAGTTCTGCTAGAAGTGGGTTGACAGAGAGATCACGGGGACATATCTGTACAGCTTTGAGGGGCATCCTTTTCTTGGGTGTCATTGCTTTTAAGAGTTGTGTTGTTCTCCCCCCCCCCCCTTCCAGGATGTTTAAGCCAAGAAAAGGGCAACTTCAGTAATCATTCTCTTTCTCCCCCCCCCCCACTCCCCCTTCCCCTTTTGTGTTTATTTAGTAAACCCCAATTACACAGGAGGAGAACCGAAACGCTCCAGGACAGCTTACACTCGCCAGCAAGTCTTAGAACTCGAGAAAGAATTCCACTACAACCGGTATCTGACTCGGAGGCGGCGGGTGGAGATTGCCCACACGCTCTGCCTCTCCGAGCGCCAGATCAAAATCTGGTTCCAGAACAGGAGGATGAAATGGAAAAAAGACCACAAGTTACCAAACACCAAGATCAGATCTAATTCTGCCAACGGATCGGCCACCCTGCAGCTTCAAGGGGCTTCTCAGAACCGGCCCAGTGGACCGACACCCAGTCTATAACTGTTCCTCCTGTGTGTGTGTGTGTGTGTGTGTGTGTGTGAGAGAGAGAGAGAGAGAGAGAGAGAGAGAGAGAGGGAGAGCGATCGCACATGATAATTGTGTTCCATAAAGGGGGCACTCTATTAATTTATTTATATGAGGGGAGGGGGATAAACCCTCAAACTAACGTTGTTTGCTTCCCCCCTCCCCCCCTTTTCTCTCTCCCCCTTTAAAAAAGAAGAAGAAGGAGGCTGCGAGATAGTCGTTTTCAGATTTGGCTAAGATGGATCCCTGTTTCATCTTTAATCACGCCAAACTCGGTCCCATTTGTCATGTTTACTCTCCCATACAAAGGACGAACCTTCTGCTCGCCATTACCTCGACAACCAGCGTTCGCTTTAATAAATGAGGCAGGGTTTCTTCGAGACCAAACTGGATTTTTTTCTTTTATTTTCTAACCCTCCCCACCTTCTCATCACTCCCCTTTTAACCAGCCACAGAAACTAAAGTTATATTCTGTCACCCCCCACTCCCCCTCCCTCCATCCCCTAAACTACAAGAGAGAGTTTGGGGCGACTTTTTCCTCCCCTAAAAATCAAGTTGAGGAGGAAAAAGTAAGGAGAGAAGTGGGCTTGAGTATTGAAAGGGACTTGGGGAGGGGGGGAAGCAACAACACAGGAGTAAAATTAGGTCAGAGAAAAGGGGTGGGAGGATAGTCCAAGAGACTGGAGTCTGGTGTTCCAAATCTTCTGCCTCTTTGGAGTTGACCAGGTTAATTACCTCACTCGTAAGTCTGAAGACTGTGCGAGGGCCATAGGGAGGGGGGATTTTTTTACTTAACTTAAAGACGATGATGAAATAATGCCACCTGAATTTAAATGTCCATCAATGCGAAAGGAGGGGACCTTCTAAAGAAGGACGTTTGTGCTCATTTCATGACCTGTGAATGTGAATGTGAACAAAGAAAAGAAATGGGGTGGAGGGGACTAAATGTACTAGTTTCTTAATGAAAAAGTCTGGACTTCATGCGAGATTCTCTCTTTCTCGGTGTTCTCTCCTTGACATTCCCTATTGGATGAGATTTCAAAGGACTTTGGGAGTGAAATTGTTCTGCACTTCCCCCCCCCCCCAGCTACCCCTTCTTGTTGTTCATTAAAATTACCTCCTATTTCTCTCTGTTGTGATATACACACATAACTTGTACATAACAAAGCGACGAGAAAAGAAAATAGAAATAAATTTTTCATTGTGAATATTGCTCTCTGTGTTTTTAAGTGTGTGTGTGTGTGTGTGTGTGTGTGTGTGTGTGTGTGTGTGTGTGTAGACAGATGATAGATGATAGATAGATATAGATATAGTATAGCTATGGATAGTATTCTTCCTTGCAAATGTGTGTCAATTTCGCTAGGGTTTCTCTTGTCAGTTTCACAGTCTCCGCTCCCTAATGAAAACAAAGCATGTTTGACTATGGGGTATATCCGCTTTAACTACTGCTAAGACGTGTATATGATGATTTATTTGTCCGAAGAATATATTAATGTGGTTACATGATGTCTTCCAAACTGGTTAAAATCCAAAACAGTGGCTTTGGTCATTAAATCTCTACCTTGTATTAAAGCAAGCACTTGTGTTCTCCAGGAGGAATTCTTCTTCATTTAAAAAAAAAAAAAAAGGGGGGGGGTCGCCTTCTCCGAGGTATTTAATGCATTAATGAGCATAATTTTTGCACAGATGTTTCTCGGTGTTTGCAGGTTTGCTGTGTATTTTTATATTACAAAAGAGCTGGCCGGTGCCATAGCTCAAATCCTGACAAGCAAATAGATAATCAAGAAGACAAATGGCTCCTTTTCCAAGCCCCAGCTCTTGTATTAATTTTCATTTTCTTTCTCGGAGAAAAAGATCGAAAAATACCGGTCAGGGCGAAATAACATTGCAGTTCTAGGTTACAAATAAGAAAAAAAATATAGGGGTATATAAAAGCAGGGAATCTGAGACTATAACAAAGAAAATCATAATTCCCCCTCACATAACATATCAGACAAGAAAATGGCCTAGCTGAAGTTACTGGCTCGCATGGATCTCTATTGAAATTTTTCTCCCACTCATCCTAATGATGAAAATATTCTACAACCTTAGTAAAAAGGGGGAAAAGCTTGCTCTGATATTTCAAGTGGTACTGTGGCGATTTCTGTCCATGCTGTTGCACTAACAAAACTGGACTTTGCAATTAAAGTGCAAAGCAAGAACTGGCCCACTCACTCCTTCTCCCTAAAATGATCCATCATGTCTTTCTAAATGTATTTATTTATTGAAAGAAAAAAGTTTGTAAGGAATATGTATACTGTTTTATCATGGGAAAGAGAGGGACGTCCCAGTCTTTGCAAGGGGCATGGGACTGTGTGTGACTGTGGTTCTTATTCACTCTTTCATTTCCAAAGACAAATCTTTTGTAAACCGTCTGGTGTCTTAATATTATGTCCAAAGGAACAGAAGGGACTGTATTTATTCGTATAGATTATTATTTATTTATTTTTAGTGCGCGTGTGATCTGTTTCCTATGAAAAGTTGTTTTTTGGCTTTATTTCAGCTGTGCGTTTAAGAGGTATTCTCCCTCCAAACATACTCCTTAAAAAGCATATGCTGGTAGGAATGCAGCTTCTATAGAACCAAACCGAAGCTGAAAAGTATGAATAGAAATTGAGAGGGGGGAGCAAGAGAAAGAGGGTTTGTATAGAACCTAAAAGTTCACAGCCATTATAAGCGGACAGAAGGCAAGAAAAATTTGAGAATTATACAGAAAATCATTAATCACTCCTTTTCTTTAAATACTTATCGTTCCCCCCCCCCCCCCATTGTTATTTAACAGCAAATCTCCGCAGATCTTCCCTACTCGGAGTCCTTCGAGAATCTTCAGCGAGGGGGAATGAAAATATATCTATATAGATTTTAAAAGAACCAAAGCTGGACCATCAAGTTGAAAACGTTTTTAAAAATTAAGTATACTTTCACTTGGGAAGAATCGAAGTCTAGAGAAAGCCATGGTGGAGAGTGTCTACAGGACGTTGGAGACAAGATGTGGGGATTTACAAGGTAAACTTAAAAGAGGCTCCTTTTTCGCATGTCTATTGGATGGTTTTATGGCTTGCCTTTCACAAGTAAGCATGAGAAAGCACGCCTTGGCTTTTACAGGTTTTCGTCCGGTTTTGCTCCTTTTATGTTGCTTACGACGTGGGGGGGGGGGGGGGGG
>QEPC01008679.1:1247363-1299932 GCA_003113815.1 Sphenodon punctatus | reverse complement strand
CCCCCCCCCCCAAGAAAGAAAATAGAGATGATGCTATCAGAGAGGGAGAGGGAGAGGGAGAGGGAGAGAAGATTTTCAGCTACCTATTAGCACTGGTGTGTGTGTGTTTGATAGACAGTTTGCAGTTTCTATCTATCTATCTATCTATCTATCTATCTACACACACCCATCTATAGTGTGGAGTTTCCTTTAAAGTCGTCTCTTTGGAGAGGGAAGCAAGGAGAGCTGGGGAGCTTAGTTTGGTAGTTTCTCAGCTTGAGCAATCTCGCCCTGACAGATTTATGATCCTCAATAAAACCAGCGTGTTTAAATTCGTAAATCAATCTCCCTTTCTCACTATATAAACGTTCATTTTCTCTTTAGAGAAAAAAGCCGCTTTGATCCTGGCACCTTCGAGGCCAGTCGCTTCCCATTCTTTTAACTGTGAGATTGAGCTATTTTAACCAAACTTGCTTAAAAATAAATAAGCGGGATTTTATTTTTCTTAATTTTCTTTTATTTTGCACCTGAAAGATTATTTTTTTACTCCCCTCCCCCTCCCCCCCATTGATGTATTTGGTTTAAGGAAAACTTTTCACTTTCCAGTCTACCGCCTACTTTGCTAATTATTTCTTTCTTTCTTTCTTTCTTTCTTTTTTTTTTTTTTTTAAGGAATCGTTACATCCAGCTGGGAGTGAGAATCTTGTCTTACGTTATTTATTTACAGTTGTTTATAATGGCTCCCGTTTTGCTCTTTCCCCCCCTTTCCGTTCCAATCGAGGTTTCGAGGCTAAAATCCTGTAGCTATTGAAATCTGCAGGAGTTCTGCCACCGGGTGCGATTCTTACCCGTTTTAAGGAAACGGAGCCATTGACCTAATGAAGAGCAGAATTTAACCTCTCTCTTCAATGGTGCTAGCATTTCATCCGGTTTTTGAAACCGGTTTTTCATTATAAGACTAAGATTTGGTGTTTTTCCTTTAAAAACAAAAAGAAAAACGAGAGCAACAAAAAACACAATTATTAATCTGCTTGAGGCATCTTTCTTCGCCTCTTACTAAACATACTTTCTCTTCGATCCTTCCTTTCTCCACAGCCTGTGTATTATTCTCTTGACCTTCCATTAGGTTATTTGCAAAACGGGAGTAGTACCCCCACACAAGGTAACTGCCTGCTTTTATACAACAGTGGGAGCGATTAAAACAAGAAAAATACTCCCTAATGTCCTGTTTGTGTATTTATTATACAGACTAGCGTATTGGGGGGGGGGGGGGGGCGGGGAAAGACTTACAAAGATAGATCTTTATATTCAAATGCTTTCCACTTGATTTGTGACTAGGGTTATGGTTTGACCTTCTATCTCTTAGCCACTGGCTCCTTGTGCACCAGATCAAGTCTATTGTTTGGGGAGAGAGCAGGGTGGGCAGCTTTTTCTCCTTATCACCTGAAAATAATAATAATAGCAGCACAGGGGTGCCTAAAGTGGATTTAAAGGGTGGGGAGGAAACCTCAAGATGATCTTTTCCCTTTCTTGTACTAACTGCGCCTTTAAAGCCTGTGCGACATGTCCGTCTATTTGTCTAAACATATGTAAGTGTGTTTATACACACAGGCGTGTAACACATTGTTTTTTCTGGCAGTGAAGCATTGCTTTCTTTACTGTGTGTTCTCCTCTCTAGTAGTAAGCTTCCTTTGTTTCCCCCTCTCCCTTTCCTTTTAAGGATTCTGCTTTTGGGACATCTAGTCTGAGAGTCAAGATGGCAATAAAGAGTAAGAACAAAATAAAATAAAATAAATTACCCCCCCCCCCGAAAAAAAAAACACAAAGAAAGGGGGGGAACCCCCCCCAAAAAAACAAACAAACCCCCCACCAAAGCGACTAGAGAGGCACCGCTATAAATAATCTAGGAGGCTTTGGGAACTAGCCCAGGTCTTGTAAAAGAAAAATCAAGTGCAGTGTTAGGAAATAACGGAGAAGTTTTTAAATAGTCTAAGCGGAAGGAAAGATAGTAGGCAGCCCTTTAATAAGGCACCTATGATAAAGTATACTATCGCTCTCCCTTTCTAAAGTCTGCCCGTGGAGCTGTACATACAAATAATTGGAGCTCTTGTAAAATGTGAACATTCGAGGCAAACTTATATTTGAAATGGGGGGGGGGGGAGAAGGAGGCGGGAAAATCCACTGTTCCAGTGGAAGGTCAGAGAGCTCCTGTGAGCCTGAAACGGAGAGAGAGAGAGAGAGAGAGAGAGAGAGAGAGAGAGAGACCCCCTTCCCCCCCCAGCTCTGATCACGTGATTCATTAAATAATTAATGCAGAGGTTGCTGAATAGATATGTATTCGTCAGGAAAATCGCAGACATGGTCTCCTTGTGTCTGACGTGAAATTCAACTGTCCTTTAAAAAAAACAAGCCTATACCCAGGGGGGGGGGGGGGGGGNATAAAACAATTCTCAAGAAGCAAGGAGCTACGCCGAGGGCTGGATTATTGTAAGTAACGGTGCCTTCCCAATCCTAGCCTGTCTGTCTGTCCATGTAAATTTATTGTTTGTTATTAATGTTATTGTCGTAAAATGTGACAAATAGCCGTCTTCATTTCCTCCCATTTCTCTTAGCAGGGTGGTATGTGTGTGTGTTTCTATCCATCCAGGCATTTCATTGATATTTTTAGGAATATTCCTTTCTCTCTCCCTCTCTCCCTCCTCACAACCTCTCTCTCTCTCTCTCTCTCTCTCTCTCCCTTTCTTGATTTATTACAATAAGCATGTCAGCAGCACTGCTGTTGCCATTGTGTGTGTGTGTGTGTTTGAAAGAGTTGTGTTGTTTATGGCTGTGCCCAAGATAAATCATTTCTCAACTGAAAATGATGTGCAACCGATGATATTTTAGAAGCATGGGGCTCCCTCTCTCTCTCTGTCTTACCCCACTCCCTGGAGTTGATTATTTCAGGCGGTTTACAGTAATAGATCAGCAGCTTAATATGAAAGCTCCATAGCTAGGGGTCTTAAATTACAGCATCTGCGATTAGCAATTAAGGAGAGATTTGTATAAATTTGGTAAACCGGGAAACGCCTCATTGGCAGATAAACCTAGTAAAAGACCACGACTGTAATATAAAAATTACAGCCAGGAGCTTGGAAGAGTAGCATTCCTTCATTTTTTTGTTTGTTTGTTTTTTAAATTCCAATCCATGCTTTTCTTTTACAGAAAGAAAGACATCTCGCTGGAATCTAAGCAGAGCTAGGCTTTATTTAAAAAAAAGAAATCATAAGGACTTGTGTGTGTTCTGTCAGAGCCCCCGAAAAAAAACAAAACACAAAAATCAGATGCATAGATTTAAAAAAAAGAAAGATTTTTTTTGTTTTGGTTGAGACTAAAGTGTAATGATGAGTGGGGGCAGTGCTTGTGGGGCGACGTTAGCTTTCCACGCTGTTCCTTTAGTAGTGGAAGCTAGAACAATAGGGAAGGTAGGTACTAGGCAGTCTTTCCAGCCGAGTGCAGTCAAAGTTAACGTGGTAATAGTAGGGGTGCCGGGAAAGGCGTTACTCTTTAGGATCGACTGTGAAGGGAGTGGATCTGTTCATAAATAGGAGCATATTTATTATTTGCATACAGAAACTAAAGGCTTTTGGATGAGTTCATTTATGAGTGCTATTGATGATCGCCTAGATAGGTAGGTAGGTAGGTAGGCAGATTAACAGATAGGTAGGCAGACGGATAGATGTACAACTAGATAGATAGATAGATAGATATCCATACCCCAGGAGTTTGAAAAGTTCAGGTAGCAGAGTTCAGGTATCAAAGAGCATTTTCTCTCCACCAATCCATTCACTATTGATGTGATCTGAAGGGTTTGGGCAAAGGAATTTCTTGTTACTAACTTTCATTGACTTTGGATCATAGTCTAAGGGCCTGGTCCCGCTGGGTGTAAAACTCAGGAGTAAATTTGCTGAGGGAGAAGGGGTGAAAGTACCCCGCACCCATCCCTGCTCTCAATAAACTAAAGACAGCCATCTGCTCGCTCTCTATGGCGGTAGTTGGGGTCTACGAGAGAGAACAGCACAAACATTTCTCTGCCCATCGAGGAAAGGCAGTAGGTGGTGACTTTGGAGGTCAGAAGTATTTGTCTCTTCCAGAGAGAACAAAAGGCATCTCCTGTTACCTTGGTAAGAGAGAAGGGATTTTACATGCTGGGTAGAATCTGGAAGCTCGGGAGCTAAATAACTCACAATTTCAATTTGAAAACTTGAACCAAAGATTTAAAATAATAAGTGTTGAAAAGGAAGGAGGAAACCCCTTCCCCTTCCAAACTTTATAAGCTAAATGCTGGAGGAGTCAATAAAACTGACAACAGGAGCGAAGATTAGATGTTCACACCGGATGCTCAATGCGAATCCGCGGCAGCCCCGGGTCTGCGCGCCAAGCTTATTAAAGGAGCGGGTGATATTAGCTCGGTTTGCTAGTGTAAACCTTTATGCAGCAAAATTGGAGCAACGCGCTGACTTGCATTAAATATTCATGACTGCAAGGAAGGGAGGGAGAGCCGGGGACGGCATTGGCAAAGCTCGGAGAGGACATCACTCCTTCTTGTCAACCCGATATTAATTTAAATCGTTGACTCTGCAATTGAAGTTGACCGCTTCCTTCTGATTCCTGGGTTGTTGTTTTTTGGGGGAATTTTTTTTAAGGTTTGTGATTCTGAGCGTGAGAAATTAGCCTTGTTTAGATGGCTCCCATAGCTGTAACGAAAGGAGAAGCAACCCGCAATTACTCCAAGCGCCTTTACTGTAGTTAACAGTGGGCCTCGCAGCAACACTGTCGCGCTTGAGGCTACCATTCTGAACCAGTGTAGCCAATAATGGCAAGCTCCCATTGACTTTAATGGGCGAGGATCCCACCCATGCCTGTGTCTAAACTCAATGGCAAACGGGTGCCGCTTTCAGGCGCCATCGAATGAATAACGCAGGTGTCAGTTAGGAGTGTTGGGGAAATGAAGAATGGTGAATTGAAGTCTATATTGATGCTTTGGATCCACTGACCGCAGTATTGGGCTTCAATGGGGCTACTCCAGAGTAAGTGACTCACCAGTCACTGGATAAAATTCTAATTTTATTAAGATCAGTGAGAGTTTTTGCTATTGACTTTCAAGGAAGCCAGAATTTCACTCTTTTGGTCAGCAATGAGCCTCATTCAGAGGGAAAGCTTCTCCTGTCAAAGTCATGGAAGCTGAGCTATTGTTGACTTACTTCAATGAGGACAAGATTGGACCCTTGTCTTTGTGCTCTCCAAATCTGTTAAGTGTTGGAACTTTTGATTTCAGAGATGGAGAAGTTTATTCAAGGCCAAAAGCCAACGTTTCTCCTTTCCCTAGCTTTCTGGAGGGGGAAATGCGATATGTGGAGGAGGTGGGAAGAAATTGGGTCTTATCTGAGGCAGAGATTGTAGCTCAGATGCCTACACACCTTGGTGACATGGAGTGTAATATACAAATGTTACACAGGTTACTAACTTTGTTATCTGCTTCTCTCCTTCTAATCCAAGGCCGCGATCCACAAACCACATACTTCGGACTAGGACGCTTCAATGGGGCTACTTTGGAGTAAGTGCTTTGTGGATTGTGGGCCAATATCTAATTTTCTATCAAGTAAAAGGGAAGCGCCAAAGTTTCTACTCAGTTAACTCTCCAATCTTGCATCTGCTCTGTTGAACTCTCGCTGCGTTCTCTCTGCAGAGAACCAGGTCCCTTCACGTCCCCTCTGATCTCCAGCGCTTACTTATTACGGGGTGACGTAACACTATGCAAAGGCTTTCTTTTTGCCCAATTTTGGGCAAAGGATGAGATTTCATTGTTTCCTTTGGATTTGAGTGTAGCTAGGAAGAGCAGACAATAGCAGCCCTCCCTTTCTCTCTTCTCCCATGAACCTGATCTTTGTCTCTCCCTGCCATCCCAACCTCATTAAATCATACGCATTTTCCCATTTGTGTTCATTATCGGTATATTTATCGATCGAGTAATATAATAACTGCTCCTGCAAGTTCCCCTTTGTGTGTGTCTGTGTGTGTGTGTGTGTGTGTAGTGAGGAGAGAGAGAGAGAGAGAGAGAGAGAGAGAGAGAGAGAGAGAGAGAGAGAGAGAGAGAGAGAGAATGTTAACATTGAATACAAACCTTGGTGACATGGTAGAAAATGATGCAAAATCATTACAGGCATTTTTTTCCAGTCTGGCTATATTTCTTTATTAACTCCTTTGTATTCAATACATCAGACTGTGTTAAGAGTTACACTGCGATTGTTATAGTCCTAGCGATAGGTAGTTATAAATGGTGACAATCATATTCCAAAACATTAGATCGAGAAAACACAGAAAAAATAACTAATGTTGTTTAATTAATTACTGGCAATCAGCTTTATATACATATTTTATCCCCCCCCCCCCCGCCCGCAATCGCTCTTGCAGAAGTTTCTTATCTATCAACGTTAGGGATCAGTGTTTACTTTGTAGGCTATCACTCCTAGGGAAAGCTAGCTTCTTTTCATTCCCCTCCCACGCACACATACCTTTCCCAAGCTATTAAGGTAGCCAACACTACCTTGGTTCCTAATTTATTGCTATCTGTAAAAGACAGTGATTTAAGATCAAAGGAATAAGCAAGGCTAGTACTTTTGGGAACTGCAATACAAGAGATACAACTGACATAGAGCAGGAGTCTGACAGTTTGCACATACACTACAGATACTCAGAGCAGAACAGATATACATTCAGCATAGATACCCAGAACATACTAGCATATGCATATGTAGAACAGACCAACTTACACATAACAAGACTGCAACATAGAGCTCTGAAGTCTCAGCACATAAGCGAGTTATTCCAAGTGAGGTACTATGGTTTCCATTATTTGGCTGTCTGATCTCTGTAACTCACTGGAAATAATTCTAAAAGCAGTTTAATTCTTGTTTGTAATCTCCATCGAACGTGGCGTCAAAACAACTATTTTAATAAATAAAGAGACTCACTCTCTGTGTGTATAGGTCTCTCTCTCTCTCTCTCTCTCTCTCTCTCTCTCTATCATAATTTTCATACATACATACATACATACATACAATACAATACAATAAAGAATTTAGGAATTTACATATTTATACATTTCTGTAATGTCTATATACAATAAATATTTACTTTAACCATATTTTTCTTAATACGTATGTATATGCCCAAATACCTACCTATCGATATTCTCTGTCTCTCTCTTTTTTCTATATAGGTATCTACATTCATGCATACTCTCTCTCTCTCTCTCTCTCTCTCTCTCTCTCCCTCTCTCTCTCTCTCACACACACACACACACACACATCTCTTTATTATGTTACACACATATACTATATATAATACAAACATATCACACAGTATGTGTGTAACTATTTCTATATTTACACACATGCCTATGGTATATATTTGCATAAGCCATGGCATTGTCCTTCCCATAATGGCCTGACGGAACTAAATCTTACTACACGCGCCTCGGGAGTGCCCTCCGATGATCTTCTTTGGACACATTTCTAATGTTTGAAAGAATTCCTACAGGATTTCTTTGCAAGGATGCTCGGGCAGGGATTAATGCCAAGGAAAGTGAACCCATTCTCTCTCGAATAAGCAAAAGGTCGGAACTGATGATGGTCTGTCTCCTTTGAAGTGTTCCTTTTTTTGAGGAGCAAATAGCCTCATTTCAACACTTGGCCGCTACTGAGCAAATCAGAGGCTTGCAAAGTCGTAAATCATATCGGGAGAGAGGGCTGCTGTTTTGTGTTTTGTTTTTTTCTTAAAGGATGGGTACATGCTTTTCAAAGGAAAATTCTGTTTGATAGGATTTACATACAATTAATTAAAAATAGAACCGCAGAGGTATAACGATGTCAAAAGAAAAGACTTAAAGCAGAAACTTAAAGCAGAGAGGAACAAACCAATAACATTGGAGGGGGGGGGAGAGTATTGTTTTCTTTCATTTATTTTTATTTTTTTGCAAGTTTGGGGAGGGCAGTTGTTGAAAGTTCATGTTAAAAGTCAAGTTTTAGCAGGACAATCAACCTACCTAAGAACCCTATCCGAGGTCAGTGGGATGTTTTTCATATGGAAAATCGTGGGAGTAGGATCCAAATGGAAAGGGAAGGATTCCTTTGTCTTGAACCCACGCAGTACTAGGGAGATCTTCATTCCCTTTCATCAAGAGTACATCCATCCACCAGGAGGATCATGTTCATTATCAATATTACAACTGTTTATGTGTAAACACCCCCCCCACACACACACACACACACACACACACACACACACACTGCAGGATCATGCCCATTATTATTCGTACTATTTTTGTTTACGCACATGCAAACACATACATCTACTCACACATTCACCATGCAGCATCGTGTCCTTTACTATTGTGTCTATGCTTTTTGTGCAACTCACACACATGTGTTTGTGTGAGTTTATGTATAGGGTGAAAACAGACATGACGCTAACCACCCTTTAACCACCCTTGGTGGTCATTTATGCATGTTTCAGGGCTGCATAGGGCACCAATACAGCCCTGCAACATGCATAAATAACCACCAAGAGTGGTTAAAGGGTGGTTAGCGTCATGTCTGTTTTCACCCATATATGAGGGCATGTATACACGCATATTAGATGATAGATAGATTTCATAATAATATCAGTCGCTATTGTTAATTCTCAACGCCTTACCTCTGTTTAAACTCAAAATGTGGTCATCCTAAATTACAACTATGAATTTTAAAAGATCTCCTTTACACACCGCTGTTCTGGTCTTCAAAGAAAGAAACGTGTTTGACGGGACTTCTGCTCATACAAGCAGACACTCGCCTACTGTTTATATATATAATTAAGTATAGCACAATACAGCATCTATGTCTTATCTGCATGTGTGTTTTTATATCTCGCATATGTGTGTATGTACACACGCGCGCGTTTATATTAAAAGCATATACCTATGAGATCTATATGTTTTTGTAGGTATATAGAGAGCGCGTGTGTGCAAAAGTGAAGTGTTTCCTACACATAGGGCAGAGCCATATGGAATCAATTTTGAATCCTGACACACCGGACTGGCCAATTCCTTTTGACTGCTAAACCCCAGAATCCATTTGCTTCTCCTCTCCGCAGCACCCCTGTCAGTCAGTATTAGACCCTTCTTGCAACATTTTAAGTCTTCATAAGGAGAAGCAGCTTTTCCCTCAAACTGCCAGGGATTTTTTTTTTCTTTCCAAAAGAGAATGTAAGTCCGTCCAACCCCCTTCCCCCCATCTCCTGGGAACTTTGGGAAAGGGGGACGTGACCCCTCCTCACCCGCCACATTTGTAGCAGTTTGGGAAAGTTCGCCCTTTTTTCTTCCTCTCAAAGAAGTCCCGAATTCAGGGAAGAGGGGGGAGCGGGGAATCCACCCGGCAAACTTGATCTGCAAGATCGACGTGGTTCCAATCAAGGAGTCGTCTTTCTTCTTATTTTGCTTGCTCCGGTTGCGATCGCATCAGCCACTGGCCTGTCACTAGATCCTTCCTCCCGAGGTCCTTGCTTTGGAGCCGGTACAGGTAAGAGGTTAAAATCAGCTCTTCTGCGACTTTGTCTCGACAGTCCTCTCGGAATTCCAACCCGGCGCGCGAGATATAATGAATTGCCTCCAGGGCTTGACAGCAGAGAGTCTTTAACCCTCCTCTCTCTCCATTGCTCCACTTTCCCTATTGATAGCCGGGGGGGGCGGATATTATCTTGGGCTAAGAAGAGAGGAGCCTGCTGTAGCGAGCGCCTGTTCTGTTCCCCTTTACCCGGCCCACATTTGTTATGGCTTTTTAGCACCTCTGGGTTCTTTGAAAAAGCAACTAACTCCAAAGGCTGCTGAGAAACGCAGTGCTAAACTCAAGAATGGATGGGAAAGGGTGATTTATGGCCAAACAAGTTTTGTTTACTTCCAAACGGCTCCTAGAAGCCTAAAAAGATTTCTCTAAATTCCAAAGCTGTATTCTCTCGCTAGAAAAGGCTCCCTTCCTCCCCGTATCCAACGCTTCTTGTATTGGCCAGATGTGATGAACAAACATCTGCTGGTTTACTCGATCTGCAACACATACACCCCTTTTTGTAGATGAATAACTTTACTTTGGTAAGAGGAGAAAGATTCAGGAGTGTGTTCTGCATTTTGCAAGATAAAGAAGCTTTGATTGCAAACTCTTCTCTTTAACAGGCTTTCGGACCAGAAAAACGGGTCCAGCTCTTCTTTAGATTTGAAGGACTTTCTTTCTTTCTTTCTTTCTTTCTTTCTTAGATTACACTCAGTCTAAGAGGGAAAAAATGATAAGGGGCATATGATGCCCTGTACAGCGCCAGGTACACTGCTGGTGAATAATAATAATAATAATAATAATAATAATAATAATAATAATAATCTGGGCTAGGAATGGGGGGGGGGAATTAAGGATTACTCTCTCTTTACTCAGAGCCTATTGAACTTCAGGGATGGGACGCAGCAAAACAAATCTTAGATAAAAGTTGAAAAGAAAAATGAATTATATTTGAAGGTCCATTAGCAGCTATTAGCCAGGTAGGTTGGGGAATGTAACCTCTTACTGTCGGGAGCTGGAACTGAACAACTGAGAATGGATTGACCCATAGTGACCTGTTGGGTACTTCTTCCAAGACACCGAATTGGCCACTGTCGGACACAGGTGCTATGCTCGATGGACCATTGGTCTGACCCAGTATGGCCCTTCTTCTGTTTTTATACATATATGTGCATATACACACTGATACATACTGTTTGTATGGCTATTTCAAACTGTATATGTGATAAAAATATATGAAAGTGTGCCTTGTAGATAGATAGATAGATAGATAGATAGATAGATAGATAGATAGATTAAGATATACTGCAATCCTCAACACATTTGCTCGTGAATGAATTACATTAATTTTGATACCTACATATACTAGAAATTATGTATTATCCCAGAAACTTGAACTATTAACAATCTATACAAATTCAATACTTTCCCTATTCAGTCTGTCTGTTTTTTTCTTGTTTTTTATATAGATTGTTAATAATTCAGCTCCTGAGCCAACTCGACAGCAATAAAAACACCCCTTTACTTTATAATAATAATAATAAAAAAACTTTGGACCCAATCTCTAATATTTCCCAAGGCGAAGTAGGGTTATATTGGCAGGGAGCAGGGGCCCAACTATCCAAGCATCTGATTTATTTTATTTTATTCTCCTAAAAATTGCTTTGCATTAGGTTACCTCGGCTTCAGAATCATCTTTACTTGCCTCCAGCTAAACTTGATTTGTTTGGGGTTGTTGTTTTTTTTAAACCAAGCGCTTGCTCTGTTGGCGAATGAAATCTGAGAGGAAACCACAAGACCCTTAAGTGACTGTAATTTAATTGATTTTATCATAAATCATCAACTTCAGGAAGGACCAAAGTTTTCATTGAAGTAAATTGATATTAATGGACTTTTTTGAGGGGTGGGAAAATGCAAACTATAATCAAGAACCTCGATGTGGCTCACAATATCTCCTTGTTTTGCTTTTTAGCACTGCCAAGACAGACTCTATTTCTTTTGGTAAATATTTGGGAATGTTAGTGTTTCAGATGTTTTTTGAAGGAGCCCCTCTTAATTTTAGGGTACTGTAGGTAATATGCAGTCTCAGAAAGCCAATATATAAGATCAGGAGCATGTGGTTATCTCCAGATCAGAATGTTTTTCTTAGTAGAGGGGTTTTGGAATATATCATTGGACTGATGTCCTGTTTTTTAAAGAATCAAAGCGAACCTTCCAGTACAAAACAGCAAGCTACATGAGCTGATTTCATTCCTAAGTATCCATTAGCTGCAGAGCTTTAAAACATAGACATCTGACCTGAAGCCGGAAGAAACCCCCTGCAATAAGGGCATTGATGCCCTGTTAAACATTTCCATTTCGAATTCTTCCTCCTCTGATTAAAAATTAACTATTCACCCTCATCTGTTTAAGAGACGGTTCTGGATGCTTGGGTTCCAGTAAGCCTTTTGATATGTTGATGCCTAGAAGAGATCAAAGGCCTTTTAAAGTATGTTAGAAAGGCCAGTCATTATTCATTATACAGAGGTGGAGAGGTGTATATGTGTATGAGTGATAGATAGATAGATAGATAGATAGATAGATAGATAGATAGATAGATAGCCCCCACACTCAATCAGGCCTGTTTGCATAGTGTATTTATTTTCCGCAGTGTTGTAGTGTATAGTTTATATAATTTCTATACATGGAGTAAAATCCTGATTCTATTGCAATGTGACTGCATCTGACTTCAATGTATTTCAATGTAACTGACTTCGATGGAGGCAGGATTTCATCTATAGTATATAGATTATAGTAACATATATACAAAGGAAATATAAATATCATTCGCCAGCGTCATCCCCCTTTGCATTCTTTCTAATACTGTTTGTATCCAATAGACAATATCTGATAGATCTTCACGAATTATCAAACACATATAGATTATGTGGAATCGTGAAACACACACACACACACACACACACACACACACACACACACACACCATCACCTCCAAAAATAAACCGAGTCCCTTCCTGTATATAACAGCATCTGCCAAGTACAAAGCTGTTGTGATGAAATCCGCACACATCTTCAATTTCTTCTCTCTCCAGAAATCTTCCTCCTGCCTCCCCCATAAATAGTTCGAAATCTGGATCCTCTAGACCGCTCTCTAAGAAACCCACGGAGCAGGGAAATTCCAGGAATAAAGGCGTTAATTGTAACCCACTCGGTTCCTAGATGGAGCGTGGGTGTCAAAAACTGGCCTCTCATCCCCCAGCGCGCCGAGAGGCTCGTTCTTTCTCCAGGAAAGGAGCGCGGCAGGTTATCAGTTGGAGATCCAGAGGACAGGACTTCACAGCTTGCTTTGGGAGCACAGATAGAGATCCCAGACGCCCGATCGTCGTCCCTTCTCACCCTCTTCTTGTCTCTGGGTTTACAGCTGAGCTTTAAAAGGCTTCTTGCAAGCCCTTTGGAATGATTTGGGATCTTCATCTGCTTGACCAGGATTTCCAAGACATAAATCTAGATGTGTGTGTGTGTGTGTGTGGTGTATAAGGCAGAGAAAGAACATCAGAGCTAACCCAAGGCAGAACTCTGAAAGTTTAGAGAAATCACTGAAGGGGGATGGGAGAAGGAGACTAGTTCATTTACCAATTCTGTATAAAATGGGCAAAATGTTGACGTCTACGCAGTCACGTGAGCGCATCATTCAAGCCATTATTTTGGCATTTGGAAGAGAGGGGGGGAATGAGGGGGATGGGGTGGTCCTCGTGTCTTCTTCGGTTTCTTTGATCATCCGCTTCCTAAATAACTTATTTTAACACAACCTAGTACCCTTCTCCCCCTCGTAACAAAACGTGGCGAAGACAGACTTTGGGCGAATGCTGAACTTCTGTAAAGAGGGAAGCTTGGGGGGGGGAGGGGGGAGCTGGGGATTGTGGGGATTTTATTATTTTTGTCTCCCGCTCTGCCTCCTTTTTTGCTGGTGGTGTTGTTATTTTATATTTTGGATGCAATTCAAAAGTACTTCCGTTGACTGATCATTATTCCGGTGAGTTATTACTCTTCTAAGCAAAGGTCATTGGGAGAAAGAGGACTAATCTGTCACAGGAAGACACGGCACACTCGGTTTCATTCGGATTTCTTATCCTGGGGGGTGGGGGGTGCGCGTGCGTGCGTGCGTGCGTGTCAAGTTGAGGGGAGGGTTATTTGCAATTGTCCATAATTCCCTTAACTTCTCCACCTTCACCCCCACCCTCCATCCAGGCAGACTCACCCCTCATCTTTTTATTGTTGGGTGGAAAGGGATTCGAATTATACCAAAATCCGTCTGTTCCAAAGTAAACAAAAAGCAGAAGGAATAAAGACGTGTGTGTGTGTGTGTGTGTGTGTGTGTGTGTGTTGTGCTTGGAGCGTGTGGGTGGGTCTACGATTCCCATTTTGCAAAATGCTGGTATGGGGACTAATTTTAAAATACCCATAATTCACCATTAATCGCTTTTAATAATGATACATAATGCATGAGTCCATTGTTAGAAAGGGGGGGGGAGCTTGGTGTTGGGGGAGACATGGGAAAAGGAGGGGAGTACTACATTTTTAGAAACCTAAATCCTTCCAGCCCCTCCCCCCAAATTGCTACTTTTCCTCCTTAAAGTTTTTATTTTTATGAGCTTTTCCCCCCCACTTCTCTCACCGCCAAATAAATGCTTCCTTTCCTTCTATTCCCACCTCCTTTTGTTCAGCCTCCTTCCCTCCGCCCCTCTAAGAGGGTGATGTGTGGAACTTTTTACAGACACATAAATTGTTTGCTGTGTTCCTAGCACATAAAGGAGTTATTATTTTAAAATAATAACAAAGAAATATTTATTTATAATCTACAGCAGGGATTTTAAAGCTCCCCAAGTTCGTCGGGTAAAGTTTTGGAACAATTGCCAATTCTGTGATTATTATTTTTTTAAAAACCGCTCCCATGTAAATAAATAAATAAATAAATAAATAAATTCTAGGCCCCAGAAAGAGGTCAGAGAAAATGGTAGAGCTGTGATTTATGGGCTGGGGATGTATCACATAAGCAGAGAGAGAGAGAGAGAGAGAGAGAGAGAGAGAGAGAGAGAGAGAGACGGGAAGGGGGCTTTTTAAGAATCAGGGTTCAGGAGGAAATCTGATTGTTAAAACCACTAGAATATGCCCCAAAACGAAAATATTTTTAAATGAAATTTTCCCACTTCTCTTTTGAAGCAAAGTGTGTCAAATTTCAGCAAAATAAATTTTGGGGCGGTGTGCTTTCTGAAAACGTTTACTATAGTCTTTCCTCCTAGAACTTTTACTCCATGTCAAGATTGCTTTTGTACAAACTATACTTCTAGCGAAAGATAGGTGGTTTACTAGGAAAAGATAGGCTAGTCAGTACTAGAAATTTTGCTTGGCCACTAAAGTTGTCCAAGGAACTTAACTCATATCTTACCAAAGACTAACTAGACATATTTAATATTTTAAAACATACTCAACCCAGGCAGCCCCTAACGAAGATCAGAAAACAAGGCATTTTATGGATCGCCAAAAAATCCACCACAATGGGTTCAATTTCCCTTTTATTTTTATTTGAAACCAAACTTGACCAAGAGAACAATTAGCTCACGTTTCACATGAGGTATTCCAGCGTGAAAAGTTGGAAAGTTGGAAAGCTGACTAACCAGACCACACAGATGATATTTTAAATGAAACAAAAATTTCTTTCAGGAACATGGAAGAAGGTTGTAAAGGAAAGAGACACAGGTACAAAATAAATAACAAATAATGCAGAGGGGATGTGTCCACAAGACTCATCAGCTGTAACGGGAAGTTCTAGCAACGGAGATGGAGAGGTAGTTGCAACTTTGGGGGAAAGTGCTAAAAAAATATATCCTGATTTACTCCGATGAGTAAACACCCAGCTCAGATGTGGCCCATAAGAAGCCATTTTTCTCCACTGCGTCTCGATTATTCTCCTCTGTCTCTGATCGAACTTTTTGTCAATTTCTCTTTTCCAGTTCTCTTCTTTTCTCAAATTGCTCCAAGCTCTCTCATCTGCCTGACCAGACATCAGAGCACCGGTGAGTTGCATTCAATTATTACCCCGATGATGATCTCGAAAACACTCCCTTTTATTCCTCCCCTCTCCCTTGAATCCCACCTCCCACCCTTTTAACTTTGCCTTCCTTTTACAATGGAGTATTTTAATTTTGCTATTTGTCTTCCCTTCAAACCTTTTAGAGTTACAGCTTCTCCCCCTCCACCCCCAAATCGGGTGTTGAAAATGTGCAATGTTTTCTCTCTCCTTCGAAGGACGATATTCAGAAGCTAAACTTTGTTATGCGCCCATCCAAACAACTTTTCAATCTAAACAAAGTGCAATCAGAATATACTTTAACAACATAATTGAGGAACTCCTTAAAGGAGACTGAACACGCAGAAAGATCTTTTAAGTGTCTTTTTTCCCCTCCAGTTATGTTGGTTTAAAAAATATCACGAAGCTTATAATCCCAGGCGGTCTAACGTTCTAGCTAGGTGATCAGCAAGTATTGAGGTCCCCATTGAAAAATCCAAGCAGTAGCTTTCCTAGTTGATGTCTTAAAAAACAATACAGCTCATGATTTTTTTCCGGGTGGTGACCATTCTTCTTAGTATCCCAGAGAGTATGTAGCTGGAGATGTGCGCTTTAGAAGTTCATGAAAACACAGATGGGAAAGTATTTTATCCCAAATGGAAACTAAACACGCTCATTCCTTTCTCCTTCTCCTTCTGAGGTGGGAAAAGTTGAGAGCAGAACAATAGGTAGTACGGGTAAACCCTTTGGGGAGACTTCAGGAAGCACTTTCAAGTCTTCCACATCCACCATATTCTCAACGTTTATGTTAGAATGTAAATTTGAGCCTTGATTTAGATGCTTTTTCAAGGGGCGCTCATCCCCCCAAAAGCTAGAAAGACCCCTGATGCAGTCAGAGCCACTGGACCCACCTTCCTCCAAAAGCGAGATCTAAGGAGCCTTTTATAGTAACCTACTCTTGTAAATTTCGACTTTTCCTCAGTCAGCGTTAAACAGCCTGTGAATGGCAAAGAATTTTAAAAAGAAGAAAGAGAAAATCAGTGGAAATCTGAAACAATGGCAGCGCAGGGGGAAAAAGTGCAGACACCTACATTCTTACTCCCACCCGGTATACCAAGAGGCCGCTGCCTTCTCCTGCACCTACACAGTCAAGAAACTTTCTGCGTCTAGCAGTGTCTGTGCACGAGCGCGCTGCCAAGGGTCATAAATCTCGGGCAGCTAGAAACGACCCTGTAACAGCACCAGGCATCATCACATCGATGATAAAATAATTAAATAATAAATAAAATAAAATAAAATAATAAAATAATAATAATAATCATAATAATCCGTATTGTTAAAATAGCGTCCTTGACTTTGCTTTTTTCTTCTGCCAGTTTGGCTGCTTCTTCCTTAGAAGTGCAAATTTACCCCTCCTCCCAAACTGCCATATATGTAGACCCCCCCTTCCCCCAACTTTGACAGCAAAGTTAATATTAAAGTTACCAGGGTGGGTTTGCTTTTTTTCTGACAGGCATAGAGATCCCTCCTTTTGTCCCCCCCGTCTCCCCACCCACCTAAAGGAAAATCAGTAACTCAGTGGCTGGTTCAAACCAATAGCCATTTTATTTTATTTTAAAAATTGTATGTCGTAACAATGTCATGGGGGGGGGGACGGGATGGAGCGATACATGCGTTGTTCAAAGACTCACGGTGTTAAAAAAAAAGGAGGGGTGAGGAAGAGAAGCAGGACTATGTTCAAAGGGTTTCTTAGCATAAATTGACAGCTAATTGTGAAACACGTGAATGGCAGGCAAAGCTTTTCTCCGCGGCTTCCCTAGGCCTCTGTCCATACCGTCTGCAATTAGCATATTTTTTCACTAGTGACGCTGTTTGGAAGTCTGGCTGCCTTTAGCCCTAGCAAACCTTTTCTTTTCTTTCTTTCTTTCTATCTTTCTTTTTAAAAATATCACTTTCCCTTCCCTTCCCCTCCCCCTTCTCCATCTTTAATCCTCTCATATAGTAGTATTCATATTTTTTTCCTTCTCTCCAAACCCCAGCCAAGCATTGCATATTTGAGGGGTTTATGTAAGCTTCCCCCCTCCCCTCCTTCCCTTTCTATTTTCCCCTTCTCTCTCTCTCTCTCTCTCTCTCTCTCCTGTCTCTTCTTCCCCTTTCGCTGTGGAAATGCAGAGGCCATTGTTATCAGTTGAAACAGGGCGTACCAGTCTGGAGGGTAACTAGAATCTCTGGGTTTTGTCCATTCAAAGCCTCCAGCCTTTTTTCTCTCTCCTTCCTCGCTACCCATCTTGGCAAAGGGCTACCCTGCTATTTCTCCTTCTTCCTTCTTTTCTTCCAAACCGAGAGAGAGAGAGAGAGAGCGAGAGAGAGAGAGAGAGAGAGAGAGAGAATCCGCTGCTTCCCCCGTTCCTCGTTAAGCTCCCACTGACGAATCTTCCCCTCTTTCTCCTCCTTTTGGCTCTATTGCTGGATTTTTTTCTCTCTCTCTCTTTCTCTCTCTCTCTCTCTTTCTTTTTTTTTTTTTTTTTTTGGTAAAAGAGAAAGGGATGGGGGGAGCCTTCCTCGCTTATTGATTGCGTTGGTGCCGGCTGTGAAAATATATTATGTCTGCCTGCGTTTGGCTCGTCAGAGGCTAAGGTAAGCTAAGCCTTTGACTCAAATAGGCTATCAGTTTGTGAATGGCGGAGTATATGTCCCGATGATTTATGACCGTATGACTCCAATCTCGGTTCAAGAAGAGTTCACAAGCTTAAGTCTCCTTCACGCAGCGACTCTTTTTCTCTCTCCCTTCTTTTCCCCCCCTCGTTTTTCCCTCTCACCCGCTCCCCCCTCCTTTCCTTTCCTTTTGCTTTTCGACTGGGGGTTCTGCTTGGGGGTGTGTGTGATTTTTAAGGAACGTGTATCTTCCTCTCTCTCTCTCTTTCTGTTCTTTCCCCCAGCATATTTACTGCAGGGCAGTGGATTTGTGGTAGCTTATGAACACTCATCTATTGTTTAAGGGGAATATCTTATTTTTTTAAATGCCTCTATACCTTCTTTTGCTAGATACCTCAAGCAAGGGGTGGAGGGCGGGGGATAGAATAGAAACGCGATTCCTTATAAACAGTGTCAGGTTGTGAATTTAAGATTTTCCAACATGGAGGAGAAATACGGGTTGAAATCTCGTTTATAGTTTCCCCTCTGGTCTTGCTCTACAAGCCCTTTAACCGCACCCCTTTCACTCGAGATCACTGATTATTTTTATTTATTTCAATCTGCACCTAAAACTAAAATAATAATCCTCATAATAACAGATAAATCAGCCTAAGTCACAAAGTTCCCAGGGAACCGAGTTAATTGTTGTTACCGGTTCGGAAAGTGAAACTTGGAAGGGGTTTGAAAGAGGGAACAGTGGGGGAAGCACCATCGCTACGGCTAATTGGAACACGATATAATTTAATATTTATTATTCCGGTGAAGTTTTTAAAAAAACACACACAATTCCTTGGAGTAAATAATTAGGATTCCGGCCGTCTCCTGAGAAGATAAATGACCGGCATTTGTGACGTGTTGAAAGATGAGATTTTTAAAAAACAAATTATTTTTTTAAAAAACCCCTATAAATCTCTGCTGAATCCACAACCACAACAAGGTTTTTTTTGGGGGGGGGGAATGGAGGGGGACTTGGAATTGCTTTAATGTACACATTTATTTTTATTGTTATTTTTAGCTACTTTTGACAAAGGCCCCCAGGATTATTTAAAGAAAAAATGCAAAGCAAAACAGCAAGGCCTAATAGACATTTCAACCTTCCTTTTCTTTTTCCCCTTGTCAATTTCAGCAAGGCTCTTCAGAGCAATTGGAAGGCCGTAGGTTATTCAGTTTCCATCTTTGCAGCTTTAGCACCGGGGCATTAATTTTGCCAGGAAATATTGATCTTGAGGATCAAGTAAAACAAGATAGCCCTTGCCTCCTGCTCCCTCGGCCAAAAGATAGATAGATAGATAGATAGATAGATAGATCTATCATTAGCAAATTATATTATTATGCCTCCATGGAAACTACTATGGAGATATGGAATTATAGCAGCATCTAGCCAATATAGAGAAACCAATCAATTCCTAGTTGGCAAGAATAGAGAGGACTGAAGGTCATTCTGGCTGGCATATAAACACACAGATGCCATGAAGAAAAAAAAGAGGTGCATAGTTTGATGTAAATAGTTTTGCCTTGAGATAGTTAAAAAATAGGGCATTATTTTTTTATTTTGTACCCACAAAATCGAACTAGTCAAAACAAATATCTTGAAATTAAACATACATGGATGAAAATATCAGTAGGGGATTCGTTCTTGTTTCTTCATAAGGTCAGTCAAAAAATATAATAAAAATAAAAAGGTTTGCTCTTTGACTGATTCTGATACAGAAGATTATTTTTCCAATTTTATTTTTGTATTATTAGTATTGGTTTTCCCCCATATGGAGAAAGTTTGTGGGATTTGTTTGCAGGATTTGTTTACTTATTTTTTCCCCTACCTTGTGAAATTGGAGAGAAAAACCAAAAGTGGTTTCAAATTATTTAAAAGTTCAAAGGAAAGGAGATTTAGGACCAAATGTCTTTGTGACAAATCTGTTGTAAAAAGAAACACACACACACACACACACACACACACACACACACACCAGTAAAACTAGGTTTGGGAACAAATGAAATGCATTAACGTCACTCAAAGGTTTTAAATGAGTACAGAAGAGAAAGGTAGGAGTAGAGAAGGCATTTTCTCTCACATGGCAACCTGTTCTGCAAAAATGTACAAAAGAGGCCAGGTGATGTAGGGGGGGGGGGGGAGGAGGAGAATTAAATGGAGGCCCCAGAAATGTACTAGAAATATTTTCCAGGAATTCCAGAGGCATCCAGTGTGCTGCTGTGCACCAAGCAAACCTAATCAATTGAGGCTGAGTGGACCCCTCACCTGGATAAAGCACTGGGACTGTGGGCTGCTTTCTGATTACATAAAGAAACAAACAATTTCTATAAAAGAGTCTTATAATAACAAAGGGGAAATACTTGCTAATAATACCCAAGTCTCCCACTTTGTTTTCTGTAACAAGTCTGTTCCTTTTTTAGTGGTGTCTGCTTTAATGAGCAGAATATGGATGGCTTATGTGGGATGGAGGTGGGGTTATAAGACAGGCCTTTTGGTCTTTTTCAAGCTGCTTGTTCTGAGTTCTTGTACTTTATACTTAGCATAGGAGCACATGTTAATGTGTGTGTACGCAATCTGCATATGTGTGTATACACAACATACATATGTGTGCGTATATACACGCTATTTATGTCAGGCTGAATATACAATATACATATGTGTGTGCACAACATACCTGTGCGTGTAAATACAGAATATGCATATATTTTAGGACCCATGTTCACTGCTCTTTAAATACAGTGAACATGGGTCCTAGGTATATATAATATACCTGTGTATGTACACTACACGTGTGTGTATACACAATATACCTATGCATGTGATATATAACATACATATATGTTGGGTGTATACATAACATACCTGTGTTTGTACACAACAAGCATATGTGTATACACGCATACACAATATAAATATGTGTATTACATAATATATATATAATATATGCATGTGTGTGTGTGTGTGTGTGTGTGTGTGTATACAGATTATACATGTATACACAATATGCCTATGTTTGTACACAATCTTGTATGTGTTTGTATATACAATCTACATGTGTGCAGACAATATACATACACACATGTGTTGCTTTAAAACACATTTGTTTATTAAATATACCTACTGATAACATGCACTCATGTTCAGGAAACAAAACCCACTGGATTGATTTACACACACACCCTTTATTCTCTCCCCACCCCCACCTCCAGTACCCTTTTGTATTGAAATATTTGACTTGCTTGCCAAGACTGCTCATAGGCCAAAATCTGCTCCAAGCATCTGCTAGCCCTGCTTCTGTTAGGAACCTATTCATGTCATGTGCTTTTCACTCCCCTAAGATGGATTCATAGCCACACCACTATTATTGTTGTGTTTCTCCTAACCTTTCAGGTCAGCTTCCAATAGACAACTGGAAACGGATTGCCACGTGACCTTGGGGTGCCAATGTTCTGCCATAAGGGTGTCAAGACCCTGGTAGTCGGTGAAAAGAAATTTGGGGAATCCCAGCGATGCAGAAAACCACTTACTACGACAGCTCCACACTCTTTGGGGGCTATTCCTATCAAGGGGCAAATGGGTTTGGCTATGACGGTCCCCAACAGCCATTCCAGTCTTCATCTCATGTGGAGAATGACTACCAGAGGTCTGCTTGCTCGCTCCAATCGCTTGGCAACACTGCCCCCCATGCAAAGAGCAAAGACCTGAATGGCAGCTGTATGCGTGCAAGTTTACC
Source organism: Sphenodon punctatus (assembly GCA_003113815.1). NCBI lineage: Eukaryota > Metazoa > Chordata > Lepidosauria > Sphenodontia > Sphenodontidae > Sphenodon > Sphenodon punctatus. Next base: position 1,277,844 of record QEPC01008679.1, on the reverse strand, counting down.
CCAGGAACATCATCCACCCCCACCAGTTTCGCCACCTCCAAACAACAACAGTAGCAACAGCAATAATCAGTCAGGGGGCAGCAAAGCTGCTCCCAGTAGCAAAACCAATCTCAGTTCCAATGCCAGCCTCACCAAACAGATTTTCCCCTGGATGAAAGAATCAAGACAGAACTCCAAACAGAAAAACAACTCCCCTAGCACAGGTATAAAAATGGTCCTGCAAGGTAATGCAGCCACCAACCTGAATGGTCTTTTCTGGAAGTAGGTAGCAGGGAGGGAGGGGGGAAAGAGCAAGGGGAGACCTGACCTGTTGCTGCTTAAAGCAATGATGGGAAACCTTTCTCCTCTTGTCAGTCATTTTGAACATTAGTATAAGCTCCACCAGCTTGGGGTGTGCGTGTGGGTGTGCGTGCGTGCACTCATTTAAGGGGTGTGCTCAGGATGGGGAAAGAAAGGGACAGTCAGACCTACCACCATGGAGCCATCCCTTATTGTCAAGTGCATGTCATCATCTCCACTTCCTTCCCACAAGCTCACTCATTCAGTACTTGAGAGTAGGGACTGGGTCCATGGTCCAGGTTCAGGAATTGGAAAGGGGTCAAATGGGGGGAAAAAACAAACCAACCATGGGTCAAATTTCCCCATCCTAGGTTTAAAAGGATCAAGCCACACAGTGATGGTGGTTTGAGTACTCAGTACAAATACATGATTGGATTTGGCCCATTACATGTGCCTAGTTTATTACTTTTTTTTGCTAAAATACAGTGGGTGCAATTGAAGTCAATGGGATTTTCCCTGTTGATTTCAATAGGGTTAGGATTATTCCCACACTAAGAAATAAAAGGGATATGGCTGGGAGTATGTTGATATAAGCAAATGCGTAGGTTTCCCCATTGCATCATGTTTAGTAGTAGTGATGTAGATTATTATTAATTAATTAATTATTATTATTATAAGCATTTATATAGCGCAAGTGATGTACCTGGTGCATTACAAAAAACAAAGATAGGCATGGTCCTTGCCCGAGAGCTTACAATCTAAAGCATATGTATATAATTACTCCGAAGTAAGTGATTAAATGATCATGATCATGGCCCATATACATGTATTATAGTGAATGTGATACTAGAGCCTATTATGTGTCTTTACATGCATATAGCATTCATACATACATATATACATACACACACACACACACACATATATATATAAGTTTCTGTGTATATTACCCAACCATACATATATTAAAAACCTATGTGTGTGTGCAATATATGTTTATATATAGTTACTCATGCATTCACATGCATCCATATACTTACACATCTGTATGCTATATATGCATATCTATTATACTAGGCCCATTATGTATCTGTATGTATATAATATACAAATATATTATATTATTATTATTATTATAAGCTTTTATATAGCACCAGCGATGTACCTGGTGCTTTACAAAAAACAAGATAGACACGGTACCTGCCCGAGAGCTTACAATCTAATGTAAGTATACTTTTATATGCATGTTACCCACACATATGTACAAACACACACATTTGTATGTGGGGTGGTATAACACCTTTAGATACACCTTGATTTTATTTATTGATTTAATTTATAAATTCATTTATACCCTGTCCCTCTCACCAAAAGGTGACTTTATAACACTTTTATATCACCTTTAGATATAAAGGTGATATAACACCTTTAGATACACTTGCATAGATAGAAATCCTGACCCTACAGAAGTTACTCTGCATTTTGCAATTGACTTCAACAGAATTAGGATTTCAGTGCTTTATAATTACACATGTATTATATGTGCACATATATGATACAAGCCATTATATATTTCTTTAGATGACTGTAATAAATATGTATACATGCACACGTATACACAATATATCTATGGTAGGTAGGTAGTTTAATAACTGAATAGCCATCAGGCCTTATCAGTAAATACATAATATACACCAACATATTAAAATAAAGGAAAAATAAATACACAGCTGGAATAAATAATAAGATAAACCTAAATTTGCTTAAGATAATTGAATCTCAGAAATTAATCCAGCTTCCTACATCAAAAGAGTTTAGCTTTCTTAGCCCACTCTTTGACATACCTATAGTATATGTGCATGTATATATACATATACACACACATTTTAAAATATACATATTAGTTACATATATATATATGTCTATTATACGTGCATATTTATTACAGCCATTATCTATCCATGCATATATAACACACATACAAATGCAAGTATAGTTGTGTGCATGTTACCCATCATGCATTTATATCACATATATTATGTAGCTGCAGGTACACTATTATACACACACACACATATATACACACACACATACACACACGAGAACCATTATATACATACATATGACATATAGACATACTCATATGTGTATGAGTGTGTGCATATATGTGTATGTATACGTATGTGTGCGTGTGTGTGTTTATTTAGAAATATGTGTGTGTGTATATAAACATATGTGTGTGCTTGTTATACACTTACTTTCTTTAATAGAATCTACATGTATGCAAACAAAATAGACACACGGCTGGCACATGTGTTCATATTAATTTGCTTTCTCTCTCCCTTCTACTGCCAAAAATTATTCCCTTAGAATTATCTGCTGGAAAGTAATCGACTCCTAAATAAATGGCCCTGGAATCCTTTCTCCTGCCTGACATGATCAAATTTTCATAAACTAGGGGCAGCTTTGGAGAACAGAACTCTTAATAAATGACATCATTATAGAGTGCAGAGTAATGCAAAGGGGGTGAGAGAGTAAAGGAGGGGGGTTGTGGGGGGAGAGTTGTAGTCCGTGTGCCTGTTACAGGATTTATTAAGAAGTGATGCATTCAATTTCTGCATGTAAGTAATTATCTTTTATTTCATTTCGACCCCAGCAGAAAGCTGCAGCGGTGAGAAAAGCCCTCAGGGCTCTTCGGCCTCCAAAAGAGCCCGCACGGCTTACACCAGCGCACAGCTGGTGGAGCTAGAGAAAGAATTCCATTTCAACCGCTACCTTTGTAGACCCCGCAGAGTGGAGATGGCCAATCTGCTCAACCTGACCGAGCGCCAGATCAAGATCTGGTTCCAGAACCGGAGGATGAAGTACAAAAAAGATCAGAAATCAAAAGGCATGGGGTCTTCTTCAGGGGGCCCCTCACCCACTGGCAGCCCACCCCAACCCATGCAGTCCTCTGCCGGATTTATGAATGCCTTGCACACCATGACTAGTAACTACGATGCCCCATCTCCACCCTCCTTCAGCAAGCCCCACCAGAATGCCTATGCCATATCCACTAACTACCAAAATCCCATCAAAGGGTGCTCCTCACAACAGAAGTACGCCAACACAGCGCCCGAATATGATCCACATGTCTTACAGGGTAATGGGAGTGCCTATGGAACACCCAATATGCAAGGCAGCCCAGTATATGTAGGAGGGAACTATGTGGATTCTATGCCGGCCTCTGGCCCATCCCTTTATGGCCTCAATCACCTGCCACACCATCAGTCGACCACCATGGACTACAATGGGGCACCACAGATGCCATCCAACCAGCAGCACCATGGACCATGCGAGACCCACCCAACCTACACGGACCTTTCCAGTCATCACTCCTCTTCTCAGGGCAGAATTCAAGAGGCGCCCAAACTGACCCACCTGTGATGATAGAGGCTAGGCATAGACTTGTTGAGAAAGCCATGAAGAGCTAAAATGGCTTTGGGGAGGGACAGTGGGAATCTTGATTTGAAAGCATTTGTGTTGAAACACCAGAGGTACTTTGGTGTTGTTTTTATTTTTATTTGTCCTCCAGGTGGGCATCTTCCTGCTTAAAGAATGTGATGTCTGGTTTATTAACTACAAACATAGGGTGCAATCTTGCCCTCTGTAATGTCAGTGACTAAGCTCCCATTGACTTTAATGAGTGAAGATTACACCCATAAAGTCTGAAGACTGCTTTTCTCAAGAGACACCACCTATATCCTATATTTCTATATCCTGATGTGTAGCTATATGTTATATCATGATATTAATACATCATGATACATTATATTATCATGAAACATCACATTATAATGTATATTGGCTGGCCTTAGTATTTGCGGGGTCCATGCAGAGATAAAATGCAGGGCCCCTGGTGGCCCCTCCCTGTCCCCCACTCCACGGGGAGGCACACTCCACGGGGCCCTAATGGTGGTAATGTCTACAGCCTCACTGCTAGGGGCAGTCCCCTCCCTCAAACTTGCTCTGGTGAAAACAGGTCTGCTGTGGGTGTCTCAGAAGTAGAGAAAATAGCAGGACCCAGGGCAGTCATCCCGGGTCTCCCTGTGGTAAGGCCAACCCGGATCACAACATAGCTTATCATGAGGTATAGTGTGTTTTATAATATACACAGCATTATTAATTTTGTTATTTATTCAAATTTGTATGCCACCCTTTCCACAAGGCCCAGGGCAATTTACAATCCATAAAACACAAGAAAATTAATACAGTAAGAAATACTAATTCCTCCCCTCAAACCTCCACCCTCCCCCACCCAGAAACACAACCAAACCCTATTTATCCTTCCCTGCCAAATAAAAAAGTGTTGACCTCCTCCAGAAGATGCCCAGACTCTGGCTCATGTGAACCTACCAGGGAAAGGAGTTCCACAAAATGGGGGCAGTGACTGAAAATGCCCTCCTACGCACCCCCACCCCATGGACAAAGGTAACAGATGGAACCCACAGGAGGGTGCCCCTGGCTGATCGTAGGGGCCATGAAGGGACATCAGTACCAGTATACATGACACGTTCAAGAGACACCATGAGACACCGTGTGTCCATCCCAACTTCCACTATTGTCCATGAGAATTTTGCCATTGGCTTCAATGGGAACTGGATGGCATGGATCCCACAGGCATAGTTCTCACCCATGAATGCCAATGGGAGCTGAGCCATTGACTGCACTGAAGATGGGATTGCACCCAATATGTATACAGGGTACATGAAATACCATGATATATCATATATACATACACCACATATAGATGCTATTGATCTAGCTGTCTATCATCATCATCATCATCATCTCATATCATTCTATATGTTATTATATATATACACATGATATATCATGAAACACAATATGTCATGTTACATGATATAGCATGAGGCATATTGTGATATCTGCCACAGTATATTGCCTGGTCCTTCGACACAAATGCTTTTTTAATGTATTAAGGAGTAGAGGTTTTTGGAAATCCATCAAGATTTAAAAAAAGAAACAAGCCACATATTTTAAAAAGGAAAAAACAAATACTCTTTGGGCAGGATACTGGCAGCATCCTATAGAGCTGTCAAACCCCCCACCCCCCACCCACCCACATACATTTACAGCCTTGGCCAATCAAATAACAATTTTTTTTTTAAAATCTAAGATGATTGCACAGAAAACTACCTTTATCAACTCCCCCCTCCCAACCCCCAACCTCACTCCCCTACCACACATTCAGAATATTGTACTTTCCTTCCCCGTTATGCTCTTCAGATGGTGAGCATCTCCCCTCCTCCTCTCCCCCGTCACTCTATCTGAAAATATACACACCTGCCAACTCTGGGATTATGCTCTCTCCTTTATCCCCTCTCCCGCAAAAGACTCAAAGATTGCAAAAGATGTGGTAAGACATTTGGGCCCCAAAGCTAGACAGTAGTTTTAGAGGAAACAATACAAGGGTCCAAAGAGAGGAAAGCAAAGTTGACAGGTTTGAATATTTTTTTTTAACCCTCACTTCTCCTTATGTGAAGTCTCCATTCAGTGACACTGGGGGGGGGCCTCTCTTTTTTTTAAAGGGTTAATTAAGAGAGAGAGAGAAACAAAAGCAATCTTAATCTTTAGTAAGTCCTACTTTTTATCTCTCCTCTCAACTTAAAACGTGAAAACAGGGTATAGTTGAACAAATGGTATGTCCTCCAGTAGAAAGCAAAGGTGAAAGGCTTTTTTATTTTGGAGGGCAGATTCACTGATACTTTCCTGTTTGGACATCCTCTTTGCACTTAGAGTTTACAATGAATGGGTATTAAAACAACTTTGAAGGGGGATCGCTTAGCTCAATCGTGATGCCCTTCAATAGGTGTGTGTGCGTGTGTATTTCAGTGAACTTTCATATATATATTTATTGGTTATAGCCAGTTTAAACTATATTTTCCTTTTTTATTAATTATTATTATTATTTATCCCCAATATTATGTATTTATATGAACAAAAATGTACTTTTTTAGTATTTACTTGTTCTGAAAGCCCATTGTGTTTCTCTTTGTCATTGTACGAGCAGCTTATTTTAGTTCTTTGTAATTTTAGAAAGACCAGTAGTTTTATGTTACCCTCGTACTTAAAAAAATAATGTAATTAGTTAACATGGAGGCATGAGAGCAGAATCAAGAGTGTAATGTATAGTCCTGAATTAGAACTATAGCTATCTATCCTTTTATCCCATACTCACCCTTCTCTTCTTTCTTTGTTCCTTATGGTAGTTCATTTTTTTCTCTCCCCCCCAACCCCTCGCTTAAGGGTTGTCTGTTGAACAATTCTTGAATAAACCTTCTGTTATCAATTTTATCTTGTTCTCTTAGTTGGAATTTTCAGTGACAAGAACAAACCAAAGAAAGACCGAGTACTTTCTAAAAAAATAACACTCTAAATCAGTGGTGGGGAATCTCAGGCCTGAGGACCAAAAGGAGCATGTGGTTCCTTTTCCTTTTGCCCTTTTCCCACTCCTGAATCTGGCCCAGCAATCCTGTCTCTCTCCTCAAGCAGTGAAAAAGTGAGCTCAGGAAAAGACACCAGAGGCCCTTTTTAAACAGGCCACAGCTGTGGGGGAATCGGTGTGCATGCGACAGCATGGGCTGGGCGGGAGGTGGGGGCAGTGCACACAAATGCACACCGATCCCCCCTGCATCCTCATGCATGGAACAATCGCCATTTTGATCAATTGCTCCATGCATGGGTAATGGATGGAGGTGGGTGGGCATGCGTGTTTCACAGGAACGTGCATGCACACCCACCCACCTGCCCGCCACAGCATTCACATAGGAGGCATCCATGCATGCCCACACAGGTACCTGCATGGGTGCATCTCATGTAAAAAGGGTCAGAGATGAGGACATGCACTCAAGGATAGAGGATGGGTGTTTTCAGATGAGTAAGTTGATGTGGGGGGTCTGCTCTACCACAGAGCACCCACACATGTGGAGTGCATAGGGCGTGAATCAAACGGGCAACTCTCAGCATGGCTACCACAGCCATGGAGGCAGATGCTGCACATTTGGCTTGCCCTGCACAGCCCACTCCAGATTTCGCAGCAGTGCTCCATGAGTGGCTGAGAGTGGCTGCTCCATGGTTCACAGGAGTGCACATCCAGCTACTCTACTTTCAGATGGGCAGCCTGGGCAAATCTGTGGCTCATGGGTGGCCATGCAACAATTCAAAGTATCTTGTCTGAGAACACCCCATGTATCGATAACATAGATCCATGATCTGGGCCCTTCCCCTCCTTCCCAAATCCTGAGTGCACCCCTTAAGCACCCCAACCCCAACTTCTCTGCAGCCTTTGCAACTTGTACTGATTTTCAAAGTGGCCCCAGGAAGGGAAAAGGTTCCCTGCTCCTGGTATAAATGTAAAGATAGACAGCACATGCATATTCTCTCTGCCTCAGCCCTCCGCTGAGAATTGCATTTGGTTTTACTTTCCGATTTTAAAAACTTTGATGTTTTTCTAGCCTTCCGGATTTAATTATGATTAAATATTTATTTATTTATTATTATTATTATTTTCCAAGAAGCTACTCGCAGAGGCTTTATAGTCCCTTCTTTTTGAAATTCTCCCACGCAGCCTAGAGCTCTCAGTCCTCTTCTGCTGGTACAAAGAGCGGACGATCACGTGCCAGAGGAACTAAACAGCCATTGGTTCTGAAATGAAAACAAAGGAAGATAATTTAATCATCCACTTTTCCTGCAGGAATTTTGAAAACTGTATCGAAATAACATCACTAATAATAATCATGATGATTATGATAATAAATAATTCATAAAAGATTGTGGGGGTGGGGAGGCAGATGCTGGAAAAGGGTGTATAGGGAGTGAAAGGTGAAAGGGAATAAAGAAAAAAGATGTTCAACAGCAGGGGAAGAAAAACCCAACTACTACTCTGTCTCATTTGCCTTTTTATGCTTCCCAGCCTTAAGCAAACTTTTATGTTATAAGCAGCGCAGCTCAATAAAGGTTTTACGAGGCTGGAACGGAAGGCAAAGCGTTTGTCAAACAGGAAAGGCCGCAGTCTAGGAATGGAGGCAATATGAAAGAAAGAGACTGAAGGGCTCAGGGGAGGAACGTCATTTGGATTGGAAACCTTTGCTTGAAATTTACTGATTAGGTGCCTGTGTGTAATCCCTGTGCCCACATGCACACCTACCCCTGCTTAATAAAAGGGAGACGCTCCCTGCCTGGGTGGGTGTATCATACATTTATGGCATATTGCCAAACAATAACAAATAATTACAGACAATTTTAAATAAACAAATAGCCACGGAAAGCGAATGAGGGGGCTTTTACTCACATTTTAGAGTCTCTCTCTCTCTCTCTCTCTCTCTCTATATATATATATATATATGTGTGTGTGTGTGTGTGTGTGTGTGTGTGTGTGTGTGTGTGTACACAGAGAGAGAGAGAGAGAGAAGGGAAATATTTATGGTATTTATTATCGTAGAGCATACATTTGTGGAATATATAGTATAATATTGTGTATGTGTATTGATAGACATTATGTGTGTGTGTGTGTGCGTGTGTGTGTACACACACACACACACACGTCTATATCTATATTTATCCATATTTGGGAGAGGGAGAAAGAGAGGGAGGCAGTGTGTGTGCGTGTGTGTGAATGTATGACATATGTATATCTGTCTAGCTCATTGCTGACAGCATGTTATCTTTACCTTGCATATCCCTCTCATATATAGAGATAATGTATGTATATGTATATATGTAGAGAGAGAGTTAATATACAGATCTGTATACACACACAAGTTCTGCTTGTGTTTGCATAGCACTATTTCCCACAATTTATACATACATGGTCTTGCTATGATTAGATCGATCGATCGATCCATCAATAGATAGATAGATAGATAGATAGATCTCTCTTTCAAAGCCTCAGACAACTCCTGGGAGTCTATGCCCACACATTCACAGCCACCCTACCTACTTAAGAGGTGTGTGTGTGTGTGTGTGTGTGAGAGAGAGAGAGAGTACCTACACAGACCATAAACACTTGGACTACAGGCAAAGGACTTCCTAAGACGGATAATTTTCATTTACTTGATATTTGACCTTTTTGATTTCCTTTTTAACAAACTGTGTGCCATTCAGGATAATTATAGCCTTTGTGCAATAATAAATAACAATCCAAAAAAGAGAAAGAGGCAAACAAGGGTTTTCCTTTTAACTGCCCAGGACTGTAACTTGGTTCTGCTCGTTCATGCAATAAGCAATTTACCATTCTGTGATGCTATAATTTAAAAGCATAAGAGCGTGGAAGCTTTGATTGGGATCCGATCAAATAAAAATAGTTTGGGAAGGGATTTCCCCCCCCCGTTCCTTGGACGACTCCCCTGCTCTCCAGATTAATTTTTCGTGCTCCGTAGATTTATCTTCTCTCGGATTTATCTTGCATTAAATCAGCAATTTCAAGGAGGGAGATGTTTGCCTTAAATATTGCACTCAACGGTCAATGGTGTGATCATTTCAGTACACAAACCCTTCCTCTGACAGATGCGGTTAACATGTAGTTAACATTTCAGCAGCCTCTATGGAAGGAAGACAAAAAATATAGCCTCAGATCCCAACCCCACGACAGGTTTTATAGAAGAAAGCTTGACTCCACTGAAGTCAATAGCCCGGCTCTCATGGATCCCAACAGGACTAGGAGCTGATCATATGCTTGTAAATTTGGTCTCAATTAGCCACAAAATTCAAACCCGTTTCCCCCTAACTTTCTTCTGTATATCTGATAAGCTAGTTATCCCAGGCAGTAGGCTAGGACTTGGTTAATAAGAAAGGTTAAAAATAGTCTATCTATGCATTCCTCTCTCTCTCTCTCTCTCTCTCTCTCTCTCACACACACACACACACACACACGAGTTATCCTGTCTCTTATACACATCTAGATGTGTACTCCCACGCAGCCTAGAGCTCTCAGTCCTCTTCTGCTGGTACAAAGAGCGGACGATCACGTGCCAGAGGAACTAAACAGCCATTGGTTCTGAAATGAAAACAAAGGAAGATAATTTAATCATCCACTTTTCCTGCAGGAATTTTGAAAACTGTATCGAAATAACATCACTAATAATAATCATGATGATTATGATAATAAATAATTCATAAAAGATTGTGGGGGTGGGGAGGCAGATGCTGGAAAAGGGTGTATAGGGAGTGAAAGGTGAAAGGGAATAAAGAAAAAAGATGTTCAACAGCAGGGGAAGAAAAACCCAACTACTACTCTGTCTCATTTGCCTTTTTATGCTTCCCAGCCTTAAGCAAACTTTTATGTTATAAGCAGCGCAGCTCAATAAAGGTTTTACGAGTCTGGAACGGAAGGCAAAGCGTTTGTCAAACAGGAAAGGCCGCAGTCTAGGAATGGAGGCAATATGAAAGAAAGAGACTGAAGGGCTCAGGGGAGGAACGTCATTTGGATTGGAAACCTTTGCTTGAAATTTACTGATTAGGTGCCTGTGTGTAATCCCTGTGCCCACATGCACACCTACCCCTGCTTAATAAAAGGGAGACGCTCCCTGCCTGGGTGGGTGTATCATACATTTATGGCATATTGCCAAACAATAACAAATAATTACAGACAATTTTAAATAAACAAATAGCCACGGAAAGCGAATGAGGGGGCTTTTACTCACATTTTAGAGTCTCTCTCTCTCTCNCACACACACACACACACACACACGAGTTATCCATCCATTCATCACTTTCTTTCGCTCTCCACCTCCCTGTATCAATATATCTCACACACACCCATATGCTTCTGTTCATCACCATTTTACCTTTTCTCCTTTTAATCCCCCGCTTGATATGCGTAGATCTGAAATATTGGGGAGGGGGAAGCTATGTTCTCCCAAATGCCAGAGTCCCAGCTCGCTTTGCCTCTCTCTATTTTGGGAAGGTTTTATTTTTCTTTTCCCTTTGCAGGCTTTGGCTCCAAATTTCTGCCTAGCTCTTTAACCGCTTGCCACCCACGCGGATGTTTCCCCTGACAAAAGTTTCTAGGCTTTCCCGCCTGCGTGAATGCAGTTTGCCAGCCTTTCTGGCGCAAGGTTGCTGGAGAGGCTAGTAACTTGGACAAACAAACTGCAAACAGTCTAAGTTTTCAGGATAATTTCTTCCAGAGTTTCCCATTATCTAGTCTTTCTCATTTTGCACCTCCACCTCCTATTTCCCCACCCCCCTTTTTTTTTCTAGGTTCAAATTGGCAAATAAACCTTCTCTTAGTAACTCGAACTGAAAGCCAAAATTCTTTGGTATGCTAGTAAGGCTGGGCTGTCAAAAGGCTTTGGTGCAAAAAGATTGATTGTCTCTCTCTCTCTCTCCCTTCACTCGCCCCCATCCCCCCGAAAAAAAATCTGACTGGGAAGTGGCTTCTCATTTTATTTATTTGTTTTGTAAACTTTTAGAGTGGAGCTGATCACTGGGGTTAGAAATAGGGAACAGTAATCTTCAAACATACATGTTTGAAAAGCACAAATTTCACTGATTATCTCACTCCTGTGGGTGGAGAGTAGCATCGGGTCCTCCTCGGCAAGCTAAGACTCTCCGTAGGGGTAGGAAGAAATTAAACTTCATACTGACATGAACTTTCCGAACCCTGTCTATTTAAAGACAAACAAACAAAAATAAATCCCAGAGTTAAATATTTTTCAAGTCTAAACATTCCACTTGAGTTTATGTAGTAGGTGAAAAAAAATTCTGGCTGGTGGTGGATAACTGCTTGTGTGATCTTACAAAGTTTTTCTTGATTGCATCCCATTGGGAATATTAATGAGTTGGCTTCCTTCATTACTCCTGCCTTCCAGATTGTGCCAATCAAACTCCTCCATCCCCCAGCAGCGAAAGAGTTAAAGGCGAATACTACCCCTCCTTTCCACCCCAAACCCTTCCTTTCATTTAGCAGCTCCATTCTAGCAAAAAAACCATTTGTAATCCATATAGAAAGTTCTACTTATTTTTCGACGGGGGGAGCAACGGAGGAAGGGGGGGACACGATGATTTTTCATGGATCTCTCTCTGGAATTAAACAAACAAACATCTATTAAAGAAAATAATGTTTGCTGTTTTCCACCAGGCCCCCGCCTGCCATTTGTCACGGGCTGGTCACGTGACCAGGAATTGGTTGCAATTTCTCCCTGCTCACCAGTTTAATAGAGCAAGGTCCCCATACGCCTGTATTATCAGCAATATAACATTTATTTATTTATTTTTAAAAGGGGGGCGGGGGACTGCGAATGGAAACAGATCATCCTCCTCCGCCTTGAAAAAAATAGGGTCCCTAAACGTCATCCCTGTTCCTCTCCCCACCCCCCTTTTCTTCCCCCCCTTTCCACTGGGCCCTGGAAAAAGCCATGAATTTTGAATTTGAGAGGGAGATCGGGTTTATAAACAGCCAGCCTTCGCTAGCAGAGTGCCTGACGTCCTTTCCCGCTGTCCTGGAGACATTTCAAACTTCATCAATCAAGGAGTCGACATTAATTCCTCCTCCTTTCCAGCAAAACCTCCTCAGCCTCAACCCTTGTTCCAGCAGCCAAGCGAGACCCAGGAGCCAAAAAAGACCAGCTCCTCATGGCCTATCTCAGCAGTCTTCCCTCCAGCATCCTACTGCAGCCGCAGCAGAATTCCCCTGGATGAAAGAGAAGAAATCAACCAAGAAATCCAACCAGCCAGCTCCATCTTCTTCCTCACCATCCTCATCCTCTCCTTCAGTCCCCGCGTCCGCAGCCGGTTCTCCTGCAGGTCTGTACAATAAGGGATTAGGGGATGTTTTAGTGGAATTTAAATAAGAAGCGGCACCTTGGTACCATTTATGTCCCCCCCCCACACACACACACACACCTCCATCCTTTAGAGCTATGGTGCGCAATAAATGCATACTCAAGACATTGCACAATTTATTTGCTATATCTACATACACAACCATTGTGTGGGAGAGTCTATTTGCACTTTGAGACGCATGGAAGTGAAAAATAGTCTCTCCCACACAATCGCTGCTGTTGCAAGAGCCTTCAGGGGAGGAAATCTGAAATAGACAGCAAAGCAGTTTGGAATGGGGAGCCCCAAACCTCCTCTCTGTGGCTATTTTTCTTCCACCTTGGGAAAGGATTTCCATAGCCCGCAAAGAAAGGGGAGGGGGTGTTGCTGGTTGCTTTGTGTGTGCATGTGTGTGTTTGTGACAGACACACAATCTTCCTCTCAATTTTGAGTGTGCGCCCTCCAATACAATAATCGTCCCTAGGACAATGATGCCACCCTATCGAAAATTTAACAATGATCTGATTATGGTATTCTTTGGCTTAAAGAATCGGGATATTCCATCTTCTTTTCAAATCAGTTCCTCTTTTAAAATTAGCTCTTATTTTTAGGAGGAACAGGGATAATCTTCTCAGGTTTATTAGGGAGTGTGTGCGTGAGAGAGAGGGAGAGGTCTATTTTATTCCTTTTAAATTATGTATTATTAATAACATGAATTAGATCACGTTAGATACTTGGGATTCAGGCTATTTGAAACCAGAAGCAAAACCAAAAACCAAGGAGATCAGAATTCACTCTAGATTGGAATGGAGTTAATTCCTTCTCCCTTCTCAAAAATACACCGGGGATTCAGAGTTTTCCAGCTGCTTGACAAAATGGAACAATGGTGTGTGGGTGTGTGTGAGAGAGAGAGAGAGAGAGAATGGATTTTTTTCCTTCTACGAGGCTCGGAGTCCCTCTTTGTGTGAATTTTACTCCTTTAGACGGACTTTAATGGGGTTGTGTGTGGACGAAAGAAAAATTTTCTCCTTCCATTAGACTCCGGTTGTGTATGAAAAAGTGTGTGTGTGTGTATGTGTGTGTGAATTTTACTCCTTTAATCGGACTTGAGGCTGTGTATTAAAGTAAGTGTGTGTAAACGAGAAAGGGTGGAGGGGGAAGAATTTGTCTCCTTCCAGGGGGGCTTGGATGGTGTATGTGTGTGTGAATTTTATTGCTTTATTGGGACTTGAAGCTGTGTATTAAAGTGTGTACACGTATGTGTGTGTGTGTGTGTGATTTTTTTCCTCCTTCAATGGGACTTATATTGTAGATGAAAGTGTATGTGTGAGCGGGGAGGGTGTGCGTGTGATTCCTCCCCCCCCCCCTTTCCACGGAGCTTGTGTGTGTTTCCTCCTTGGTGGAATGGGGAGGTTAATGTTTTCTTTGGGATGTAGCGGAGAGATAGGACTGGGGTGAATTCTCTTTCCTCCTGGGTCGTGCGTGAAATTTTTGGAAGGGATGGATAGAGTGTGAAATCCCTTTCTTTCCATAAAGGGGGAGTTCTTCCTTCTCCCGACGAGGGTTGTCGGTCCGCACTAACAATTTCTCAAGATCTCTGCCCTTCTCGGACTGGGGAAGTTGTAGATCAGTCCCCGCTATGTTTGTGGTCCCTTTTCTCCGCTTTATTAAATGCGCTGTTGTGTGCCTGTTTGGTTTGTGTCTGTGTGTTTAAGACACCCAGGGTCTCCAAGATCCCAGCGGAGGCGGCGGCTCCCGGAGGCTACGCACAGCTTACACCAACACCCAGCTCCTGGAGCTGGAGAAGGAATTCCACTTCAACAAGTACCTCTGTAGGCCGCGCCGGGTGGAGATCGCTGCGCTGCTGGATCTCACGGAGAGGCAAGTGAAAGTCTGGTTCCAGAACCGCCGAATGAAACACAAGAGGCAAACCCAGCACCAAGAGCCCCCCGACGGCTACCCTAACGCTGACGAAGGCAGTGACCAGGCGGAGGAAGCGGAGGACAGCTCGCCTTTCAGCCAAGCCCTGGAGACCCCCTGCCCCTATCCAGCCAAAAACCAAGCAGGGAACGATCAGCCCAGCGCTGGGGAAGCGCCGGGAGGGCCTGGGAGCCCTGGTTACCCAACGCCCACAGCCCAGCAGGCTCCCACAATAGAGTCGAGGGGCGCAGCTGGCATCTTGGACAATGTCTTTACTGAGAGCCAGGGCTCGCCATTGTTACCCGATCTGAGTCTCTTCTCCGCTGCAGATTCCTGCCTCCAGATCACAGAGGGGCTCTCCCCGCCCAGCCTCCCCGGCTCACTAGAAAGCCCAATTCACTTCTCCGAAGAAGACCTGGATTTTTTTACAAGCACACTTTGTACTATAGATTGGCAGCATCTGAATTTCCAGTAGTGATCCTCCTACCCTGCTCTTATTTGCCTTAGCGATATAGCCTTCCTGCACACACACACACATGCAGGCACGTTCATACATACACACACGCGCGCACACACACACACACACACACACACACACAACCCCTTTCACTTATTCATGCACACACAATCTTGCACACACGTTGTGTCTGTGTTCCTCCATGTCATACACAAACATATACGCAAACTCTCTCACACATATATTCACACAAGCAAACTCTCCCCCTCTCTCACTCAGACACACCCACAATTTCACACCGAAACTCTCTCGGGCGGGCGCGCTTTCTCTCCACACACACACTTTCATACACAATCGAAGCTTAATGGAAGGAGGGAAAAAAATATCTTTCTCTCACACAAGCACACACACAAGGCCCCCCCCTCCCCCACACACACCTCAGTTTTGCACAGGATCTTTCAAATCCTTTTCACACCTTCCCTTTTCTGAAATTTGTTCTAGCCCGTGTGACTCCTTTCCAATAAATATGGAAAAGGTGGACGGGTTGGGGTTTTTTTTAATTGAATAAAAAGGATCCTATGTGTTGATTAAATCCAGGTACTGAACTTAGTTTGTATCCTTTATCTTTAACGAGGATATCTCTCTCTCACACACACACACACACAAGTCTCTCTCTCTCTCTCTCTCTCTCTCTCTCTCTCTCTCTCTCTCACACACACACACACACACACACACACACTCACACACACATTAGAAATTTCAGCCGGCAGAGGAAACGTTTGGTCTAATTCCTTCAAGTGTGTTTTCTCTCAGGAACCAGAAACACTACGTTTTAGATTTCTTAACTAAAAATAAATAACCAGAGGGGGTTTCCTTTTCCCTCTCTTTTTAAGTTTTAGATGTAGACTATTTATTCAAAATCCTTTAATAGTAAATGGCAAATTATTTATTGTACATTATTTTCATAGATTCAATAAATGTCTTTATAAAATTGCAAAATTAACGCCTGTGTTCCAGTTTTTATATAAAGCTCTTTTTAAAAAGAATTTTTTCCCCCATGCTGTTTCAAACTTTCACTTTCTACCTCTGAAACTGCTGGCCCTTTTTCATTCTCTTAATTGGGAAGGAGCAGAAACCTTAGCTACCCACTGATGGAAAACAACAGATTAACTGGGCAATAAGACGGATTTATAAAAATCAAAAAAGTTTGACACTTTTTTGGTTAAAAATACATCTCTCCTTTTCGCTAGGTTGTTTTAAATAATAATCAGAAGCAGAAAATCCGCTTTTCATTTGAATATTTGAGTTACCGTTTGTTAGTTTTCAATTACAATCTGTCCTTGCAAACAAAACAAAAAGCTACAAGTTAGAATTCGATCTCAGTAGCTATAAATTCATAATTATATATATTATATAAATTATATTTTATCTGATTGTATTCTATAACATTATCGCTTTTACACAAAACATAGCCTCTTTCACACTACACAGACAATTAATAGATAACAAAACAATCCAACCAAACCATCACAGTATTAAATACAGATGCGTTGGGTGGACTTTAAGGGGACGCATTTGGTATTTTGAAGTTGCCTATAAATATTTTTCATCTCCAGAGGGTGTAAACAGCAGCAGAGTGACAAGAAAGAAAGACAAAGGCTCTCTCTCTCACACTCAAATATTGTATTTCTCATGTCTTGGAAGGGGAAGGGGGGAAGGGGGGAGACGGGAGAGGCTAATTTAAAATGCTCCAAAAGCTACAGCGAGGGTGAAAGAAATAGGAGAATAATTTTGTGTTTCAGATGCCAGAAATCTTTTCTGGGTGAATTACTGAACGCTAGGTTCTGGTTAGCGGGTGAATGAGGGTGGGGACACGAAAATCTGAGATGAGAAAGAAAATTATTTTATTTTGGTAAAAAGTGATCCAGGACTAATACATCTGTGGCGTGCCTAGCTCTCGCGTCTTTTTAGGGGAGAGCTTTCCTTCTAATGTGTGATTTTAAACACAAAACTCGTACATTTAAAAGGGGGAGGGGGTATAGGTGGGAAAGGTTGTGAATGAAATGGGACAGTGGAGAAAATCAAATTTCTGACACCAAAAATAAATCATATCACGTCTTTGCTGCTAAGTCAGTGGTGTTTGCCGTAGACTGACATGACAGAGATTTGGTAGGCGTTAGTTTGTGTTAAAGTAGCCCAGGAAAGGAGGGGAGGGGAAGCGGGGGGTGGGGTGGGGTGAGAGGCAAGCTCAAAATGGCGTAGGAATCTGAAGCAGGAAGCCATGACAGAAGCGATTTATACCATCGATGGTGGGAGGCTAGGATGCTGACGTGAGCGGGATTATGTAGAAATCACTAAGATTTCACTCCCTTTCTATAAGGTTTTTGGCTCAACGAAATTAATTTGTTTTATATCTTGTTAAGAAAGATTTAAAGTTTAAGATGATTTTTTTTACCTTAAGAGTAGTTTCTCTCCTTTCTTTTGCACTAGTATTGGCAGCATTTAAGAAAGCTAAAACTATGGTTATGATTACAATCATCATTCTCTATTATTATGCTGTCTATTTAATTTCAAGCTATGGCATCTACATTTAACCACCCCCTTAACAAACAAACTTGTCCAAAAGACCTGCAGCAATAATTTTTTACTCAGTTATAGCAACAGAGAATCTTCCTTTTAAAATCACTTTTAAAAGCAAATAAGTTTTGTTGCTCTGATTCCTTTCTGTTTAGAGCAGGGACATTTTCCTTTGAAAAATCAACACTGAAAAGAAAACAACATATTTCCCAACAAATACACATGTGAGTGAATTTCAAAATTAAGTTGTCCCATTAGGTTTCAATCTTACCTCCACTAAACCCATTGGGAGTTTTGCCATTGACTTAACTGGTTTTAGGATACCAGCATTTGGTATTTACCTGTCCACTCAACAAATGCAGAGAAATAAAAGCACAAGTATATAGTGTGGGCACGATCTTCTGGCATTAAAGTCATGGGAGCTGAGCTTTAATTGATGGAGGCTTGCCTTGTGCCCTGCATTTTAACACCACAAATGAACGCCTTTAGCATCCTATTCTAGGAATCCAGTTTTCCACTCCCATCCCCTCTCTAGCACAGTTTGGTCATCCCTTTTTTACTATCCGCTCTGAAGCTGTGCTGGAAGAGATCAGGAATCCAAAACACCGCAGAAAGCTATTCATTATCTCCAAGCTTATTTTAAATCGCTAGCTTCTGGAATACACACAACTACGGCGTTGGCATTGCCAGACGTTGTCTATCAGAGGCTCAGACTAGAACAGTCCTTCACATATTATCTCCTCTCCTCCCCCCACATTGTGCAATTCTGAGTACAAGCTTGCAGAGAAAATTAAAGAATCAGATGTCTATGTACCTTGGTCAGTTTCAAGCGACTCTGCAGAGAGGCTATACCTAGTCAATTTCTCAAATGCTCAGAGACCCAAAAAATGGCTACCCCTTCTCCCAACGATCCTATTGGGTTGTTCTCCCCTTTTAGGGTGGCCAGGTATGCAAGTTTAGATGACATTTATGAGAAATACAGGTTTCAGGGCTGCAGTGGCTTCAATGCAGCCCTGCAACCTGCATTTCTCATGTGTCCTCTAAAATTTGCATATCTGGCCACCATATCCCCTTTGCTCTCCACCCCCACTTGCAAAAAATAAAATAAAAAATGAAATAAAAACAGGGGAGAGAAGCTGCAAAACGCATTGCTCAGAATCATATAAACCTGCATGTCTCCATTTGCATCTGAACAGAAGTTTGCTCTGTAAAATTAGTTCCCTATGGAATTTGCAACAAGTACCAATTAAACTTCTCTGTGGAACTTTCAATGAGTAGCAATGTGCTTCCCTATGGAACTTCCAGGTAAGTAACAATGTGCTTCCCTGTGAAGTTTCCAATTAATAGCAATGAGTTACCCATGGAATTTTCAATAGGCAGAAAGGAACTTCTCTGTGAAACTGGTAACGAATAGAAATGAGTTCACTATGGACTGAGAAGGATCTCCAAGCAAAGAGGGCCTGAAGATGATATTTAGCTTTGGGTGGAATTGAGAGGTTGTGGTGGGGTGGGAGTGATACCTTTGGCTCTAAAGGGGGGGGGGGGTTTGACCTCTCTAAAGGTTGCTGGATATTTGTATAAGTGAGGTCAGACTCAGGAGTAAGAACATGACCCCTCCAAGTCTCACCACTGACCTCTGAAATGGCAGTGGCTCAACCCACTTTTCCAGCTGTGGGGGGGAGTGACACAGAGTACAGTTTATCAGTTATGTAAGACTGGTCTCACTTGTGGGGTGCACAGGGGTGACACTATTTGGGGAACACTACCAGGACAGGGTCATCCTTACCTCTGGGTGGTCAACCTGGGCCCCACTATTTTTTCTACATCCAAGGGGACCACTGTGGCCCCTTTTTCACCAGGGAAGACTGAGGGGCCCCACTTCCTCCCAGTGAGACCTCAAACATGACCATCTTTAGGGTCCTGTGGTGGGTGATCCCAGGGGGGTGGGGCCACCAGGGTCCTCACATTCTATCTTTGCCCTTTGCCCCTCACATTCTAAGGCCAGCCCTGGCAGAAGGAAAGAATAAAAAGAAGAGCAGTGATTAGGGGCACAGTGAGGGGGGCTCTGGACTTCAATGGGGGGCACAGATTTGCAGTTTCCAAAGTACAGATTGCGGTGAGGTGAGGTCAAATGAGGTCACGGACCATCTGTGGCTGACCTGAGATCATGCTGACATTTGATTATTGTTCATGTCTTCATTACTGTCTTGGGATCATGACGTGATGATAGCCCATACCAGGTGGGTGTCCACCTTACCATTTATTAAGTGTTCTCCCCCACCACTCACATGGCCACCATCCACTAGACATGAAGCCCACACTCAGGCAAGGTCCAGGAGCATGTGGAGTCCACTATGCAGGTGAATAGGGGCTAATGTGCACCCACGTGTCAGTGTCTCATCAAGTCACTTGTGTGCAGTACTTCCACACATACAGGTCCATCAGCACCATAGAATCACAGACAAAAATCCTAGCACATCGGAAGAAACCCATTTCCTTTCCTCTCTCCTCTCTGAGGAGCAACTGCTCCTGCCCTCTCTCTTCTCTTGGTCCCATTGGCATGCAAGTAACATTCACCTTAAAAGGCCAATGCAAGCCAAACTCAAAGCATGCGTTGTCCCAGCTCATCCTGGTTTGCAGCATGAACCAGTGCCAGCAGTGGGACTAGGCCCTCTAAAGGGGTACAAGGAGATCTGGGACAACAACTTCTTTACCTGCAGTTGCTGGAAGCAAACATCCCCCTACTATGAGCTGCTGGACCAGTTCTGTGTAGATGGAGCCATCATGGCATCCTGCTTCTTCTGCTATGCCTTCACCAGGGAGGGATATGGCTCCCCCACTGCTCATTCCTGCTACAACCACTTCAACTGTTCCTGCTTCCCCCCACATAGATCTTTCTGTGCCCATACCCATCCTAGAGTCAGCACTCCTCAACCAGGACATGGACACTGTGATTCTCACAGTCTACCCCCTCAAGATGGAGTTTCCCTCCTCTACAGCAATTGTGGGCCGAGAACCATGTGCCACTCTGATCCTGTCACAGCAAACTCCCCAGTAGCAGCCTATCCCAGATACTTATTCCAGTTTTCCTTCAGGTGGGAAGAACAGCTGTTACATTGAGTGAGAAGGGTGAGTGGAGGTTGAAACACCAGGGTGGGAAGGGAAGAGGGGGCTGTGAAGAATGGCAGTATGGCATAGCGATACACTGCTTTGCAAGCTGGGGGGGAGGGGGGAAGCAAGGGTGCAGGGAAGTGGGGGGAAGGATAAAGTGGGGCATGGTGAATGGTGGTATGGCATAGCAATAAGCTGCTTTGGGAACTGGGGGTTGAAAGCACTTGCACTTGGGGGGGGGGTCTGTAACACCAGAGCAGGAAGCTGGGTGGGGCAGTCTGAGATAATGAATTTCCTTGTTGCCTTGCTATAGGTCTGCCACCGCAATAGGTGCAGGTGGAACCCACAGCCACAAGCACCTTGGCACAACTAGAACCTGTGGGTTTGCAACCAGCAGCACAGGGAGGATTTGGCAAGGGAGCTGCTTCGGAAGACCATGCAGTGGGCGGAAAAGATCCAGGACATGATCAAAGGCATGACCAGGAAGCACGGGCAGCTTCTGTGGCAGAATGCAAGACTTTTGCAGCTGAAGCCCACCTGGATGACTGACCAGGTCGACTAGTGCTAGTGAGCACCTAGTCCAATTGCTTCAAATCCCCAGTAGTCCAAGCTGTTGGACAGTGCTTGAGAAGGTGAACAAGGACATGACATTTCTGCTGGTACAGATGCAAAGCAGTTTGCCCCAGTCTCTCCATATCCTGACCTCCCTGCTCAAGTATGAAGCTTCCACGACCACAACAATTGTTGCCCAGATGCAGGTGCCATTCACCACTCCCAGCAGCAGTTCACGCCCCTGCACCTGGATTCCACCCACCGTGGTTTTCCCAGCAACACATCTCCAGCCAAAGCACCTGAGCCCTCCCTGCCCTGCACTCACACTGCTGAACACTCCCTCTCCTGGTCCAGGCACCCCTCCCCTACCTCCAGTTATCCCTGTACTTCTCCCACCCACACTCCTCCATCACCTCCAGGCCTGGATTCGTTTGAGGAGGAGGATGGTGAAAATCTCCCCTGCTACCCAAAGTAGCATGCTCAGCTGCCCCCAAAAGTGGCAGGATGAAGAAGAAATAAATCCCTAGATAATAAATAAATAATTCCTTTAAATTAAAGTTAATTAAAATTGATTTTAAAAAGCTAAAGTTAATACAACTGTTAAATAAAGTTGTTATATTTTTCAAAATTCATGTTTTATGTGTTTATTCTAAGACAGGTGGGAGGTTTGGGGGAGTTGGCGCAGTGGAGAATGACTGTATGATCTAGTGACAAGCTGCTTTGGGGGTTAGGATGGGAAGGGGGTGGAATGCATGGGTTTACAGATGGGAGGGAGGGTAACGGGAGCAGTGGAGAATGGCAGTATGGTCTAACAACAAGCTACTTTGGGGGACAGGGGTGGGAAGTGGGAGTGCATGGAAGGATGTGGGGAGGTTAAGGTGGGCCATGAAGAATGGCAGTACAGCATAGTGATAATCCAACTTTGGGGACTGGGGATTTGAAGCAATTGCAGGAAGGGGGGGGGGCAAAATAGCCGGCAGCACACCTGTGCTTCCAGTTGCCATTCCCATTAAAGGAAAGGATGGGCAATAGCACAGCTGAAGGGGGACTGGAAGGGCCAGAGGAAAACACACTGAAAATATTTATAAAAGGCATTACTGAACATTTTGAAATGGTTTATTTGACTTTTTGAAAGGCTCATCAAAGCATCACTGATTTATGGTAGCATTTCAGTTGATGCGATGGCACAAGGCATTTTGTATCTCTGCAAGCTATGTGTTGCTCCACTCTGTTCGGCTGGTCCCAGAACAGTGGCCCTGGTAGGGTTGCCACCTTTTGCAGTTGGACACGGAGACTCCCATTTTGGCCTTTGGGGAGTCTCTGGGTCAAACTGCAAAAGGTGGCAACCCTAGACACTAGCTTGCTGGAACTAACTGGTGGGGGATTCTCCAACACAGCCATGCTGGTCTCACAGATGTGGACAACACAGGCGGTGGTTGTTAGCAGTGGAGCAGTCTTCAGCTGGAAGTCAATCCTGGACATGACTGATCTCCAGTGCTGCTTCAAAAGCCCAAAAGCTCTCTTCACAATAGAGTGAGTGGTGCTGAACTCCTGGTTAAAGTACCTTTGCTCTGGGGTGCAGGCAACACTGTATGAGCCAGGGCTTCAGGGGATAGGCAGGGACCCCCAGAACAACAGGCTTCATGAGCACCCCCTCAGTGCAGGTTTCAGTGGTGGGTCCAAAACCCCAGTGTACATGCACCCAAAGAAGGGGGACTGGCAGAAGATGCAAGTGTCATGGTTCTTCCCAGCTCACCTGGCCAGCACAATCACAAACTGGACAAGGTGGTCCGCTACAGTCTGGAGAACCACAAATAAGAACCCCTTGTAGTTCAGGTGGTCATCTTTACTATGGGGTGGGCAGATGATGGCAATATTTAATTTAATTATTTATTTTTACCCCACCCTTCTCCAAAGACTCAGGGTGGCTCATAGCATCGAAATTTTAAAAATCAAGATATAAAACCTCCTACTTGCTGGCCTCCCTCGCTCTCACCTGTCCCCCCTTATCGCAATCCAAAACTCCGCTGCCAAGGTCATTCACTCTGCCTGTCGCTTCGACCATGTGCAGCCTCTCCTCCTCTCCCTTCACTGGCTCCCCCTTCCTGAACGTATCCTGTTTAAACTCCTGGTTTTCACGTTCAAATCGCTCCACGACCAAGCTCCCCCTTACCTCTCGGACCTAATCTCCCTACGCACTCCTGCACGCGCTCTCCGCTCTTCCTCTGTCCCCTCCCTCACTCTCCCTCGTTTCTCCTGCTCGCCTAACCGCCTTCGACCCTTCTCCCTCGCTGCCCCTCATGCCTGGAACTCCCTCCCTGCCCACATCCGCCTTGCCTCCTCCCTCCGCTCCTTCAAATCCCTCCTCAAAACCCACCTTTTCCTTGCTGCCTTTCCCAATGCCTGTTAGTCTTTCCCCTTACTCTTACTGTCGGCCCTCCTCTGCTGACTGCTGCCACCAACCTCTCTGTAAACCAAGCCAAGCATTCGCACCTGAGACTTCGCATCTGCTTGAATGTTTGTTTGTCTTCTCCCCTGTCTCTCCCACTGTACCCTCTCCCTGTCTCCCCCCCCCCCTTTTTGTCTTTTAGATTGTAAGCCACAGGCAGGGACCACGTCTAATTCTATGTTCTGTACAGCACCAGGCCACACTACTGATGCTATATAAATGTTTATAATAATAATATAATAATACATTAAAATCCCATAAAACCCCATCATCGCACCCTTTACCCCCACCTGTCACCCAAAAATCATCATCCTCAAACCCCTCTATCCAATTGCAGTGAACCCTATTCCTGCCTGTGAAATACCTGACCAAACAAAAAGGTCTTACTTCTCCCCCAGAAGACAAACAGGCTTGGGCATAGGCAGGCCTCCAAGGGGACAGAATTCCATAATTGTGGGGCAGCAACCCAGAACACGCCCCTGTACGCCCTCAATGTAGTAACTTCACGGGTAGTTGGCACTCTCAAGAGGATGCCCTCAGCTGACCTCAGAGGCTATGACAGGACATAGGGAAAGAGGCAGTCTTTCAGATACCTGGGTACCAGGCTGTTTAGGTCTTTATAGGTTAAAACCAGCACCTTGAATTGTGCCCAAAAAGCTATTGGCAGCCAGTGCAGACTCCAGAACACCAGTGTAATGTGCTCCTGGCAACCAGTCCCCAAAAGAAGATGGGTCACCACATTCTGCACCAACTGCAATTTCTGAACAGTCTTCAAGGGCAGCCCCACATAGAACACACTGCAGTAGTCTAGCCTCAAGGTTACGAAGGCATGGATGATGGTAACCAGAGCTGAATCTGACACAGCCTTCTCACCAGATGAAATTGGTAAAAAGTGCTCCTGGCCATCACTGCCACCTGACGATCCAGGCACAGCAGTGGATCCAAGAGCACCACAAGGCTGCGAACCTCAGTGACCAAGGGTGGCCGGACTCTGTCAATGACAGGCATTTCCACATCCCCCAGGTCACAAGATCAGCCAACCATCACCACCTCGATCTTGTCTGGATTCAGTTTCAATTGGCTTGCCCGCATCCAGTCCTCAACGGCAGCCAGGTACCAGGTAAGGACCGAGACTGCATTACCTGGGTCAGATTAAAAAGAGAGACAGATCTGGGTGTCATTCACGTATTGATGGCACCTCACTCCAAATCTCTGAACAATATTGCCCAGGGGCCTCAGATACACATTGAACAAGAGTGGGAACAAGATGGAACCCTGCATCTTGGGAGGGAACGACAAGCCACCACCCATCACCACCTTCTGGGTTCTCCCAGCCAGGAATTAGCAGAATCATTCAAGAACTGTCCCATGCACCCCAGCCAGGTCCCGCATCATGTCAGCAACAGCCCATGGTCAACAGTATCAAAGGCTGCTGAAAGATCTAACAAAATAAGCAGGGTACAATTTCCCCTGTTGATATCCAAGTGGAGATTGTCAACCAAGGCCATAAGCAGAGTATCAGTGCCATGCTCACGACAAAAACGTGGCTGAGATGGATCCAGGAAACGTATGTGCCCAGATCTCCAAGGTGATCAACCATTCAATAACCTTCTCTAAAAGGGGGCGTTAGAGACAGGGCAACAGCTGGCAGGGGAGTAAACATCAAGAAATGGTTTCCTGAGCAGGGGGCAGATGACCACAACCTTGAGACCATCAAGCACCCTACCCTCCCTAAGGGAGGCATTGACAACCCCAGCCAGCAATGCCCCCAGTGTCTCCTGGATGGCTTTCACCAACCAGGGCAGTCATGGATCTAGTTCACAATTGGTCACCCACACCCCTCCAAGCACATGCTCTGCATCAGTGGGCGAGATTAATTGAAGCTGATCCAAGTACATCAGACAAGACCAGACCTCCCATACCCCACACTCTGACTACATTCAAACTAGCAGTGCTCAAGTCAAGCCAAATATGTGCCCCTTTGTCTGCAAACTCATCACAGTGGGTAGCCAATGACTAACTCCAGGTGGAGACATCCAGGATGTAATAAGCTATTCACCACCTGGAAAAGCTCTGCTGGATGGCACTCCCATTGATCACCTCAATAAAGTTCAGGAACCCCTCCCACCAAAAGCCCTCCATTACCTTCTCTGGGTCAGCCAACTGCACCACCCAATCCAGCAACAATTCCACAATCGCAGTGCAAATCTCAATGACAATGTTGGCCACCATGGAGGTTCCAACGTCAAATTACTGGGTGACACGGTGGCAGGAGTCTGGAGTGGTGAGCTTCCAGATGGCGATGAGAATGTGCTTCTCCACAGGGTTGGGCAACCACATTGCCATGTACTGTTTCTTCAAATGAGGCCTGATGATCTTGGTTATCTGCAGGATGAGGTAATGGGGCATCCTGAAGTGAAAGATCCACTCCTTTTTTTCCCCATGAGGACACCACTTTCTCCCACCAGTCTGCACTTTTCTCCTTCAGCAACCAAAGCCTCTCAATGGGTATAGCCATGCAAAAGGTGCTGGCAACTGAAGGCACATCTCCTGATAAGTACCTTTCAGCATGTATCAGCTCCTCTACTAGGGCTTTGATTCTCCCCCCATTCTCACTGGAAGAAGACAAGTGCATGGTGCTGAAGCAGGAGTCACATCCACATTGTGGTATGCCCCACTACCTCAGTCACAGATCTCATCCAGCCAATGACAGTAGGTGGCATGGATCTACTGGATTGCTCACAGGTTCTACTCAGCAACAGTTACGAAGGCCTGGAGTGCAATATCGAGTGTGGGCATGTTCAGACATGCCCTAGCATGTCCAGGGCAACCTGCAGCTCCATAACTGGTTAAAGCCAACAAAAAGGCCTTGTAAGGATATATCAGCCAGTGTCCTGAAAGTGTGGCTCCCTAATAGTGGCCATGTGTACCTCCCTGGCTTGAGATACGGAGCCTTTCACATTACCCAAGAAGCTAAGATCTAATCAACATTCTTGCCTCGTCTGCTCCTCCTTTGTTCACCCTTCTCATTGACTGAAGCTATCCTGGGCTGTATAAGTGACTCTTGGTTTGTACAGTGCTTTAGAACCATCTTGGCTGGAAGGGTCTGTGTTGCTGGTTCTCCTGGTCAAGGACAGATCTGGATCCACTGTCCCTGATCCAGCCCCTATGCAATAAAGCCTGGTGAACCGATCCGGAGAGTGTGGTGTCTACTTTGTTCCTCATATGTGTACCACAGCACCCTTAAACCCCTCAATGCAGGAGACACAATGACCACCATGACATTCTCAGCATCCATGGCTGTGGTAAAGGTGTCTGTGAAGTCTGGAAAGTGGAAACCATGTGCCAAATGTTTTTAAAAGTTTACACAACTGCATGACTGCCTAGCTAGGATTGGGTGCATGCTGCACATGTGCAAGTACTGGCCACTATTGGCCATCTGTCATCACATGACTGTCTGTGTGTAGCAGCCAACCTATATCAGTGACCTTCACTGTCTTGCAGATTCTTCCCTTAACAGAAGAAATGGGCAGGTGGGGAGAATCTGTAAGAGGTGAAAGGAATCTTCAATTGGGATCCCCCCACCCCCACCCCCCTACCGAGCCCCTCAGAAGCAAAGCTGAGTGTATTTGTGTGTTGTGCTGGCACTGCTAATCCATGTAACAGACACATGAATCAATGTTAAAATGTTACACTGTTTACCACATGGAATTTTTTCAATTGGGCTTGATTGGGAGTGGGGGGTGGATCCCAATTGAAGATTCCCTTCACCTCTTGCAGATTCTCCCCACCTGCCCATTTCTTCTGTTAAGGGAAGAATCTGCAATACAGTGAAGGTCACTGATCATGGAATGTATGTGGGAGCTGAGCTGCCCATTAGTTAAAATGAACTCATTTTCTTATATTTTGAAAGTAACAGTTTTTGCTTGCAATGAGTATAATGGGATCAGCTGTTGCTGCAGGTTGTTTGCTGGGAAAGCAAAATGACTTCTGCTTTTGTTTGTGGGTGCTGTGGTCATCTGGGGGAACATGGCCCAGAGGAGCTGTGGGATGATGGATACCCTAGCCTTTGCCGACATTTGGCCGAGGTCCTTGGAGGCTGGCTATGGGCTCAGAGCATGGCACATGCACACAATGGGATTACATGTATGCATGACGGAGTGCAGACATCACATAACCCTGCTGCAGTTCCAACTTCAGAAGAGTGAGAGTCCCACACAAGAGGAGAGAGTGGGATGCGAACAAGACCATGACCCTTCTGGAGGTTTCTGCACTGTGAGAAGTGGGTCTGTCAGTAATGGAGGCTGGACCTTCCCAGTCATCTTTCCTCATCACTGCCCTGATGACAGTGAGAGGATTTCATGGGGCCACTGGGAGTGCCTCAATCAGATGGTGGAGCTGAATCTCCGGGGAAAAGAAGTGGTTCAGGATACAGAGAATGCAAATTCACTAAAGGAAAGCTTCTTGCCCTATACGAGGTTTGGACACTCCCAGAAGTGCCGGCACCCTGGTGAGCAGTGATGTTTTCAGCCCCCACTATATGTTAATGCTGAAGATGTTAGTGAGGGTCTACAAAAGTTACATGCTTGAATGTATATGTGAACAGGGAGGGCTCTCCAACTCTACAGCAGGCAAAATCCCAATAGAACTGTGTGCCGCTACCTGTCAGTGAGGTGTGAACTGTGTGCTGTGAATTCAAGAAACGGGGCTGACTACATGCATGCAAAGACGGATTGCTTTGGATTTGAATTTTTACTTTTGCTTTCTAATTTCACTGTAAGTACTCAATAGCATATGCTATTTGCACAATAAACTCAGCATTCTGTGCATAGCTAAATATTTCCACCTGCACTTCTGACTGGTATGCAACTCAGGTATGCATCTCCATGAGTGAGTAGGCAGGGATAGCAGGGGCTGGAACGCCTCCCAGAGCGATATTCCAAAAGAAGGAAACAGCTGGAGTGACTTCTTGTTCCCATGGTTTGGGGCTTCTTGTTCCCATGGTTTGGTGCAACCGTGAGTTGTTGGAGAAGACATCCATGGCCCAGAGCCATAGAGCACCCCACAGGGAGATAAGGATGGAACTGGAGCCAAGGAGTGTGCCTTGCCAAAGTACAGGAAAAAATAAAAAAAATAAAAAATCACAGCAGTCACTATCTCACAAACCCAGGACAGACCAAGCTTGAGAGACCCCAAATAGCTCATGGGAGGAAAGGCAGTCTGAAGAGGTGGGTTTCAGAACTTGACTTTTATACACATTCAGACAGAATATGTTGCATAAACATCAGGCCAAAGCTCGTTAAATAACATATGAAAAGATACATAAAGAAATTGTTACAGGCCCATTACATCCAGATGACAGATCTAGTTGATCAGAAAACAACCAGAGTGATTACAAATATATATTTCTTTAGGTACATTCACATTGATTAACATGAACGGTTACATACTTAGCTGTCTGGGCTCCCCTCTTTCTGAGGACCCTGGAGTGGCCTCTATTTTCACCAGGACAGGTTGTGGGGGCACCAATCCTTCTCAGTAGGGCCCCAAACATGACAACCTTCAGGGCACTGCAGAGGTTGCCCCCAAGGAGGAGGGGCCAGTTGGGCCTCCATGTTTTATCTTTGCCTTGAGCACCGCAAATCCTATGACTGGCCCGAAGAATGATTGTTATTATGCTTCCTTAAAGACTTTTAGACTGCCTGGAAGGCAGAGCTAACCTTTGTACAGTTTATAATGTCAATTGGGATGCTTCTACAGCTGTGCCCTTGAGGTTATAACTACCATGGCTGGCTGATGGCTCTGCATTCACATAGAGCTGGCTTTTCTGAGCTGTTAACCCTTAGAGTGCTGGACCCATTACTCAGTTCAGGGGAGCTTGAAGGGCCATGGACACCCACGACTACATGAGTCATGACAGGGGGTAGGATACTGGGGGGGCGGGGGGATGAATGAAGCACAGTGAAGGAATGCCTTCTTATTTATTAGGTTGTTGCCCTGTGAGTGGGGGCTGCCTGCACACACAAGAAATATACGCAGGGGGCTGCCCATTTATTAGGCCCTATGTGCTAAACATGTGAGTGAGGGCTGAGTGAGGGCAGGGCTGCAAGTACTGAACATGGACTCCAGCAGGATACTGGTTTGATTTCACCCTTTGAAACAGGGTCATGCAGGCAATCTTTTGCCCCCCTCCTTTAGTTGTACCACTGCCCAGTGCTTAATTTCTAAAACAAACAACAACAAAAGAGATGCCACGCCTCAAACCTTTCCTGAAAAGTAACCCAGAAAAAATGGAGGAAAGAGGGGTCCCCCCC
>QEPC01008679.1:1218006-1238215 GCA_003113815.1 Sphenodon punctatus | reverse complement strand
GAACCCCTGACAAGTGGTCCACTATATCATTAACAAAAAAGTTAAACAGAAAAGGGGCCAGGACACAGCCCTGCTTTACCCCATTAGAGGAAGTAATGGTGTCCGAAAAAAAGACCTTTATTATTGAGTTTAACTCTCATATCAGTGTTGGTATAAAGGAGTTGCACAAGACTTAAAAGCCTATGATCTAAATTGGTCTTCCTAAGTTTAGCCCATAATAGGTTCCTATCACAGAGTCGAAGACTGCTTTTAAATCCACGAACACTGCATAAAGCTTGGTTCATCGGACTGAGATGTATTTAAAGACCAGGTGGTCCAAAATGAAGCACTGGTCCATAGTGGAGTGGCCAGCACTAAAGCCGGCTTGCTCCTCAGCCAAGATCTGGTTGGCTTCAGCCCAACTTTCCAGCCGATGCAACAGTGTTCTGGCATAGATCTTGGCAATAATATCAATGAGGCTTATAGGCCTGTAATTGTCAGGGAGCGACCTGTCACCCTTTTTAAAGATGGGAATTATCGTACTTGAGTTCCAACTTGGGGGGATGCAGTCAGAGTGGTTTATAAATGTAAAAAGGCTGCATAAGATTGGAATCCACCAGTCAGAGCATTGGCGAAAAAGTTCCCCGGGAAATGCGTCTTCGCCGGGTGCTTTGCGATTAGGAATTTTCAGGAGTAAATCCCTCAGCTCATCCTCAGAAATAGGGGACCAACATGGGAGATCCGACAGCTCACGTACGGAGCTGAGATCTATATTCTTATGCTTGTTTAATATTTTGTCAAAGTGTTGGGTCCACACTAAATTGGGAATGCTAGGGTCAATTGGTGATGCATAATCCTTTGACCACCTCAGAATATATTCAAGCTCCTAATCATTGTCTGAACACTGCACCTGACTTCAGCCATGATCCTCCAGGGTAGTAGCTCATTTAAGCCCTTAGTCCCACTGAAGACAAAAGAAAGAGTACATCCCCACACATCTCTTTCCCCACATGTTTAATGTTCCATGGGAGATAACTATTGTGCCTTATAATTTTCCCATGTTACTTTTTTCAACTATGCAATTTGCAGAAGTTATGCCTTTATTTATCCCAGGCTGAAGTTATGCCTTTATTTATCCCAGGCTGACCTTGCCATAATGACCCATGCCCTGGTGACTAGGAGGTTTGATTTTTGTAATTCCCTCTCCTACAGGCTACCTTCAGTGCTTATCTGTTGCTTGAAGCTTGTTTAGAATGCAGCAGCGTGCGCGGCTGCTTACCAGTGGAATTATGAATTGAGTTTAAGATTGCGCTGATAGTTTTTAAGGCCCTGAATAGTTTAGGTTCTAGTTATATTTGAGACCTTCTTCTGGAGCCTCACACTGATGGGTATCTGTGCTCAGGAACCACCCGCTGTTTGGGGGTTCTGTCATCCCATCTTAAGTTGGCGGGCGACTGGGTTTTTGCTATAGTGGGCCTCTCAGTATGGAACTCACTACCCATGAATGTCCAACTCAGTTCCTCCCTTTACACCTTTAAAAAGCACCTGAAAATATTTTTGTTTACTAGGTGCTTTTAGGATCCACTACTGCGCCTCTTAACGTATATATTTTGTCCTCCCTTTTCCCTTCCTAAATCTTACAGTTGTTAATATCCCTTTAATTACTTGTTTTAAATTGTTTATATTGTGCTTTTATGTAAAATGTGAAGTGCTCCAAATGCCATGCAGGCAGGGGGGTTCTATACAAATAAAATGATTATTAATATTAATTATTATTATTATTATTATTTGCCATGGGTATTGCCACAGCTGCTGCTAGCAATTCCATAAAGCTGCAAGACTTGTTTTGCATGATGCTTTGGAGGCAACTTGTTACCCATGAGGCAGACTAAAGTGGGAAACATCCCTTCCCACAACATGAGAAGGAATTGCACCATTGTTAGTTCTTGGTTTCAGGCCACATTCACATGAGTGTCTTCTCCCAGCTTAATATCCTGCAGGAAATAAAAACTGCACCTCATTGTTTTTCACATGTTGCTTCCCACACTGTGAATGTTGCTTCTCCACTTTCAATTTTGCCTTGGATAGTGTCCCTGCTGCTGCACACAATCCCCTGCTGCTGCA
Source organism: Sphenodon punctatus (assembly GCA_003113815.1). Taxonomy (NCBI): domain Eukaryota; kingdom Metazoa; phylum Chordata; class Lepidosauria; order Sphenodontia; family Sphenodontidae; genus Sphenodon; species Sphenodon punctatus. The sequence goes on along the minus strand of QEPC01008679.1, from coordinate 1,236,112 downwards.
CAGCTGCCCCCCCCAAAAAAAAAGTTTGGTGGACTGACAGTGTGAAGCATCCCTTCACATGTTACAAGAAATGCACAAGACAGAAGTAGTATAATTGCTAAACCTCGGTTTGCATCCTGGTCATCTGCACATCACAAGACCTATAACCTCATCTATTCACACAATTAAAAAACAAAACAAAAGACACCAGAGGAAACAGGTTGGGGAGGTTTTTTCATCTTGTGAGAATGTGTCTTGAACCCTAGCACTTGCTGTTTATTTTGAATTCAGAAGTGAGGCATCCAGCAAATTTATCTATTCATGCAATTCTAAAAAATGCAGGGGAAACAGGTTCTGCCATTTTTTGTCATGTGAAAATGCACTCTAAGTGGTTTGTGGATAATGGCCTAGGCTCTTTGGAACCTGAGAATGGATAGATAGGAGGTGCTGGCGCATACCACAAAAGTGATGTCATTCATTTCACTAGGTTGCTCTAGTTTGGTGGAGCATTCATTAAAGGGCTATTTGCGGGCTGAAGATGTTGAACTAGGCAGCCAACTGTGCTCATGCTCAGGAAAGATAGCAAAGCTGGGCCTCAGCCTGCCCACCTATGCTGCCAAGAGCTGAGAGAAGCAAGAATGCCTTCAGTTTGGAAATCACCCCAAACCTACCCTAACCTCTTAACCTCCTACTCTAGCCCTGCAGAACCCCAGAAAACTCTCACCAGCTCATTGCTGACACCATGACATCCTATATTGTATCTAATCTGTATTTCCATATGCACTCCCATAACTGAGCCACAATGTATTTTTTTGCCCATGTACTATTTCTGTATGTACCCCAATGTCTATCCATATCTACTTCTGCATGTATCCCGCATGTCCATCTATCTTCATCGTCACCATGTACATAACCCACTTTTTTCTGAATGTACTTACATCGCCCACATCCCTGCCAAAATGCCTACAACAACAGCAGGATCCTGGTCTGTTGACAGAGGCTCCTATGCACTATTGCAATAATAAACATAATAAAAAATCTCCCTGGAATCCGAGGGCTGAAACCTGTTGATTACGCCATTGCTTCTCACACTCATATTATCATTTCAATTTTTTTCACGGACCCCATTTGTTGGTGGACTGGGCCCAATGCACAAGGCCCTGTGTGGTTGCAGTCTGCACTTGCATGGATCTGGTCCTGCTCCAAGGTATAAGTGGAGAGGATGTGAGAAAGTATGCTATTGTGCCATTGCATGGAATACGGAAGTGTTACAAAAAGCAGAGTTATGGTTGCGATGTCCACACTTGCAGAAATCGAAGCAGAGCCCCATATGTTTGTGGCAATGAACAGGTTACAGCTCTTCTTAATGCCTGTGAATGACCTAGCAAAGGGTCTCTTTTTCCAGAAGTCACTCTCAAACCAATACCCGACCTGAGCTTCATGAAAATGTTCCATTGGTTATCTCTGGTGCAGCCATACTAGGCACTGACGTGGTGTAACAGAGTGCAGTTCCCTAGAGTAAGTCCTTGCAAGCGCAGACCCCAGAAGTTGATCACTCAGTCACTTTAATGGGAAAGTTAGCTCACAGGTCCTTTATTCTCACACACTATTCTGCCTTTCCAGTCACACACAATTCATTATATACAGCTCTCCCACCCTTTTATAGTTCTCATAGTCACCACATATAGGGAATTAGCAAGCCACATTTACTGTCAGTTTCCAGTAAGCTTTCACAGCACTCACCACCAGAGCCACCTGCAGTACCTTGGAGAGTGTAGAGGGCCTGAACTATAGCCATTCAGCCTTCTCAAGTAACTCAGCCTGTGTTCAGGACCCTGGTCAAGGCACCTGCTGAGTCTAACTCTCTGCAGAGCTCCTCTCCAGTTTTTAGCTAGGTACAGACTAGCTTTCTCATCATCTGGCCTCCTCTTATATGCCCAGAGTAGGTAGGGCTGGCCCTCCAGTCTCTCAGTCCTTAAAGGGCCAATAACTTGCCACACTCTTGGGTTTTTTTCCCAGCTCCTACAAGGCTGGTTCTGCCAAGACCTTACTTTGTTGTTCAGTTTAGTCCCAGTCCCAGTCCAGCCTGCTCAGTCCTCAGGCCAGCACTCATGGCTTTCTTAAAGGGGCCACAGTCTAATCAGGCTGCACCCTGCCACACATGTATTAACAGGTTGTAGGTCTGAGCCTTGGCAATTCATTTATTTCAAATTAAGCACTGCAGGTGGGAACAGGGAGCAAGTAAGTTATGATATTTTAGTCATTCAATATGTTTATTGTTTCAACAAAGTCACAACAAAAGAAACCAACAATAAAACATTACCAATAAAAAATCATGTATAATACATCAAAATTAAAATTAAAATTTATCAATAAGCTACTACATACTATCCCCAACAAGGGCTACTATAATTTTTAAATCAAAATCTATATATAGTATAACTTCCAAACTCACTTAATCCCCAATTTCTTAACAAAGTACTAGATATTTAAATATCCCCCTAGTCCCTATAAAATATAATAAAATAGACTCATAAAGCCACAATCAACATAAAATTTTCCCAACGTGGGACATAATGAGCATGGATCCTAGCACTTCTACAGAGCTGGAAATCGGAAATCGGAAAACTCTAAACCCCTGCAGACTAATCCGGTTGCAAACCGGAAATCCACCCAGTCATACCCTGACTAAATCTAATAGGCCATCATAGCTCTATTCATCCTCATGGCCCTATATCCATTTTACTTGATAGCTCATATTCTTCATAAGTTATGATATTTTCTGAAACAGTGGGCACTTCCTGAAAGTATCTGGGGGATGACTGATCTATCAGAGTGGAAAACCTGTGGTCTATGGGACAAATCCAGCCCATGCCTGTTTTTTATTTGACCCCTTTCCAATTACTGGCTCTGGTCCATATAGATTCAGTTCCTAGTCACATACACTAGTGAGCTCCAGGGAATGGAGCAGAAATGAGTGCATGCACTTCCTTGTACTAATTTTCAAAGTGGCCCACAGGAGGAGAAAGTTTCCCCACCTCTGGTCTATACTGATAACTGGTCCTAATACCTGTGTGTCTCCCCAAATAATGTTTAGAGCTCCATTCAATGGCAAAGCAAAATCCCATTTACCTCAATGGGACCAGGTTTTCATCTTAGTGGAAAATCTTCACAACTGCTTAAGAAGTCAAAGTGATCAGACTAAGAAGCTTAGGAGATTTATAACCCATTGACTTTCAGTGAGATTTAGGCTTATTCTAAGCGCTTCAGTCACAGTCACATTTGATAATGGGACTAGAAGGATGAAAACCCAGACCCCACTAAATTTAAGGGAGATTTTTCCATTGACTTTAAAAATCTGTATTTGAGCCCTGAGCAGCTAGAAATCCTGGTTATGAGACCACAGGGTGCTGTTTAACCACTAACCCACATGATGCACAACTCATTTGTGTAGTCACTCAGAGGTAATTAGGACTCACCATCCTTCAGGCCAGTAAATAACGTTTTCCCCAAACCTTAAAACTAATGTAGTGTGTGAACAGGACAGAGATACCGCAGGACTTCTCCTGAGATAATATATGACTATCTCTACCACTAATGCAACCTGTGGACAAAACAGGTTCCAACGTCACCTAGGTGCTTTTACATGTGCCAACTTTAGTGCTTAATAAATACAGAATAAAAGACTTTAATTCCTGACTTAAAACTGAATATACAAACAAAGCTGAAAGGTAGGGTGATGGGAGAAGTTCCGAGAATGATAGGATATGAAATCTTTAAATGGATATAACCCGTAAGAAACAGAATCAGAAAGATCTGAAGTCTGGGGTTGCCGAATTGCATGTCCTTTTCTTTCTCACCGTTGTCTTTCATGGATGCCAGAAGCCTACGTACAATTCTCCCCCTCCCACCCCCATTAGATTCCCCCCAACTATGAGTTAGCCGCGCTCCTTCTCCAATCCCCTTCCCTCAGAAAATCCACAGTTAATTTGCAAAAATTGTTAAGAAAGAAAGTAAGAAGGAAAACAAGCGAGAAAGAAAGAATCTCATTAAGCGAAAGTGAACAGCAGTATCTGAAAGACTTTGTGTATTGCGCTTTAGGGGTAATTACTTTAGGAATAATTGCTGAGGATCCTACTACACAAGTGAAAATGAAGCAATCAATATAATTAAAGGATAATGCCTAATTAAATAATTTCGAGGAGGGGGGAAATAACCCATCCTCTCGGCTCCTTGATGAAACAAACCATCTTGTTTAATTGCTTTCCCCTGATGGGAACTCATTCATTCTGTTGTTTTAGAACTTTCCACCCTTCTCTCTGAGAGAGAGATTTGCTCATTTCAAGCCCTCACCGGAAGACATTATTGATGTGGCTACAGTCGCCAATCCGATGTCTCCTTTCTCTGGCTGTTGAGTTAAGACGTTTTCTAATGGCGGAAACGGTTTGTGTGTGTGTTTTAAAAAGTTTTGGGGTGTGTGTGTGTGGGGGGGGTGTTAAATGGTATTTTTAAACTATCCAAGAGCTAAGGGTGAAAAACTGGCTGTTTTGGAATCAATGGGGGCTTCGTCGTTCATTTCTATGGAGGCAGGATTCATCTTTCAAAGAACTGGGAAATGAATGCACTGGGGATTGCGATGCATGTGGCTATAGTGCCTGCGATCTGGCTTGCGACTCTCTTGGATATTCATCAGGGCAAGATTCTGATCCTTGTCTTGCCTGGATTGCCCCCGTGGGACGATGAATAAAGCGAGCCCAACCCCAGGCACCTTTTCTCCACACAGCCAAAAGACAAGAAGTTCCTGGAACAGATACTTGAACCCTAGCGCCCACTGCTCCTAGAAGTTTAGCTGGGACTGTGGGATGACTCCACACAGGGAGCTGATAAGGACAAAGGGGAAGTGATTGGGCCTTATGGCGTTGGCCACTGCGAGGTCAATACAGAACAGAACAGAGCAGATGGCCAGCGATCCTGGGTTCCAAAGGGAGCAGAGGGAAGAGAGTTAAGCATCCCTTCCCTGTTATAGAAGCCCTCCCCTAAAAGACTCTCTCTCACACACACACACTACCCTTTTTGACTATCCTAAACTAAACCTACAAGCGTGCGCACCTTCCCACTACCCCTCTTTGGCTGGGTTGTAGCCCTCTCTCCAAGACAGTCTCCCCCTCCTTGTCTTTTAGATTGTAAGCCACAGGCAGGGACCGCATCTATATCTATGTTCTGTACAGCGCCAGGCACATGACCGGCGCTATGTTTATAATAATATTAATAATTAATAAGGCAGCTCCAGACAGGCTCTGAGTCCCCACTACAGGCAATTCTGTTGCATTCTCACTCTGGTCACCTTGACTCAAGCCACAATGATTAATCTAATCTGTTGCATTTGGTCTCCACCCAGGCCGGAAGTGTTCTGTTGTTCCTGACCAGGCTTCGCTGGCACTAACAAGGTTGTTGAATAGTTAATCCTCACCACCAACCTCTTCGGGAAGGCAGTCACCATTCCAGATTAACGTCTGACCTCACCTAACCAGGAGTTTAGAGACGAGAAATCACCGAGCTATCTAGCTTAATTCTGACGTTTGGCTTCCTTCCCAACGAGTAATGTGATCTAAGAAGAGGAGACAATTCCCTCCACGTGGCTGGAGACCTTTTGGGAGTACGGAATAGAGCTCTAAAGTTCGTTTTTGTATTTAAAATAAATATGTGGTGGAATAAAAAGCTATTTTGATTTGAAACCCAAAAGAGATCTAATTGAAGCACTAAAGTAAGAAACAAAAAAGCTGTTTTATTTTTAAACCAGGCCTATTTTAACAAGTATTATTGCGTTTTTAAACAACTTCACTGGAAATATAGGCATAGATCCACATTACTGCAGAGTAGCACCATTGAAACCCTAAACCACATAAACCACATACACCGGAGTAGCCCAGAATAAGTGGTTTCTGGGTCAGGGCCAAAACACTCCTGCAAATGATTAACTAACTTTCTTCCTTTCTCGTGAATCTTATTCACTGATCTGATTTTGGTTCCATTTGTTTGCTTGCATGTTATTAAAAATGAGGAGACCCGCCCACTGCAGAATGCTTTTCAAAGAACAAAGGCCACGACTTGATTAATAACTTACTGTTCCTAGCATTTGCGAGCAATTCAGGTGAAGTGGGGAATTTGCCTTTCCCATATTCTTTGGTAAGGAACCAGAAATGCAGAATGCTATAATATTCATTTTATTCCTTCATCTTAGAAGCTTTTAGAAGACTAGTGGTTGAGCTATACTAGATTCCCATATATCCTACCTCCCCAATTAATGTTATCCAAAGGGTTTCCAGCTGCACCAGCCAAACCTCTGGACTAAAGAACTTGTTTATATGCCTCGGAGTGAACTTTTGGCCTAAAACTCCCGATTCTTCTGAAGGAATGAGTAACCAGTAAATATCCTGACAAGTAACAAATGACCGTGGGCGTCATATTGTTAGATGCTCTTGTCTTCCCCTGTGCTAACAAGTAAATAAATGTTGCCTACCTATGTCTCCATTCTATTAGCAGTGGAGTGGTAGCCTCCGCCACTTTGTAGCCACAAACAAGTTACACTAGAGCACAAGCAAATGCCAGCATAATAATTGACTTAGGCATAGATCAAACTGTTTCTCCAACGAAAAATCGGAAGTGAAGATGCTGAGAGAGAGAGAGAGAGAGAGAGAGAGAGATGCCTTCTACAATATCTGTGGATAGATAATATCTAACCAAAGAAACAGACTATAGGAAAAGTTTAATTATTCTCGATAGATAGATAGATAGATAGATAGATAGATAGCATCTCAGTTCCATTTTACCACGTTGTGGCATCCCCCCAACAAAAGACATTCTGTCTAACTTTATTCCACCAGCTCATTAGAATATTGATTGAATTAAATAGCTCTAATCTTCACTGGTTCTAGACACAAAAGCCAGCTTGCCAGGCATAAAATATTAGATTATTCAGGTTTTGTTTTTGATTTTTTAAAAAGGCTTTAAAAATCCAAGTAAACTCCAAACACACAAGCACACATTTTGCGAAGCCATGTTTCAAATTTAAGAGAACCCATTTTTCTTTTAGCTGTAAAAAAAGTGAGACCTCCCTACCTCTGCCTCAGATGGAGCTGGAATGGGCTAAGCCCTCTTTTTAGTTGTGGGGTTAAAAAAAACACAGTTCTGATGAATTTGGCTACATCTTAGAACTCAGGGGCCTTCTTAACACTTAAAACAGCCTTAAATAATTCTAACTTCCCCCCTCCTCCCCCCACCTTCTTTTCCAAGTCTTTGAGGGAAGGTTTTTGATGTATACGTGTTGTTATCAGATTGACGGGAAGGGGGGGTTGATTGAAGTCCCTTTGTCATGCAAATGCCAAGGGCTTGATGGATGAGCTCAGATATCTGACAAACTTCAGGAGGTCTTTGCTCATTGGGGCTTGGGGCAAACCACGTGGTCTTTTCTCCCCCCCCCCCCCTTCCCGATCCATCCCCACCTCTTCCCTTTCTGAAGGCTCTGGGGGGTTCGAAGGCTCTGGCGACCCATGGATGGAGGTTTTACAGCTTTGACATACTATCTAAAGGTTGTAGGGCAGACGGGATCCCCCTCGAAAGCAGGTTGACCCTCCTCCATCACTGGCAGATGGACAATACTAGGATGAACTCCTTCTTAGACTATGCAATTTGTAACCGTGGGACGAGCGCCTACTCACTCAAGGACTATCATCATTTAGAGCAAGGGACAGCTTCTTCCTTTCCTGCTTGTTCAGGTACTACACCCAGTGACAGCTACAATGGGGATGGGCGCTTTGGAGGAGCAGGGAGCGCTAGCCACCTCCACCAGCAGACCCCAAGCTACCACCATCACCACCACACCCCATCTAGCCTGGGAGTCCCCTTCTCAGGCTCTCCACCCTCAGGATACCCACCCCAGACTTGCAACCCAACCTACGGGCACCACCAGTTCTACCTCAGTCAACAGGAAACGGAGGGAGCCTATTTCCAGACTCCTCCAGCCTATGGGACTGGCTCTTCCAACCTCGGTGCCTTAGGAGAAGGGTATTGCACGACGGGGCAGTTCCAGACCCCCCTTTATGGGCCGCAGGAGCCCCAAGGGTACTTGCAGGGGGGCTACGGGAACCTTTCGCCTTCCTTAAGTGAGGACAAAGATCACTCCTGCCCGTCAGAGACCTGTCCCACCACCCAGACCTTTGACTGGATGAAAGTCAAGAGAAATCCTCCCAAAACAGGTAAGGTTAGCACCTGCGGGGTTCTTTGCTATTGAAGGAAGCAATGCAGTGTTTGCACTAGCCTGTGCACTTCCTGTGCCTCCCCCCCCCCCCCCCCCAAAAAAAACCAAGCAAACCAACCCTCAGGTAGGTCATCGAAGGGGAGAGTTCAGTGTGGCTGAACTACACCAGGGATGGTTTTTTCTGCAGAGCTACCTGAGGTCACAGACACGTGCATCTGAGGGATGGGATCCTAGGGATGCTTCTTTTAATGTGCAGAGACGTTTAGAAACCTGCCTTGAGTAGGAAATGATCCTGGTTTCCTGTGCAACCAAAGCTTTGACTCCCAGTCCCCTCTATTGTTCAAAGCTTCCTTCCTTGGGTTCCTCCTTGGATTTCAGCACGCGCGCGCGCGCACACACACACACACACACACACTCTTAAAAGGCAAGAAAAACAGGGCCTTGAAATTTGGGAGAGTATGTAGGGGAGGGCTTAGGGAATGCAGAGATATGTTCCCAGGGCTGGAAGAGACCCCAAGGATCAGGTCGGGATCCTAGAATCTTAGGGATCGAAGAGATGGAGGCAAAGTAGTTCAGAGGTTCTCTTGTGTTGGACCAACTTTGGTTGGTGAGAGTGCAAACTTTTGGGACACGCAGAGGAGACCTCAAGGAACATGAAATCCAACCCACCTTCTACCCCCACATTGAAGCAGAGTCCAGTAGATCTAATCCATTCATTGGACCAGCCTTGGGAAGCCTAAAAAATATAAAATCTAGTCTAATCCTGCCTTGATGGAAGGGGTTGGTCTTGATTGATCCTTGAGGACCCTGGGATTCTAAGAACTTCCAGTGAGTTAGGATTCCACAGCCTAAAACTATGCTGCCCAATGGGAGCCCCTAGGATGGGAGAAAAGTTTGTGTAGTGGTGGAGTGGGGCGGGAGCGATGGCAAAATTTGGGAGAGGACAAATCCTCAGCTCGCAAACGCCCGCCCTCACTCGCGCTAAAAGTTTAATCTAACTGTAAAGCAGTGACTTGTAATAAATGGGACACTTTGAGAAGGACTGAACTGAGAGGGGATGCGAGTCTTTTTTGCGGCGAAGGGACCAGGGCAGGTAGAAGGAATGAAGCTAATGGCGTGAAAGTGGCCCAAAGATGCTGAAATGGTGACCCTGTGATGGATGAGAGGTTGTGTGCAGCCAAGGGGAGAGAGGGTTTTATCATTTGTCAACCTTTAAGGAGTGACTTGCCGTTTCTTGTGCGTGTGTCTTTGCTTGTCCACAGCCAAAGTATCTGAATACGGCCTCGCCGGCCAAGCCAACGCCATCCGCACCAATTTCACCACCAAGCAGCTGACAGAGCTGGAGAAGGAATTTCACTTCAACAAGTACCTCACCCGGGCCAGGAGGGTGGAAATCGCGGCTACCCTGGATCTCAACGAAACTCAAGTCAAGATCTGGTTCCAGAACAGGAGAATGAAGCAGAAGAAGCGAGAGAAGGAAGGGCTGGCTACAGTTACCGCCTCCAGCTCGACCAAGGAAACCAGCGAAGCCTCAGACCGGTCCAGCTCTCCCGAAGCTTCTCCGAACTCCGTGTCCTCCTAAAGGGACTGGAGAGCTCAGTAAGGAGCAAGGAGAGAACGGACATCTTTCATCCCCATGCTGGAGTGTCTCCCCAGAAGGGGCAGCTGCTCTTTAGCGAGCCAAACCAATGCACAGAGCAGATTAACACGTACATATACACATGCACGTACAAACAAGCATGCATACATGCACAGAACACACGCGCACGAACAAATATACACATGCGCACACCAATGTGCATGCATACACATACACAACACACAAATACGCATGCGCATATGAATGTACGCACAAATACATACATAGCACACGCTAATATGCATACTCACACGAAAACAAGCATGTAGACACATCTATCACACACAAACATACAAATTTGCATAGAAACATATAATTTTAGGGTTGGAAGGACCTCAAAGGTCATCTAGTCCAATGCATGCAAATATCACATGCATAAAAATACACGCATACAAACAGATATATGCATTAACCCATACACATATGCATCAAACTCATATGCAGAAGCACACTCTTAAGAAGGGATGGAGTCATACTTACTTACATGCACACATCACACATGTGTATGTGCTGAGGCACCAACACATAAGCACACGCTATTCATCTATTGCACGAGGTGAGTAAGTGTGATGGCTATAATACTTCGAGACCATTCTGCCAAAATACCGAAGAGCAGTGCCTGTCTTTTAAATCTCATTCTCTTAGCAATACCCATTTGTCTCAGGGACTTTCCTCTACCTCCCCAATATTCTGGGAACTGCACTTTCAATCCTACAAACTTTGACACACATTGAAATCCTTGCCACTCAAAAGACAAAGGAGCCCAGTGACTCTGGACTGCAATTTTTTTTTCCCAGATGTAAATTTTTGAGAACTTTTTTGGGAGGAAATTTGTATATTTTTGTGGGTACCCTAAGGAATAACGCCAGATGCCTTGGGGAGAAAATAGAAAGCCAAGTCTTGCTTTTGCACTATTACTACATGACAGGGTTTCTCCACGCGGTTCCGGTGCCAAAATGAATACTAACATTAAAAACTGTAGAAGGAACCAAAAAAAGAGATGACCTTCAGGGTATCTTTTCTCTTGTACATTTCGTTAAGGAGAGAATCCTAAGAGACAGGGAAAGGAGGAGCGTTGATAAACCGGATTGCCCAATTCGACTGGTGGATTTACATGATATTTATTTTGCTGGGTTCGGTAGAAAGAAATCGGATTGCCTTTCGCCCTCTATATTTGTGTGAGACCCAAACTCCACAATTAAAAAGCTATTTAACAACCGGAAATCAAGTGTAATTCTTCCCTACACCTCTTTTAGCATAGATCAACGTTAAAAGGTGGGGACTTTTTTTATATATATATATATATACATTTTTTAGATTAAATGGACGGAGCGCGGAAGAGAAAGCATATTTTGGATCGGGGCTCTCCCCCGTCTCTCTGTACATTGCAACGAAACTACCTCATTCAAATAAAATTTACTTTTCCCACCTCCTAGGGCTTTTCCCTTGCAGTGTGTGTGCAGATCTTTCCAACATCAGGGCTGATCCTCTTTACTTTTAGATCAATGGGCAATCTCCCATTGGCTTCAAAAGAGGCAGGATCGGATTTGGGACTGGTAACTTCATTGTCTCTTAGAGGCAAAAAAGTTACTCCAAGGGCAGCAGAGAAGGACGCTGGATATAAATCAAGGTAGCGAGCTCTAGCGGCGCTTAGAACTATCCTTACTGCCTATTTCGTTAGGGAATTAGATTCAGAACAAATCAAATGTCTTATCTCTTGTCTTTTTCTCCCCCTCCCCTTTTCTTTTCTTCTCGTTTTCTTTTAATCGGCTTGTTTTTCTCCTTTACCTTTTTCCTCTGTCTAATTTAAGCATCCTCATTTGTACAACTACCTCCAAGTTTTTGAAAACCAAATCCGCTCCTGGAATTAAAAGCGGAGGGAAAATAATTTTGAAATAAAGGCGATTTCTCGATTAATTATTATTAATCAGGTCGTTATTAATGGGTACTTTCAGACATGACGCTAACCACCCTTTAACCACCCTTGGTGGTTATTTATGCATGTTGCAGGGCTGTATTGGTGCCCTATGCAGCCCAGCAACATGCATAAATAACCACCAAGGGTGGTTAAAGGGTGGTTAGTGTCATGTCTGAAAGTACCCAATGTCTTCAAATTGAGATCCAGGGAACCATGAAGGAGAAGGAGAAATTCAAACAAGAGAATCTTTTATTTCCCCTTCTGTATTAATCCCCTTCCTGTATCTACTACACTAACCGCACATTTAAATACTTCTGTAGTTAGGGGGGGGAAAATATTTCTCCTACTTCTGATTCGGTAAGGGGGTGTCTGGGGCCAGTGTAGGGGTAGATTGGCGGGAGAGAAAGCTCATTTTCACCTCTTCCAAAGACCCTTAGATCCTTTGAAATAAAGTGCTTTAAAATAATTGAAGAGTGTTTAGCAATTCGAGGTGGATCTAGTAACAGGCAAACCCATCCATACTGATAGCACAACAGGTACTTGTGGAGAGCATCCGTTCCCACCTCCTTTTCCTCCCCGCCCCCCTTCCCCGCAAAGGGTTTGCAAATTTGACTGAGTCCAGGACAATGGCTTCCCATGGCAGCCTCTGTGTTTACTTGTTAGAAATCCCAGAGGCGTTTCGAGGTAAAAAGGTCACCGCTTCATCCCTACCTCATTCCCATCGCCCCCTCTCTCCTTTTACATTTTATTTGGAGAGTTTTCATCAAAGACGAATATCAAAGTACATCGTTAAAGAGCAATCTACAGCTGCGGCACCGATCACCCTGTGTATGCATTCGACAGTCTCAAAAGTAAAAAAAAACCAACACCCCAATTCTGCTTCCACTGAGGTCGAAGGCAAATGCGGCATCGGTATCAGGATGGGACTCAAAATATGTTATCTTCCGATTGAGACAAATGCCGCCATCTCCGAGTAACCTACTCCTGAGCAGTCCCATTGACTTCAGTGAGACTGCTCCGCAGGAAGTGGATTGCCTGGTTCAGCCGATTTCCTCTATTGGATCAACTTCGGCTGGTGAGAGGGTGCAAGCTTTTGGGCCACACAGTGCGGACCCTTCCTCTTCATCCATAAATATATTTTGGGACCAATAAGGCAACCAAACTCTCTCTTTTGAGGGCGGGAAGGGGGTCCTATTGAAAGGGAAATTCCTTTTCATTTCTACTTCTTTCTCTTCCACTGGATCATCATTTGAAGATACGCCTTTCAGGGCCTGTTTAATAATAGAAGCCAGAAATTCCATTTCTATCAACATTATTTCCTCCTGGCAATTAGTTCCAGTGGATTTTGTTTTCAAGAAAATGGGGTTAGTTGCAGCAATAGGGATGCTTCCGCTAAAGACAAGCAAAGAAAGTAGGAAGAAAAAGAAAAGGGAAGGAAAAGAAAAGGAATTGGGATGTTTTACGACTGATTTGACTGAAGGAAACTTTCTTTAACCCTGTCTCATTAGTACAGGCCCTGGCTCTCCATAAAGCCAGTGCCTTTCCACAGGGGAGCTCCCCCGCTAACTCTTCTAAGCGCGCATCTGTTTCTAATGGAGAACGCATCGGGAAGTCCCGTTCATCCTAGGACTGCCAGGTGGGAACTGATTTGAGCCTTTTACACGGGATTCGGGATGCACTTCCTGACAGTCTGGAGAGAGACTGGCTGACGGGCACAAAAAAAGTCCTGCAGCCTCTCGGGAAGTCCCCGGAAGTTTATGCATATGTAAATCCACTCCCACCCACCCCCTCCCAAGCTCTAGGGGTCTGGCTCCTAGCGCTGGCCCCACCCGCACCCCCCGTTGATGGGAGAGCTCACTGCTTCCTCCTCTACTCTCAAGCTGCTCATACAGACATTCCCACTCTCTCCAGCAGGCACACAGAGGCACATACACGTATGCATGCAAAATGCAAATACACACGTTCGCAGATATACACATACAGAGGCACACAGACACACAGTAAGGCACCCACATCCACACACATCCGCACACAAACACACACAAATTGCACACACAGAGGAGAACACACATGTACTCTTCGGGTTTTGTCCTTCAATTTCAGGCTTTTTTCGCCCTTTGGAGAGCAAAATTAAACAAAATGTTGTCAACGAGGAAACGGGGTCCAAAATCAGCTACGGGAGAAGCAGTTGGTGGAGCAGAGGTTTCCTGCGGCCCCTTTACAATATTTCTCTCTCTCTAGCTGGGTATACTATAGAGTTTGATAGATGATATCTATAGACACTTAAGAAGGAATCACTGTATGTGACCATCTAATCTGCCATCACATCCTAAACAACAGGTGAAAGGACTCCCCCAATGATTCTGCAGTGATTATCTATCGCCACAATCATGAGTCAAGCCCCTAAAATCCTGAGAACAGTTTCAAAAACTATTTTAAAAAATACATTCTGTCATCTTCTTGGTTGTCTTCTAGTCTCAGGAATTTTTTTTCCACACACACCAGCTGGCATATTTCCTATTTTTTCTCTAAGACCAGGAGAACTAGAAACTTTTATACAAAGGGAAGCTGTAAGTCTTTGTTTTGTTTTGAACCAGTCTTGTAATTTCAGGATTTAAAAAAACAAAACCTAAAATTCCATTATTTTTAATTCAGTCATAAGATTTGGCAGATTGGTATCACTGCATGTCCCCCAATAATCTCACCCTCTCTTATCAAAAGAAGTGGGTGATGTTATTTGAGATATTCAGGCCCCAGTGCAAACTTTTGAAACAGACAGATAAAGCCAATCTCTCCTGGAGATTTATTCCTTTAATATCCCAAAGGAAGGGGGGAACTTCCCCGCTAAAAATCTGACTAGAGCCTGCAAATTATTGATGACAGTAGTTTTGTTTCAGCTATTCCTCTCCTCTGAAGGAAGATATTAGGAAGGGACATTAAGCAGATCCCTCTGTTATCCCCAGGCTCACAGATAACTAAGCCATAGAGAAGGCCAGGAGCACTAGCCCCTTCTTGGCAGCTATTTCAGAGCCATCTGTTCTTTACCCCTTGGTGTGAGATTTTTCTCCTCTCCCTAAAGCATTTGTTCTCACAATGTGAGGCCTTTTGATCTCCAAAAAGAACATTCTATTTAAAGGGGGGCGGGGGAGTCTGAAAATGTTCTTACTTTCAACTCCTTGTTCTTGTTAACTTTGGGAGTTTATTCAAGGTGTAAAAACAGGAGGGGATGGAGGGGACACACACACCCCCCCCCCCAGTTTGGGATGCCTCACTTTACTTTTGACCCTCCCTCATGATTTCCATAATGTGGGGGGAACAAAACTAATAAGTCTTCCCTGCATCACAAATTCAGGAGGAATGTCTCCTTGAGCTCCCTCCCCACATTTTTACATGATGGGTCATGGGATGGGAATTTGGGACTGAAGGGGCTGTTTCCCTCATTTGCCCATCACCCTGCCCATGGGATAGCATCATCCTTTGTCAGCAACAAAGGCAGGAGAATTGGGGGCTACAAAAGTGTATTTCATGGTTTAATGGAGATTTGTACAGGGCTATGGAAGATTCAGGAACAGCCATGACCTCCCTATGACAAGGGGTTATAGGCTGTGAGGTAAGAAGAGGTCAGGGTTTATGGACTCCCCCATGTGAGAGACAGGGGTCTTATGCATGAGGACCATAAGAGTGGGAGTGGGTGAAAATATGGGATGGCTTATGGAGGGCTGCGGTTTTATATGTATGATATATTTTTATGTAATATTTTATATAAATATTTGATATGTATGACATATTTTACTAATACATTGTACTGACCTGTTGTAAGCTGCCCAGACTCATATAGATTGGGTGGGATATAAATAAAAAATGTATGTTGTTGTTTCAGTGGTTGTACCTGTGAAAATCCCTTGCTGCTCCCCATTGTCTGGGGCAACTTCACTTAGTAATATAAGTATGAACCTCTTTTCCTGCCTCTGTTGTCCTTTATATGAGAAGATGAAGCTGGATCATTTTGCACTTATCCCAACCACATATTTAAGGGTACTTCTAACTCAGGATTGCCCATCCCTTTATAGACACCCCACTGCACTTTAAAGACAGCCATGACTCAGTTTCCCCACTTGCAATCTTCACGGGCTACTGCCCTTACAACCTGGGGTCTCTCCCCACACTCTTGCAAGAGGGTGTGTTGAGCCAAATGCACCAAGCCAGATTCACAAGTGCAGAGTCTTAGCCTTCTGTAATTTGGGGTGTTCTCTAATTATGGAAAATGTATTTGGGTAGGCTAACCTCTGTGTCTAACGGGAAATATTTAGAATCCTTTAGTAAGTTTCAGCAAAGGCACACATTCATTTTAAAGGAAATTTTTATTTAAAAAAAATTAATTAAGTCCAAGTCAGCGTAAACAAGGACAATTGGGTCAGAGTTACAAAGTAGTTGCTACAGAAAACAAATGATCAAAGTAATGCACTTATAAATTCACCTGAACTAGTTCCTATCTCAAAAGCTCACCCTCCAGTTTAATTCTCAGCTAAATTCCATCTAAGAATTAGTTTATTATGGTAATTTCAGAGACGCGACTGGAGACCTCATATGTATAATGGAGAACTGGCTGGACGATGAGTCAGGTCCTATTTTGGATTACTTCATTCTGACTGAGTACTCCATGTAGCGTCAGTCACGGTCAGAGGGACGGAGCCAGGGGCAGTGTAGCCATGGTTTTTAAGGATTCATGGTCCATCAGTAGATACCCAGTGCAGTTTATTTCAGGTATCGAGTGCCTCTACCTTGCGATTGATTTGGCAGGAGGCAGACTGGGAGTGCTGCTGATATACCGTGCACCCACCAGTACGGCACCAGTACGACACTCTAGCAGAGCTCGTGTCGGAGGTGGTGTTGCAGTCCCCCAGGACGATAATCCTGGGGGACTTCAACTTCCACACCGACGCCAGTCTTGGTGGGGCAGAGCATGAGTTCATGGCTGCCATGGCAACCATGGACCTGTCTCAGATAGTTACCAGCCCAACACATGATGGGGGACATACTCTTGACCTGATCTTCTGCACTGGCCTTGAGGCGGGGGATCCATTAGTGAGGGAGGTGTCATCAGTCCCCTCGTCATCGACAGATTGTTACCTCCTGCGGTCGTGACTCCCAGTGTATGTCAGCCCTTGGTTGGGTGCGGAACCAGTTATGTTGGTTTGCCCCTGAAGACTAATGGAACTGGAGAGGTTCCGGAATGCTCTAGGGGATTTACCCTCTGATCTTGCCATTGGGGGTCAGGGGAATGGCAGGGGTGTGGACAAGAATAGACTCAGTAGATTAGGGCTCTTCAATCTTGAGAAGAGAAATTGGCAGGGGTCATTATGATAGAAGTTTACAAGATTGTTAGTCATGCAGAGCAAGTCAAGCGGGAATTTTTAGTTCCCCTTTCTTAAAATGTAGATGCGGCAGGGCTGAGCCACAAAATGGCACCCACCATGTGGACAACCTAAAATGGCCACCCAACAGGAAGCTGGAGTGTTTGGGGCGTGGCCTGAGACATATAAAGAGAGGCAAGCAAGAAGTAGTCTACTTCTGGCTGTAGAGGAGGACAGTTTCCTATGGGTTGCTGAAAAGCGCACATCTTGGCAGAGGCAGCTTGGACGCTCAGCTAAACGAAGCTATGGAGTGTGACCACAGAGAAGCCTGATGATAAAGAACAAGGTGTGAGTTGTGTAGAGCTAGTCTGGGAGTTTGGTAGTGGTTAGGCTCTATGTATGTTGACTGGCCAGAACTTGGTGCATGGCCTAGGAACTGTGAATTATAAATAAACGGTTTTACTGATTTCCCAAAGTGACTGCCAGTGGTCTGGGCATAATCCTGCAAAAACTCATCTGTGGTGAGATGTGACCCTGATACAGTAGATCTAGGAGACATCTGATTAAATTAACTGTCAGTAGATTTAACACAAATAAAATGAAGCACTTATTTACTTACTGTACAATTAACCTGTTGAACTTATTGCTAGAGGATGCTTGGAGGGCCAATATGAGACCTATGACTATCGGGGGCTGGGAGTGAATAGCAGGAAATGGGGGATTCCATTCTGACCTGTTGTCAAACCCCATTGCTGGAGACAGTATGCTGGGTTAAATGGACCCTTGGTCTGATCCAGTCTGGTACGCCATGTGTTCCTAGGGGACGGGGACACACACACACACACACACACACACACGAGTTGGGGAAGACAGAATCAGTCCCCTCTTCAATGTTGGCACTGTTGCTGCTTCAGCAAACCCCAGAGAGAGTCTCCAGCCACTTCACAGACAAGATTGCT
>QEPC01008679.1:1193216-1203598 GCA_003113815.1 Sphenodon punctatus | reverse complement strand
ATGTGTATAAGAGACAGACCATATTGTGCCAAACAAGGTAAAAATCAAAGAGTTCCAGATTTAGGGCCTTTTTACATGACACACCCATGCATGCCATATGCCCACACAGGTCCACCGCATGAGTATGCGTGGGTCCACCTTGTGTGACTGCCGTGGCAGGTGTGTGTGTGTGTGTGTGTGCGCTCCTGTGAAACACGCATTCCCACCTACCTCCACCTATTGTTCACGCGTGGAGCAATTGACCAAAACGGTGGTTGCTCTGTGCATGGGGATGTCTGAATCCTGCACCGCCCACACTGCTGCACGCACATCGATCCCCTCCCCCTCCCCGCAACTGTGGCCTGTTTAAAAAAGACCTTAGAGAAGTGTCCGCATAGGGGAAGGTCATAACGCATATCCCGAATAAAGAAATAATGGGATATATGAATCTAGCTGTGGGAGGTTTTACTGTATTAAAAACACAAATGTTCACACATTTTCACTTAGAAAGGGCGTAATCCTAGTTCCAGCCCCAATGAAGTCAATGGAGAAAATCACATTGGCTTCATTTGGGTTGGGATCACACCCAAAGATGTTTCCATTGCAGGATCTAGCAATCAGTAACATTTGTGTTCTTTTAACACCTGGAACAGACAGTGGGTAATTTCAGACGTGACAGTGGCCCTATTAGCCCCATCACAGAATCACCCAAATGATTCCCCAGCGGAATCAGACCAGCCCATCAACAGATGAGCTGGCCGATTCCACCAGGGAATCGGGGAGGGGGCGGGGCTGCGCGGTGCAATGTGCGGCTGTGCAGCCCCATCCCCCCCACGCTTCCGAGGCCGCCCGCCCTCTGGGAGATGGGCGGGTGCAGCAGCCAATGCGGCCACGCCGCCTGCTCACCCCCCGGGGTATCGACCACGGCCCAGAATCGGCGGCGAGCATGGCTGCCGATTCCAGACTGTGGTCAAGGGCCAGACAAGACGTTACCACGCTCAACTACGGTGAATCCCGTCATGGTTGAGCGTGGTAACATCATGTCTGTTGGGGGCAAAAAGTGATTCCCGCTGGGTGTTCACCCCTGGCGGGAATAACTTTGACCATGCTTTCTGAGATGGTTCCCGGACCATCCTCGAAAGCGTGGTTATTTTGATCCCCATCAGTGGCTCACTGTGGTGAACATCTGGCGGGGATCAAAATAGACGTTCTGAGACCATTCCCCACCGCAGGGGATTGTCTGTGGTTGAGCGTGATCTCGTAACGTCTGAAAATACCCAGTCTCCTCCTCCTTTTTGGTGAATGGGGGAGGGGAGTTGAGATTTTAAAAATTGATTACCCTTTTTTTATGCAGGGCTATCGAATGGTGGCAAATTTCTGTATCAAACTCCCTTTAAGACTGATTGAGATAAAGATAATCCTGGCTCAATGGAAATAGTGGCTAAATTTTAATAATCATCAATAGATTGAGGACTGCACCAACAAATGTCCATGTATAGACCAGAAGTGGGCAAACTGTGATTCTAGCCACATACCAGTTCTTGGACTAAATGGATGCAGTTCTTGGGGCGGGAAACGTTGCCCACCCCTGGTCTAGACTTTCTAATCCCTCCTAAAAATCAATATCCTTCTATCAGGATTTCCCTAGCTCATCACCCCTGTAGATTAGAGTGGCCAGATAAGCAATTTTTAGAGGCCATTTATAAGAAATACAGGTTGCAGGGCTACATTGGCTCCAATGCAGTCAATTCAATTCAATTTATTAGTGGCATCTGCTTTCGGCAATAGTCTGAAATCGCAATTTACATAACTATTGAAATATACGAATATTGAAATAAATGAAATAAAATAAAATCTAAAAAATGAATACACTGCCATTAAGAAACAAGGATCTACTAAAAGAAGAACACCACTACATTTATGTCAGTTAAACATTTAAAATACAATGCAAATTAATACAGGCTGGGACTCTAAGTTACTGTTGCTGCAAAAATCTTTGTCTAAAGTGTATAGCTGCATTACAAAAATTTGCCACTGCTCGGGTCAGATTAGTATCCAGTGAACTAAGACATTTTTTAAACATATATTCGTGCTTCCAACCTGGAATTGAGTCAATATTAAACTCGAGATATTTTTCCCTCAGCCCTGAAAGAGCTGGGCAGTGAAAGAAAACATGAGTGGCAGTGTCAACTTCTTGTATAGCACATAGCTGACAAAATTTCAATTCTCTTGGGACTCCAGAAAAGCGACCTTCAAGGAGGGCGATGGGGAAGACATTGCATTGGAATTAGGGAAATTCTGTCTTTTCCCAGCAACAATCCAAGTTATCAAATAACAGGGGCCAGAACTAAAAGGAGCTCTCTGTATATAATCAAGGGCAACTTTCTGTAAAGATAGGAGGGCTGCTTCAGTCTGGAGCTCTTGATCAGTGATCCTCCTTTTGATAAGTCATTGCTCCATCTGCCCCAAGTTCATAAGGGAGTCCTTAGAAAACCCCAATTTCTGAACTTCAAGGTCTACTTTCGATCCCCACGAACTATGCAATCCATTAACAATAGTCATGCCCAAAAGGGTATTTGCCTGCGGAGGGAATAACACAATCTTCAACCAGTATTTCAGGAGAAGTTGCAAGGCAATATATTTGATTGAAGGGCAAGCTGCTTCCAACCTCATAAGAAACTGAGGTGTGCCTTTAGGAATCCCCAAGATTGAGCAAAGAAACTTATTCTGAATTGCTTCCAGTTTATTAAGATAAGAGCTCCAGACTGGAAAGCTCCAATGCAGTCCTGCAACCTGTATTTTTCATAAGCGTTCTCTAAAATTTGCTTATCTGGCCACCCTACTGTAAATTGTTCACTGATATTCTTTTTACTGTTCAATCAACCAGGGTTTCCTTCTCCCCTGTAACTAAGCTAATAAGCACACAGACCGGGGACATCTCATCTTAATGAATAGATCCCTGTCTCTCCCTACGTTCCTCTCTCCCTTGTCTATCTTAGATTATATGCCTCTCAGGGCAGGAGGGCCTGTCTTGAATGAATGATTATTCAGTACCAGGTACATTGCTTGTTGTATAAATAATCAGTTTAAAACGTTGTATCATTGTTCACATTGCTACTAGTTAAAAAAATCATGCTTGTTAGCAATTTGTTTTCTAATTGGCAGCCTTGATCCTCTTGACTGCAGCATAATATAACATGTAACTTGACAGTATTTTGTTACAAATCACAAAGAATTACAAAGAATACTGATTTTTTAAATGTTGATTTTCATTTTCAAACCATACATGTACATATATTCACGTACATATGTTCATGTCTATGGCCTCAATCCGAAACACACTTACTCATTAGCAAGTTCAACTTGATTGTTTACTCACAAGTAAGTTTGCTTAGGACCATGGCCCAATTTCTGTTGGTGACAATGTGCAAGCTTTTGGGCCACATATGACCCTTCCTCGGGCAAGTAAGGAGTTGTCCTTCCTCAGGAAAATCTAGACTGAGCAAATGCAGTGCAGATATCTGTATGAAAGCAAAGAAAAGGGCTTGATGGGGGTATGTGTGTGTTTATGTAGTTGTCTACGTCTGTGTGCAACAGGAGAGTTTTTGCTGTAAACGCACACACAGCAACATCCTTCACTCTGAAGATTAAATGCTTTTTGAAAGGCCATAAAGCTAATCCAGTCGCATGTGGCGGGTCTTTTTATGGCCACGGAATAGCTAGGGTTCTCTGGTTTCTATCGGCAAATATTGGTTTCCACAGTCAGGCGTTTGGATCGTAGAAAGAGCCTCTCACCGCCCCTCCTGCTCCGGTTTCTCTATGAAGACTTTAATAATCTAGTTGAAACCCTGTCTCTCCCCTCCGTAATTTAACTCCAACCCTCACTCAACACCCCTTTGGGTCGCTTCCTCTGTGCTTCCTTTCCCTGGCTCGTTTGAGAGCCGGGGGGGGGCTGGCTGACTTGCTATCTCCAGAGAACGCCCAGCCCACTCTTGAATCTTGGGGGGGGGGGGGGTAAAACAAACACCACTATGAGCGAAGATAGAAAGAAAAGAATCCATGAAAAGGGAAAGGAAGGAAAATAAGAAAAAAGAGAAATAGGAAAAGGGGAAAGTATCCATAAACGGAAATATCCAATAAAGAGAGCAAATAAGAAAAGCTCTGCGTTTAAGCTTCTCGGGTCTAATGGAAAGGCTAGTCGCTCAGCTTCTGCGGAATCTGTGCAACCTTCATCTGTAAGAGCAGGGCGCTGGTGCGCGCGCGTGGCTTTCCCGCCTCCGAAAAAGAGTAGACAGGTGTGTGTGCCGTGCTTCCCTCCTTCAGATAGGCAGGGGGTGCGTGTGCGTGTGCGTGTAATGATCGCGTATCAATCCTTCAAAGGAATGCGTGTGAGATGAGCCTCATCAGTAGAAGATTGGGGGAGGGGTGTGCGCAGTTTCGTGTACAGGAGTGTGTGTGTGCGCGCAAGGGGAGCAGCTGCAGAACAGGGAAGACGCGCAACGACCCAGGTAAATCGGAGAGCAGCAGCCTCCTGGCGTGTGGGAAGCTCAGTCCTGCAGACGGGCTGCCAGTTTAATTTATTTAACGGCTCCCTTAGATCTGCCAGTGCCTGCCGCTCTTCAGGTTTTCGGTCTCTAATGTTGGACTGTCCGATTGGTTTGTTTAGCTGCTGTATTTCCCGAGATAAAAATTCACACCCTTCTCTTATGGAAACTTGCTGCCTGATAATTTAAAGCTCTAGTACACAATCCACAGCCCACTTAGGCCCTTTTCACACAAACACTCTAACACTGAAACAAAGGGTGTTATATTTTATTATACATGTTGCAGGGCACCCATAGAGCACACCTGCAGCCCTGCACATGTATAATAAAATGTAACACCTATTTTATCAGTGTTAGAGCCCATTCAGACGTGTGTTTAAATCGCACAGCCCTTAGAGTGTATGTATGAAAAGGGTCTTACTCCTGAGTAGAGCTTTGGCTTCAGTGGGTCAACTCTTCCCCAGAGTAAGCGGCCCTAGATTGTTCTCTACGGACAGATCCGATTCATTTTAACGGAAGAGACAACTGGATCATGGACCAAATAATCAGCAGAAGAATTTTTCCACTATTGTTTGTTAAAAAGCAAGGGCAAAAATCCCAAATACTCCCTGATATGAGAAAAACAGATCGAGTTACAGTACGCAGCACTTTCTTAAACTGCTAAGTTCAGATGATCAGCGAGTTTTTTCAACTGAAAATTTGTATAGGGTTTTAGCAGGCAGGAAGATGTTATTTCATTTAATTTATTTATTTGTTTTATTTAGCTACCCGTTTTCCAGTGTGGTATTTAATCACAAATGTTTTAAGAAGGCCTTTCATATTTTTTTTAGATCTATGATAAAAATAAGATTCAGTGTTACCCTTTTTGTGTCCATACCAACATAAATCTCTTGACAAAACTGTTGATGATGATGATTATTATTATTATTTATTTTGTTGGACAGGATGTAGTACTGCCCTTAACTAGGCTTTGATTTACCCTGATCTGTGAAGTCTATGAAGGCTTTTCAGCTACAAACATAGTAGTAATAGAAGATTTGGCTGGATGTATCAGGCCCTTGTAATTGATTTGAGACAGGTCTATGAGTTGGAAAATATACCAACCCTCTATATCCTAAGTTTGGCAAATGGTCTGGTTCTGAAAGCAATGAAAGGGAGCTTTGATCATCTCAAATTTCCAAGAAGATGAATCAGTCATGCCCAGAAGACTGTTATTTTGGACACAGACAGAATCCTCTACAAGCAAGATCCGGGGCATCGTGGCCACTGTATAGCTAAATGCAGCCCCAGTGGTCATCAAAAGCTCCACCCAACATGGGAGATTTATTATTATTATTATGATGATGATTTATTATTTTATTTATTATTAATAATTTCTCAATTTTGCTCCAACCTAGAAAAATAATTTTTAAATTATTTTAAAATTTAACTTAAATTGAAGATTTTAAAATCTTGATGCTGTTTTTAAAAAGATTCTCACATTCAGATTATCGGGGATCTAATTTAGAAATCAGACTCTCTGTTGGGTGTAAATGGGCCCAGTTCTCTTGGCTACACAGATGCTTTATCCATTTACAAAAGACAATTTGATCCAAAGAAGTCTACTGGTAAGCACCTAAGATAAATTTTCCATTTACTTGGACCACAATCCAGAGGCTGCTTACTCCATAGTACTTCAGTTGAATCCCTATCAGTGGAACTACTCCAGAGTTAGTGGCTTGTGGACTGGGGCCATAGGCTAATAATTTAGTGCTGTATTCAGTAGAGCTATTTCTGGAGTGGTCAAAGTTCCCATGCCCAAGATTTTCATATTGCGAAGAGCCACAAGACACTCTACACTGATCACAGGATAGGGCAGTGCGCCCCCCCAGCTCTCTCCTCACATCAAACTGTAGCTTCTAGGCAGCCTAGAGGGTCAGAGAAGCTGCAATAGTGGTGCAGGGCACGCTCCCCTTGCTCCCACAACTCTGAAGATTCCTGTAGTGGAAATGGTGGCTTGGCTTCTGTGGGAGCTGCATGGACATGCCCTCAGGCAGTCACTTTTGCCAAGAGCCACAATACAGGTGCCTGAGAGCCACATGTGGTTCCCTAGCCACCATTTGCCCACTTCTGAGATATTCACTCAGCAGCAGGAACGTAGCTACCAAGGAGTGAGGGGGGCTCAGTTGGGTCTGGGCCCTGGACACTAGGAAGGCTTTCTGCAAATGGCCTGAGCACCACTAGGGAATCTTCAGAGTGAGCGGGGGAGGGAGCAGCACCAACCCTTTACCCCCACCCGCTCTGAAAACTTTCTAGCGGTGCTCAGGTGACCTGCAAAGAGCCCCACCAAGAAGGAAGTTTTCAGAGCAGGTAGGGGTGGAGTGCTGGCCCCAACAACTCTTAAAATGTCCTTCCTGGTGGGATTGCTGCTACTCCAGGGGGACTTACTGGGAGTCAGGGTGGCACCACAACCTTTGCCTGGGGAAGCCAAGACTGGATGGGAGGGCTACCGCTTAAGAGCCCTGTACCCTTGCCTTTAGGAGGGCTCATGAATGAGACATGAGGCCAAGCGCACCATATTATTCTTATTCTTATTATTAGCAAGCATTTATATAGTGCCAACAATGTACCTGATGCTTTACAAAGTAATGGAATAGACACGGTCCCTGCCCTAGGCCTTACAATCTGAGAGATGGGGATGTGGGGGAGGAGACAAAGGAAGGGGACCAGAGGAAGAGACAAGGGGTGTAATCACAAATTACACCTGAGGTCCCAGGTGCAGGTGCTTGGCTTGGTTACATCAAGAATGATGGCTGGCTGATCCATGTGGTGAGGATATGAGTACACAGACCTCAGGTAACAGATTGTACTGGATGGTAGGTATCAGCAGGAGTTAGGTGAGGGGAGTGAGAAGTTGGGGAGGGCAGAGCAGAAGAGGTGGCTCTTGAGGAGGGATCTGAAGGTACGAAGGGAGGGCGCGAGGTGGATGTAGGCAGGGAGGGAGTTTTAGGCATGGGGGCAGCTAGGGAGAAGGGATGAAGGCGGTTAGGGAAGCAGGGGAGGGTATATCCTTGCTATACCACTACTCAGCAGTTTATTTAATGTAACCACTTACTACGTATAATTTTTACCATTGGGACCTCCCCTCCCAGAGCAAATCAGTAAGAAAATCAAACCTCTCTCAAAGGGTGAATTCCTGGCTTCACTGAAATCAATGGAAGTGTTTTCTCTGATTTTCAATTGAGTCCCCATTTTACCTACTGAGTATAATTCTGACTCCAGTGAAGTCAATTGCAAAATTCTTATTGACTTTAATGGAGTCAGAAATACACCCATTGTAGATAAGACTGATAATCAAATACCCCAGGTTATTTAAATGACACTCTATCATCCAGGATTACAATCTATTATTTATCTGGTTTTTATGAAGTAGCTGGGTATGTCATAAGACTCTATTATGGAGTTTGGTTGCCTTAAAAGATAGAAAAGGCTCTAAGGAGAGAGTGGATGATGATTATTTTTTTTTAATGGTGTATCAGTGATTCAGAAGGTTCACTCCAACATTCACAAATTACACTCGCATCCAGGATTATAATCCTAACACTCAGAAGTGTTATCCTCTTGCACCGAGGATATGTCTCCAGGGGGTGGTTCCCAGGAGGGTGGGAATAGGCTAGCTGTGGTAGTTGGCAATTCAATTATTAGGAATGTAGATAGCTGGGTTGCTGGTGGCTGTGAGGTAACTTGCCTGCCTGGCGCGAAGGTAGCGGACCTCACATATCACCTAGACAGAATTCTAGACAGTGCTAGGGAGGAGCCAGTGGTTGTGGTACATGTGGGTACCAATGACAGAGAAAAAAGTAGCAGGGAGGTTCTGGAGGCTACATTTAGACTTCTAGGTAGGAGATTGAAGTCCAGAACCTCCCAGGTGGCATTCTCAGAAATGCTCCCAGTTCCACGCACAGTACCCCAGAGGCAGGCTGAGCTCCAGTGTCTCAATGCATGGATGAGACGATGGTGCAGGGAAGAGGGATTTAGATTAATTAAGAACTGGGGAACTTTTGGGGGAAGGGAGAGCCTATACTGATGGGATGGGCTCCACCTTAGCCAAAGGGGAATCCAACTGCTGGCGCTAAACATTAAATAGAAGAGAGAGCAGTCTTTAAACTAAAAACTGGGGGAAAGCCAACAGGTGCTGAGCAGCACGTGGGTCAGGCTGAGGCAGCTATAAAAGATGCCGTTATTTCAGGGGAATTAGAGTATCCTAATATAGAAGACAGGAAAAATCCCCAGGGAGCTCAGGTGGAAATCAGTTTGCAACAGTCAAACTCTATTGAGCCCCAAATAACTAAAACAGTTACTTACAATAAACAGATTAAAAATAAAAAGGATACATTTAAATGTCTATATACAAATGCTAGAAGTCTAAAAAGTAAGATGGGAGAATTAGAGTGTATTGCGTTAAATGAGGATATAGACATCATAGGAATCTCAGAGACCTGGTGGAATGAGGACAACCAATGTGACACGGTATTACCAGGATACAAAATATATCAAAATGACAGAGTAGATCGAGCTGGTGGTGGGGTGGTGCTATATGTAAGAGACAACACTGAGTCAGGATTAATATTGTAAAGGAAGCAAAGGGTACTCTGGAATCTCTGTGGATAGAAATTCCATGTATAACGGGGAAGTGTATCGGCCTATACTCTTGTCCTCCTGACCAGGACAGTGAGACTGACTGTGAAATGTTAAGGGAGATTAGACAGGCAACTGAAGTCGGAAACGCAGTAATAATGGGCGATTTCAATTACCCTCATATTGACTGTGTGAATGTCTCCTTGGGGCGGGATGCAGAGATAAAATTTCTAGATGTCATAAATGACTGCTTGCTGGAGCAGTTCATCCTGGAACCAACAAGAGAAGGAGTCACTCCTGGCTCTAGTCCTAAGTGGAGTGAAGGATTTAATGCAAGGGGTAATGGTGCTGGAGCAGCTGGGCAATAGTGATCATAATATAATCAAATTTGACATACTCACAGGAGGGAAAATGACAAATAAAACCACTGCGGTAACATATAACTTTAGAAAGGGGAACTATGTAAAAATGAGGAAACTAGTTAGAGAGAAACTTAAAGGAGCAGTTGCAAGAATTAGATGTCGACAGGCAGCATGGAGACTATTTAAAAACACCATCTTGAAAGCTCAGATTAAATTTATTCCACAAATTAAAAAAAGTAGGAAGAGGACCAAACGTCTGCCTGTGTGGTTAAATGGTGAGGTGAAGGAGGCTGTTGGAGCCAAAAGGGCATCCTTTAAAAAATGGAAAGAGAGTCCCAGTGAGGTGGGAAGAGGAGAAGCGTTGCCAGATGTAATAAATTAATAAGGCAGGCCAAAAAGGAATTTGAGGAGCAACTTGCTAAAGATGCTAAAGCTAATAATAAAACCTTTTTCAAGTACATCAGAAGCAGGAAGCCTGCTAGAGAGTCAATTAGGCTGTTAGATGACATGGGGCTGAAAGGGGTGCTTAGGGAGGAAAAGGACATTACAGAGAAGCTGAATGAGTTCTTTGCTTCGGTCTTCACTGCAGAGATTGTTGGGGAGATATCCATGCCTGAACCTTACTTTGTAAGTGATGAATTGGAAGAGCTGTCACAAATCAACGTTACTCTGGAGGAGGTCCTAGAGCAAATTGACATACTAAATACTAGAGGTGGGACCCCGGGCCCATTACCGGCTACCGGATTTACCGGTTACCGGTTCTCAAAGAACCGGATTCCCGGATTAAATCCGGTATACCGGTACCGGTTTTATTTCATTGATTTCAATGGGGCACTGTGTCCCCATTGAAATCAATGAAATAAATTAATTCCTCCCCCCT
>QEPC01008679.1:1166803-1189898 GCA_003113815.1 Sphenodon punctatus | reverse complement strand
AAGAGAGGGGGGCGAGAGAGTAAAGGGTCGAGGAGAGAGAGGTGTTGAGAGTGGAGATGGCAGAGTCAGGGGAGGAGGAGGAGGAGAAAACAGAGGGGAGGAGGGGGGATAGAGAGGAGGCAAACTCCATGGGGGTAAAGGTTTGCATATTGCGGAAGGGGCGTGGGGAGGGGGGATGGTGGGAGAGGCTGAAGGAGGCGAGAAAGTGATCAGAATTAGGGCAGGGATCAAAGGAGAGGTGAGAAGATGAGGTCGAGGGAGTGGCCATTGGTATGGGTGGGGGAGTCGGTCCAGAGTCTGAGATCGAAGGAGGAGGTCAGGGAGAGGAAGCGGGAGATAGAGGGTGAGGAAGGTGTGTCAACGTGAATGTTGAAGTCACCAAGAATGAGAGTGGGGGTGTCATCAGAAAGGAAGAAGGTGAGCCAGGATTCAAAGTCTGGGAGGAAAGAGGTGAGGGAACCGGGGGGCGGTGATGACAGCAACACGAAGGTGTAGTGGGGAGTATAATCGCACAGAGTGGGCCTCAAAGGAAGGGAAGGAGAGGGAGGGAGGAGGGGGAAGGGTTTTTAATGGACAGAGCTTGGCAAGGAGGAAACCCACGCCACCCCCTGGCCCTCAGGGTGGGATCGGTGGGAGAACGAAAGGCCCCCAGAGCATAGAGTGGCTGGGGTAACAGAGTTGGAGGGTGAGATCCAGGTGTCTGTAAGAACAAGGAGTTGAAAGAGGGGCGAGAGGAAGGGATCATGGATGAAGGGGGCTTTAGTCACAGAAGAGCGGCAGTTGCAGAGGGAGCAGGAGAAAGGTAATTGGTGTCAGGGAAGGCATGGGATGGGGATGAGATTGGGGGATGTGGAGCAGCTGGGTTTACAGGGTTTGGGACTCGCACCGGCCTCACACCAGCCACAATGGGCTGTGGAGTGTCTGGGTGTGCAAGGTTTGGGTGAGGGGAGGTGGGGTGGTGCCCATTCCCTGTAAGCCACCACGGCTTACAGGGAATGGGCAAGGGGGGGGTGAGGATGGGGAGGGGGAGAGGGCATGGGCGAGAATAAGGGGTAGGTTGGTTGGAGAAAGGCTATTGGGGGAGGGAGAAGGAGGGAAGCCATCAGCAGGGTGAGAAGGAGAGGGGAAACAGAGGGCGAGGAGATATGGGGAGGCATTTAGGTGGCAACAGTCTGGGCAGCAGAGCGGGTAACCTGGCCTGTGGATGGCCCCGGAGTGTTCACGCGATGTCCGGTGGCGATGGCAGCGATGGTCAGACAAGGCTGTGTGGCATGGGCATTGTCAGGGGAGTGGCTCCTCGCAGACCTCGCACTGGCCTTGCTGCCCTCGGGCTGCCGCCCGCTGGGGCAGCCCTCTGGGGTAATGGAGGCAAGCCTGGCAGGTTTCTGTAGGAATGTTGGAGGGGGAGAGGCTGGAAGGCTGGGCAGCTGCAGCCTCTTACCTGAAACAGGGTTATTCAAGGAGTTAAAACACAAGTAGACTGAAGAACTGCAACAGGATCTTACGAGACTGGGTTCCTGGGCATCTAAATGGCAGATGAGATTTCATGTGGACAAGTGCAAAGTGATGCACGTAGGGAAAAATAATCCAAACTATGAGTACACAATGCTGGGTACTAAGCTAGGAGTTACCACTCAGGAAAACAATCTGAGAGAGATTGTGGACAATACACTGAAATCCTCAGCCCAATGTGCAGCAGCAGTCAAAAAGGCAAACAGTGTTAGGAGTTATTCGCAAAGGGATAGAAAATAAAAATGAGGCTGTCAAAACGCCCCTATACAAATCAATGGTGCAACCACACCTGGAATATTGTGTGCAGTTCTGGTTGCCTCATCTCAAAAAAGACATAGCTGAACTAGAAAAGGTACAGAGAAGGGCAACGAGAAAGATAAAGGGTATGGAACAGCTTCTGTACAAAGAGAGGCTTGACAAGCTGAGTCTCTTCAGCTTAGAGAAGAGAAGACTGAGGGGGGACATGATAAAGGTTTATAAAATCTTGAGTGGTGTGGAACAAGTAGATAGGGAGCAGTTATTTACCCTCTCAGATAGTACTAGAACTAGGGGACACTCCATGAAACTATTTGCCGGCAGATTTAAAACAAATAAAAGGAAGTACTTTTTCACTCAACATGTAATTAACGTATGGAATTTGTTGCCAGAGGACATGGTCAAGGCCAGTAGTATAGCTGGGTTTAAAAAAGGACTGGATAAGTTCTTGGAGAATAGGACCATTAATGGCTATTTAACCAAGTAGCTTACGGAATGAACTTCTTACTGTCTGGAGCTGGGAGTGAACAATGGGGAATGGATTGTGACTGTTGGTTCTTCTCCCATGAAATTGAAATTGGCCACTCTCGGAGGACAGGATGCTGGGCTTGATGAACCATTGGTGTGACTCAGTATGGCACTACTTATGTTCTTATGTTCCTGAACCTACTGAAGCCAGTGGTAAAACTCTTAATGAGTTTAGTGGGCAAGGACTGGACCCTGTGAGTTTTTAAAGCTACACAGTTAATTCTCCACATGTGCTTCTGTTTCTTCTGTCTACTCCCAGTGTCTGTTTTCAAGTCTGAAGCTGACTGCTTTAAAGTGACAAGTGCACACAGTTTGCCCAAACAACTACATAAATCTTGATTTATTCTAAAAGAGAGAAGAGAAATTATGATTATTTTTTCTCATACACCCAATATTCAGCTTTTATATTTTAAAGCAGAGAATTTTTGGCTTGATTTGTTTAAAATATATAAAATATATATAATTAATAATAATTTCCACATTCAAATGGATGAGTTTACAAACCTTAAAACTCCCTCCCCCACCCCACCCCACCCCCCGGGGTCATATTCTCCTTTTCCATTCATTATTTTGTTATCTGAATGTTATTTTGATGCATTAAAAAGGCCCTGAATTATTTTTTAATAAAAGATCAAATATCTCTGGGCTGCAAAGATTATTTTTGGGGGTGGGGATGAATCGGTGAAGGAAAAGAAGTTGATTAGAATCATTTTCTGATTTCCCATTGGCTTTATGAAAGCCCTCACCCCCCGCTCTTTTATTAATGGATTTGGCAAAGCCTTCCTGCACTTCCTAGGAATATGCCAGCAAATGAAAGTCGTACCATGATGAATGAGTAGCCAGCCTTTAAATCAGTCCCCACTGATACAAATTATTTTAATATGGCCCTTCTATGATTTATCTGGTTTTTATGAAGTAGCTGGCTGTGTCGTAAGACTCTATTATGGAGTTGGCTTGCCTTAAAAGATAGAAGAGGCTCTAAGGGGAGAGTGGATGATTTTTTATTTTCTTTTATGGTGTAGCAGTGATTCAGAAAGTTCACTGCAACATTCACAAGACTGTAGTCGGACACTAAGAGGGATGGATTAGCCATTCAGCTGCTGCACAGTGGCAGGTCCTGGCAGGAATTCACACCAGAGCAGGGATCAAACCTAGGTCTACTAGAGTCTCGGAGCTGCTTTGCCCACTTTCCACCTGGAATCTGGTGCACAGCACCAAGCCTGTGGTACAGGTGCTTAGCTGGCCCATTCCCTGCCTACAGTGTCTGTCCCTGATTGGCTGACCACTGCACATCTTCCCACTGATTGTGCAGTGCTGGGTACATTGCTGGTACTATATAAATATAATAGTAACAATAATTAACACATAATTATAATTAATAAACTGGCTGCTGACGGCTATAAAAGCCCACAGCAAGAAGCAGGATGTTTCCACAGTGGCAGCTGCTTGGACCTGCTGGTGTTCCAGTCCTTGTCCATAGTCCAGCTTCAACCAATAATCCAGTCCCTACCCCATGCCTTCCTCCTGCTCTTGTTCCTGCCCTCTGCAGACTGAACTCCTGGCTTGCTCCTTGACCCCTCTCCCTGGATTGCTCTTCAGTTTTGTTTCCCTGGCCTAGGTAGAACCTTATAATTTGATCATTAGGCTCACAACTTCATACTATCTGCTCCTTTTGGATCATGGCCTGGCTTCTAAGGGCCTAATCCTGCAAAGGCCCTACACAATCCAGGTACTTGAGAGCCTCCAATCTCAAAGGGCCCTCATGCTTGTGGTCAGTCTCTGTGTGTGTAATTAATAAGTATTTATATAGAGTCAGCAATATACCTGGCACTGAACAATCATTAGAGGCAGGACCCTGCCCCACGGCACTTACAGGCTGATATAGGCCACTCTCTCACATTACCTGGGAGGGGGCAGGCACTTCCATGAGAGCAATCGTGGCTCTATTCGCATGGGAATTAGCACATGTAGGAATGTGCTGTTCTGCTTTTGTTCTGTGAGAACACCCGTGATTGTAAAAGCTACATTGGGGGACCCAGTCATATGCAAGTCTCATGGCATAAAAGCAGAATAGCGCATTCCTGCGTGTGCTAATTCCCGTGAGAATAGAGCCATGATTACCCTCATGGAAGTCCACCCCCAGGTAACAATGCATAAGAAAGCGGTTGAACTAAGTGCCATACTGGGTCAGACCAATGGTCGATCAAGTGCAGAAAGATAGGAAGGAGCAAGACAATGAGGAGCCTTGAAAGTTAAGACAAGGGGTGTGGCCACACAAGATGCCATTGCCTACTATGCCTAGGGCAGCCTTACCACAAGATGCAGTGCATTGTGTGGCTAGGCGGCTGCCAGATGTTCCCCTCACCACGGGGTAGGGCAGGGAACTCACTGCTACATGCTGAGTACTCAGAAAAAGGCTGAGGGCACAGCCTGTAGCAGCCTTACCCAAAATGGGGTAAGGCTGCCCAAGGCACAGTAGCTCGCTTGCCTGGTTGCCATCTCTCCCACTGCATAGCGAGGTCTGCTGTGGGGCTTTGAGCAGCGGTCACTAGCTCCAGTCCTACACAGCCACATCATGGTTGGGGGTGGGATAGTGGTTGAACTGAGGAAGGGAGACAGGGCCATGCTGTGTGCCTGCTTATGTGGCTGGCACCTCGGCCAACCCCACACCATGGTGGGAGGTCCAACAGCAGCCTGCCCACCTGGCTTCCCTGCAGGGGCCCCTGACCATCTGCCCTGCTCCCCACGCTGGCCCCACAGTGTGGTAACTGTGCTTGTTTGCCATGGAGCTGCGTGGGGATCAGACCCGTGGCAGCTCATTTGGCTGCACCCAAGGAGTTTGTGCTGGATGCAAAGGGGAAGAGGGAGCAAGGAAAGAACATGATCAAATCATCAGGCAAGTTGGCTGACCTTGACAGCAGAGTGTTGAACAGAAGTGAGAGGGTCAACATGAGAGCAGGGAAGGCCAGTAAGAAGGAGGTTGCATTAGACAGAAGGGATAACTAATCCATGGACTAGGGTTTTGTCTCAGTAGATCCCATGGTTCTAGGTGTTGGTGCCACAAAACTCCAGAGGTCACACTGTAGTGGGCTTCTTCTGGAGGTTGGGGGGGGGGTGTCTGAGCAACCCATACTGGAGTGGTGAAAAAGCATTGCTGCCGGTGTTGCCAATTATAGGAATAGCTATCACTGGCAATAGCTGTCCCAATAGCAGTGCTGCTCCTTCTGTACTCCTATATGGGGTGCATGGATGCCTGGCCAATCTCTGCCCTCCCCACCCCAAACAGCCAGTCTGTTAAGACTGCTGATACAGGGGTGTGAGTGCCTCATGCAAAGTAGCCTCATGATCAGTTAGGGGTACAGTCCTATACAGTCTGCGCCCCTCCTATCAGAGAGATCGTCTCACTCTCCATGCCCTGGATTGACCCCTGCAGTCCACCGGGAGCGCCCTTCTTGATGTCCTCCGGGTGGTGCGGGGGGCTACAATAGAGAGGGCATTCTCAGTGGCGGCACCTAGGCTGTGGAACTCCCTTCCGCTGAGGCCCAGGTGGCCCCCTTGCCTCATTTTGACAACACTGCAAGACCTGGCTGTTCTGTCAGGTCTTTGGTGAGGGGGTGGGTTAAGAGTGAGTGGGAAGAATGTTATAAAATTCCAAAAATCTTGAGGGTCTGTAAGAGATGCGATGGGGCGGTACCTGACTCAATGATTCATATCTTAATGTATTGCCCAGCCCTTAAGGAACTGAGAGAGGACCTCTTGAAGATTAGAGGAGATTTGGAGTCAAGGTGCTGGGTGGAGGAAGAGTGGTTGAAATTCCTCCTGAATGGGAATGATTTGTGTAGGGCAAGTGTGGTGGCAAACTTCGGGATTAGGGTTTTGGCGGAAAATTACTAGGGGAATAGGGAGGGTTGCCCCTAAAAGATGGGACTGCCTCTGGTACAGATTGATCTCTTGACCAGCCTGGGCTTTGGGTGTTTACTTTTTCTGTTTTAATGATTGGGGATCCCCGCCCGTACAGCCCCGGTGTCTGGCGGGGTACCTTGATGTGTTAAGGAGTTAATGAGTCAAATAATTATTTTATTTTGTATTTGAAGCAAGACGGACTGTAAGCCTTGGTTTGTAGCTGATGCTAAAACTCTGTATTGCACTGCTGTTTATATTTTATGTTATGTTACTATTGGCTATGGCGAAAGCTGGCCGATGAATAAATATTATATTGATATTGAGTGGGAAGAATGGGGTTTTTATTTTCTTATTCTTATGCCTCCCTTTTATGTATTTTATGTATATTTTTAAATATTTTAACTTTTGTATGTTACCTCGAGCTGCCTAAGCAGGAGAGGTGGGGAATGAATGAATGAATGAATAAATAAATAAATAAATAAATAAGCTATGGAGTGAAGGCTAAGCCCCATATCCCCAAGTCTAGATTAAAGCATGGTGGGGGGCTTCCTAAATAGTAATTTTGGGTCCCCAACGAAGGATGGATCCTGGCAAGTGCAGATTGTGACCACACAGGGTCCCATATGTTGTAGGAACCCCAAAGGAGTCCATTAATAAACTTGAAATGCCATGAGTGCGAGAAGCACTTTGTGAAATACAGGTCCACAAAGCCTGAACTGTGGGGAGACCTGGTCTACGGAGGGCCCACGACAACTCAGAAGGGGGCCTCCAACTCATAGGGCCCATGAATAAACTAGAAATAACATATATTTAGCATATAGGCCCCCAGGGCCTGCAATGCAGGGAGTCCCAGCCCCTGAAGGGGATGTTAGAAGAGGGCCCACACCACCATTTCACAGAGGGCCTCAACTTCCCTTATCCAGGCCACTTGAACACTGAATCTTCCACAAATACCAGAATGTTGAAGGAGTGTGTGGCTTGTTAAACTTTAGCCTTTATTATTATTATAGATCAGGCCATAAAATGTTGCAAAGACTCAGACAGGGCTCAATAATCATTTCTCTGGGCCGGGTATAAACTTGTAACACAGGCCCCCACAACACAATCCCACCCTATACACACAATCTCATGAGTCATGAAAGAAACATTTATATTTTATTTCTGAAATGACATAAATAAACCTGTAGTTCTTGAGAGAGTGTTTCAGATAGTAGGGCACACAGTACTCTGTCTTTCAAATTGCAAGTCTTGTTTCCTGTACAAGCTCTCCCTCCCTCCCTCCCTCTCTCTCTCTTCTCGCTCTCTCTCTCTCTCTTTGTCTGGGTGTTTTAAAATGAGACACTTCCACACATGGCTGCCCACTGTCCACGAGTCAACCTGCTTGTTTGAAGTTGATGCCTGGGGAGATGTGCTCCTATGTCCCACGCACCAGCCACTCGTACAGAGCACCACCAGTACACACCAGTACAGAGCACCACCAGCACGCACCAGTCCTCGTACAGAGCACCACCAAAAAATCCAGAGTTCCCTGTGCAGGCCAGGGTAGTTGCCTCTGTGGATGGGGCAGCCATGCTGGGAGCCGTCCATGTGAAGTCCTCCTCACACACTTCCCGTACATGGGCACCCTCTTCCGCCTCGCACACCTTCCACAGACCCCTCCTCCTGCCACTCTCGTTCAAAAAACACTTTCTTTCTGTTTTAGAGGAGGGCCTGGGCCAGAAGCTCACTGTTCTGTTGCTTGTTCTACTCTAACACTGCTTCTGATTGGCTCCAGCAAATCTCACAAGTTCTTACAAGATCTGGACACCCCGTAGATTAATAGCCAGAGAAATAAGTTTGCATAAACATCCTCAAACATCTACAATTTAGCCTCAGTTTTTTTCTCATAGTAATGGGCTTGTAGATCAGACTGCCTGGATCCCCAGATCCTGTTAAAATGTACCCCTTTCCACTCTCACGCTTGACTCCTGGACTCAGACAATTGTAGCAAGTCGAATACGTCCAACTATTAATGCCTTTAGTACAGACATTCCCAAACTATGGCTCAGGACCCCAAGTAGGGTCACAGTCTTGGCTGCTAGCTCCTGTACCTTGCATGTCTTTGTTGCTGTCTCAGATCATGGGATTATACTGCAATCTCAAAATGGGGTCACACAGAACAAAATCTTGGGAACCAAAATTGTATCATCATAGACACTTAGGCAATAAGAATTTAAATCTCATGGTTTAGAATAAGAGTTCGGTTATGCAGATGCAAATTTATGCTGATCCTAATTTTTCAAGTAGTAATAATAATAATAATAATAATAAATTTAATTTTATATAGCACCCTCTTGCTGAATAGCACTTGGGGTGCTTCACACAATTAATACAATAAAACCACTTAAAATACATTTTAAAACAGTTTTAAAAGGGAAGGTAAAGGGGGAGGAAAATACATTAAGGGAAACCAGCAGAGGAACCTCTAAAGGCACTGGATGAGTAAAAGGTCTTCAGGTGCTTTTCAAATGTGAGAAAGGACAAACTGAGACAAATATCTAGAGGGAATGCTTTCCACACTGAGGGGTCTGCCACAGTAAAGGCCCAATCACCCACTGACTTATGGTGCAATGGCGGGATCCCCAAACAGTGAAGAGTGTAATGGTTAATTCATCTCCGCTGCCTTTCTCTCAGTTCCACCTATGGAAGGCACTCACTCTCACTCATATATTTATTTTAAAATATCCCAACTATGTTCTTTGTCTGGTAAATCCTTCAGAGTTGAGCAGCCAGAAGCTCCCGCTTCTCTTTCCTGATATTCCTGCCATGAAGAGTTCAAAAGCAACTTAAGCAAGGTATACCCAGGCTACCAGAAAGATTAAAATTCTCCTTGATCCAGAGATAGCGAGGGATCTGGAGCAATTTTAGATAAAAGGGATCAAGGGAGAACAAAGGCTAACAAGAGCAATGTTATCACTTGAATAATGAGGATGTTGCCCATCTGCTTTTCGCCAGCTCTTCCTCTTTGTAGATATATCTTCTCCTGTGATCCTTTGGTGCTTTAGGGTGGTGCTTTCCCCAATCCTAAGAAATGTAATACAACAAAACTTGCAGCCTCCTCTGAGACACACAGTGCTTATTGAGGGAGGGGGGCAATTTGCCCCAGACTTTACACAAAAGAGGGCCCCACAGTTAAAATGGGATGTAGGAATGGAATTTTGCCCTGGGCTTCCAGAAACCTCCACCCTCCAGGCTAGAGGAGTGGTGTAGGGGGTTACTGTTCATAATTCCTAGAAGCCTCCCCATCTTTCAGTTGCTTATCAGCTTTCTGAAACTCTAGGCATGAAGCCTCCGCCACCATGGAGACCAAGAGGTTATCAGAGGGTAAATACCTGAGCTGGAGAGGCATGTTTGAGAAAGAGCAGATAACATTGTAAACATATTTAGAGACCCCACCCTCTCCAGATCCTATCCCTTGTTCACCTAGAAGTTTCACAAGTTATAGGTGTGACTGAAATAATCAAACTGATTTTAAAAACATAAACAAAACAATAACAACAAAACGCAAAGCACTTCCATGCACACAAACTACTAGTGAACCCTGGCTTCTCAAAAGAGGAGCACACTCAGGGTGTTTTTAAACAAGATGCATCCAAGTATGGCTCTCTACTTTCCACATGTCCAACCACTCATTTGAAGTTGGTGTCTGGGAAGGTGTGCTCCCATGACCCATGCCAGGGCCGGCCTTAGGGTATACGGGGCCCAGGGTGGGGAACAAAGATGGGGTCCTAGTCTTCTACCGGTGGCCAGCAGCCCTAGGAACACTCCCCGGCTCGGTCTGGGGGTGGCGCACTACTCAGGCCTGGGCTCGGCGACGGGCGGAGGGGCACTCCCCTCCACTCATCCCCAAGCCCAGCCACTGGATCACTTACCTGATCCATCACCCCTGCTGCCGCCACTGCTGGCCCAGGCCACGTGCCGGACCTAGAGACTCGGGTGGGGTGAGCATGCGGGAGCAGATTAAATCTGCCACTGTGCTGCCCGCTGGCACCACCGGAACTTCTGCTGCCCACCCCACCCCCCCTCTGTTGCCTGACTGTCTCGTCCAGGGGGAATAAGGGAGAGGCAGAGGTTCCACCTCTCCCACATTTCCCCTGGCCGAGAGACTGATAGGCGGGGGGGGGAGGGGGCACGGAGTGTGGGAGAGGCAGGGCCTCTGCCTCTCCCTCACTCCTGCTGTCCCCCTCCACTGCCCGTTAATCAGAGTTAAGTCGAACTCGGCCGGGGTCCCCGCGCTCGGGGTCCCCAGCTCCCAGCCACTGTCAGGCTGGGAGCTGGGGACCCTGAGTGGGGCCTGGGGCGGCCACCTCGAGCCGCTCCATGGTAGGGTTGGCCCTGACCCATGCATCCGCCGCCCATGACCATGCATGGAGCAGTCCTGAAAAATCCGGAGTGCCCCATGTGGGCCACGGTGGTCACCTCTGTGGATGGGGAAGCCATGCTGGGAGACGCTCATTTGAAGCCCTCCCCATGCACCTTGCATGTGTGGGTGCCCCACTGATGCCCCACACACTAACCACAGGACACACACACACACACACACACCCCAAGCCTTCCTCATTTAAAAACACCATCAGTGTATATTGATTGATGGGATTTTTCAACTACAAAATGGGCTGTATCTCCCCTCCAGGTACACCTATTATTATAAAATTTAGGGTCCCTATTAATCTCTGGACCTTCTGCCCCTCTACCAAATTAGGATGCAATTGGCCTGTGGGATCAAGTGTTATTAAGTGGAACACAGCTCAGTGTAACGAGAGATACAAATGGGGGCCTTCTAACATTAGTGCTGCAATCTACAAACCACTTACTCTGCAATAACCCTTAGGACATCAGTGGGGCTATTCCAGAATTGGTGGTTTGTGGCCTATGTTCTATATGGGAGCAGGGTCCTGCAGGGAAAAAACACCCCCAGGGTTGAGAGTCGTGCACAGGAACAGTGCTTTTGCCTCACTTCCCGTTGGAATCCTGCTGTGCTGCCTATAAAGGTCCTGCAGCCAGGACCCTTCCACCAGAGCTAAGAGGTTCCTTGGGATAGTGGCGGGGCCCTGGTAGAAGTCTTAAGGGTAGCAATGGCACAGCAAGATTCTGTGGCAGTGAGGCACTGTGGAGGACAGGGCCATAGGAGACCCACATTTTATTTTTACACTACACTGGACCCTGCAAATTCTAAGGCCAGCCCTGTATGGAGCTGTGGGGCTCTGAAATAAGGGACACCCATTATTATTATTATTATTATTCATTTGTAGTATCCTTTATCCCTGAGGTTCATGGTGACTTGCAGCAAATAAAAACAACATACTAAAACAAATATTATTATTATTAGCAAGCATTTATATAGCACCAGCAGTGTACCTGGCGCTTTACAAAGTAATTGAATAGACACAGTCCCTGCCCTAAATCTATCTATCTTAAACCCCCAATCATCCACTTCCCATTCTATCCTCTCCCATGTCTCACACACCAGGAAGGCTACCTTCCCATCCTTGTATCTTCCCCTCTCACTAGGGAGTCATGGCATTCTCACCCACTATGTTTTATTGAGCTGTGGGTCTGTGACATAAGGAATGTGCATTATGTTATGTAGAGCTGTGGGGTTCTCCTCACTCCCAGCCTGACTAGCCAAGCAAGGGGGAAAGCAAAATAAACATTATCAATCCAGGGCATCAAATATTTAGGGATGGAGGTTTGGGAGTGGAACTGTTTAGATTTCTGATGTTCTCCTGCCAAGTTGAATGAGCCACTGTTGAGTAATGGCAACATTCTCCCAACCACCTTTTGCCATCAATGCGTTATCAATGCTGCCCTTTAGCTCTCTGTCCCGGACCAGAATCATTTTCTTAATCCAGCATCTCAGCCTCAAGCTCTTTTAGCTGAGACAAGAGATAGTTTACAGAAGGCAACGGCTTCATTGCCCTCCACCTGGTTTCTGTCTGAGTCACATCAGTGGGGATGAGGGGGATACTCCATTTATCTTGCCCTTGTTTCACAGGCAGGCCATGCTGTCATGGTGCTTTGGGTGTCTGGATATGCAACCTCCCGATAAGCACCCCAGTGGGGGCATCCTCTAACCAATCAGCAGGCAAGTTGTGGTTCAAGGGAGAGGGTGCATGTGGCAGGACAGGGAGTCCAGCTGACAGGGGCTAACAGGAGTTTATGCTAAAGGGTCAAGTGGTTCTTGTGTTCAAGGGACCAAGAGATACTCAATACAGAGAATTGCCGAGATGTTGGAGGGTTATTGGGTTTTTTGTAGCATAGAAATTAGGCCAATGAGAAGGTTTAGAAAATGGTCAGGTTGAGAAAATGGCCCAATTAATCTTCAGGTGAGCTCTAATGGACAGATGGATTTGGCCCCTTTGATTTCAACCATCTCAGAAGGAGGGGGAGAAAAGGGGAGAAAACTGGGAATGGACTGATTATCAAAATAGAAATAGGAAGTAGTTGGTGGTGAGGCGGAGGCAGTGACAGTGCCTTGAGCTGTTTAAGAAAGGAGAGAGAACAACAACACACATAAGAGCTGCATCTTGGGACAGAAGAATGGTCCATCTAATTCAGTATCATGCCTCTGACAATGACCAGTATCAGATGTTTCAAAGGAAGTGTACAAGAAACAAGTCATATATCCGATGTAGCCAAATTGTGGCTCAGGAGCCGCATGCATCTCTTAGGCAGTTCCAAGTGTGGCTCTCAGCCAGGACTCGTCCTGTGTCCCACGCTGCCTTAATGGTCTTATGTTTCACTGTATTGCACCCAATTATCAGAACCTGGACCACAACAGTTCCTCAATCTTAGCAGCCAGGACTGCAGAGCTTTGCCTCCATCAGCCAATCACAAAGCAGGAGAACCTGAGATTTATGTGCACCTGCATGTGTACATGTCTTGTGGCTCTTGACCATATGAAAATTTTGGTGTGCAGCCACCCCCAATCCTCCCTTATTGTTCCCTCTCAGTGTTTTGTGTGCTTGTGTTATCATGCATACAGTATACACATTATCTCTTGCACACACCTGGATCTAGGTGTATAAGGCACAGATCTAGGTGTATTTCACACAGATATATTCCTCATACATATATGAGGAATATATCTGTGTGAAATACATATTAAAATATGTGTACTCATATTATATACTCACACATAGACACACATTGTGTGTTTGCACACGTGTGTTTATAAGACCTCACATTGCACATACATCACTCATGAGCTAAATCTGGTGGTCTACATCTAGTCCTCAGTGCACATTAGTTTCCAGTTTTATGATTCCATCATTTGCTGTGGAGTTGGAAGGAACTTCAAGGGTCATCTAGTCCAACTCCCTGCCCTGAGGCAGGATACCCTCTACCTAAAGCATCCCTGACATCACAAGGTCATTGACATAGATAGACTGATCATAGTACTAGTATGGGTGCAAATGGTTTCTGGGTGAGTATCGCAGTAATTGAGAGTTAAAGCTGGGGACCTTTAGTGTACACAACTACACATGCTAGACTGACAAAGCTACTTTTACCTTGAGCCCCTTGCAGAAGAAAGCTGGCACCATTAGGCTGTGTGCAAAAATGTGTTTGTGTGCCCACTGCTTTATATTGTTTTTAGACACTATTGACTGATACAAGAAATAAAATAGCCTAGCCCTTCACACCTCAAGCTCCATCCATTTTCTTAAAGGAAAATCACACTTCAAATTGGAATCCCTTTTCATGCTTGGTCCAGCTGCCAACACCAGCTCTGTTGCTCCAACAGACACTTCTTCCACGATGGTAGCTCAAGACAAGGAGGCAATTGACTACTTTCCATCCTGACACTGCCACACACTGACAGGATATAGAATTTGCTGCCTGAGCACCTGACTCTGCAGACAAGGTCCAGATAAATAGCAACAAGCCCTCTTAATAAACGCAGCATCGTCTCTAGATAAACTGTCGCCACTTGTGTGGTGCTGGTCTCTGATCTCTCCCCACCAGTCGTACCGCTAAGGAAGTGCCTCAAAGCTGGTGAAAATAGATTTTTATTCCTCCTCCTGGAAAGAAAAACTGGGGAAGGGGGCACTTTTTGCAGCTGCATTTGAATGAAGGTGGAAACGATGAGGCAGCTTCTACCAAGGCACTATCTTACCGATATTTTTCAGACCATTCAAGTTTTTTTTAAATGCTATCCTGTCTCTCCACGTTGATTGCCTATCAGAGAGATCTACAAAAACCTCCCCACCACCACCTTACTGCCAGTCCTGTATCAGACTGGTAGCCACAAAAGTGTAGGGGGCTCATCCCGTCTAAAATTTTGTTCCCCTCTGGCCTCTGCTAAGAAGTAATCCATAAGATGCTGAGGCAGGGTGCTGTGGTTAAGTTTTCACAGGATC
This sequence comes from Sphenodon punctatus, assembly GCA_003113815.1. Taxonomy (NCBI): domain Eukaryota; kingdom Metazoa; phylum Chordata; class Lepidosauria; order Sphenodontia; family Sphenodontidae; genus Sphenodon; species Sphenodon punctatus. The sequence continues at coordinate 1,175,301 of QEPC01008679.1, read as the reverse complement.
CAGGCCCCCACCTAGCCAGCACCCTGTGAAAAGTAACTTGAGGCCCAGTTAGGCACTTTTCATATAGTATGTCATGGAAGAATGGGTAGGGAGAGATTGTAAAATTGTGACAACAGGGCAAGGGGTTATTGGTTTGTAATTGTGATGTCATAATAATTGTTGTTAAGCATTTTTCAATTGCATCTCTATGTTTGAAAACTAAAAAAAAATATTAAAATCCTTGTCCAGCGGGCCTCTAAGGGCTCATGCTAGAGCTGATTGACCAGGAGATCAGGCCAAAGAGTTTGATTGGAAGCCCCGTCCTGCAATAGGAATGCAGCCTACAGGGAGATGGGTAGAACTTTGGGGACCATGCCCTGTTTTTCATTAACAAAAGCACAGTGGGTAATTTCAGACGTTACGAAATCGCTGTTCATCACAGTGGATCCCATGTGGTGGCAGCGAGTCCGTGAACGTCTCTTTGCTCCTGGCCAGATGTTCACCACAGTGAACACCTGGCCGGGATCAAATTGACCACGGTTCTGGACCTCCAGCCAGCCGGAGGTCCAGAGCTGTGGTTAGATTGGCCATGATCCGGGATGGGCCAAAACTAACATCTGTTACCTTTGACCCATCCCGGATTGTAGCCCCGACTCCGGTATGGGATCAGGCGCAGTGGCCGCATTGGCCACTGCGCCCGCCCGCCTCCCCGAGAGCGGGCAGCCGAGGGAGTGCGGGGAGGCGGGGCGGGACTGTGCAGTCACACGTTGCACTGCGCAGCCCCGCCCCCGATCCCCGTTAGCAATCAGGCTGGCACGTCTAAAGGATGGCCAGTCTGATTACAGACCAGGATCCGAGACGGGTCCCTGTCCAGGGTTCAGCATGGCAGGCCAAACAGCCTGTCATATCTGAAATTAGCCAGTGTGAAAGATTTCTTGTGGACTGTAGATTGTAGGTCTGATCCTGCAGCAACTTACAACCAGTGCAAGTTGGTTCCACTACAGTTGCCTAAAGTAAAAGGCTTTGGCACAAGGAACTTCCAGAAATGTGAATGAGGCTGCCCATAAACTGCACAGGACATACTTTTAGTGCAGAATCAATTGACTATAGCTTTATGAGCTGCCTGAATGTGATGCAAATAGCGTACTTGCCCCCACCCCCTTTGTCTTTTTGGCATCTAACCCTCTGTGTGAGATTGGTCACCAGCCTGCCTGACTTGTAAACACAGACCAGAGTTCTTCTCTTTCCAGATTATCCATAATTCTGCCTGCTGTAGATTCTGCCACTGGAATTTAATTCTCTCTGGTTGCTGTTTTATCCAGAATAGCAATTGTTGTGCTCCTGGTTAACAATCCTGTGTTATGATGCAAGAACCAGAATTGAAAGCAGTTCATTTCTTAGTGACAATAGCTTTCCATGCTCACAGAAGAAGCTTAGCTGAGGGGAGACAAGAGAACGCTATGAGCACATCACACAACTTGGGCCTTACATACAGTACAGCAGCCTCCCTGCATGCTTTGGCAGAGGCAGTGTCGGAGGTAGTGTTGCGGTCCTCCAGGACTTCAACATTCACGCCGACGCTGTGTTTGGGGGTGCTGAGCATGAGTTCATGGCCACCATGGCAACCATCCCAGAGGGTCATTGGCCCAACACATCTTGGAGGACATACCTTGGACCTCATGTTCTGCACTGGCCTTGAGGTGGGTGTTCCGTTAATGGGGGAAATAACAACTATGCCCTTGTCACAGATGGACCATTACCTCCTGCAGACCTCCCTTTTAGCGCATGTCTGCCCCCGGCAGGGTGTGGGACCTATTAGAATGATCTGCCCCCAGAGGTTAATGGACCCAGTGCGGTTTCTAGATGCTCTGGGGGAGTTACCCTCTGACCTTGACGACCATCTCATCGATGACCTCATTGAGCTTTGGAATATCTTGCTAACTGAGGCCATCGATCAAACGGCTCCCAGACGTCCGTTGCCCAGGCGGCGGCCCCACAGGCCTCCTTGGTTCTCTGAGGAGCTGCGGGTCCTGAAGCAAGAGGGGTGACAGTTGGAGCGACGGTGGCATCATTCTCACGCTGAAGCTGACAGATTGCTACATAGAGCCAGTTTATGGGTCTATGCTGTGGCTATGCGGACAGCAAAGAGGGAGTTCTTTGCTATCCTCATAGTGTCCACTAAATCCCGTCCAGCAGAGTTGTTCCAGGTTGTGAGGGGGCTGGTCAGTCCGGCCTCCCTCAACCCAGGGGTTGAGTCATCTTCCGCCCGCTGTGACCTTTTTGCGGATTATTTTTTGGATAAAATCCAGTGGCGGATGGCCACCCAGAACGTTTGGGGCACTGCCCCCAAGGGCCAGCCACCGCTGCAAAGTTTTTTTAAAAAATCCCCGTTGCTGCAGCTTCTGACAGGCAGTGCTGCAGTAGCCTCTGACTTTGCTTCAGAGGCTGCTGCAGCGCTGTCAGTCAGTTCTCCCTTCCGGGATCCACTCCTCAGGGGTGGGTCCCGCAAGGGACAAAAAGGCTAAGCCCAAACTGCGTTTTCTATGGAAAACGGGATTTAGGCGGCTGAGCCCCGACGTCCACAGCATGTATGGGATGTGCTGTGGAGGGAGGGGCTAGCCTTTCCATTGAGCCTTATGGGCTCAATGGAAGATCTCGCAGGGCATTTGCTGAAACAGCCCTGGTGAGATCCCTAGGGTTGGGGGACTGAGGTAGGGAGCAGCACGCATGCACACTACTCCTTGCCTCACATGCTCACATAGCTGCCAGCGTGCTGTTGGAGAGCTCAGCTCTCCGCCAGCCCAGCCCCTTCCCTGCCATCACCTTGCCGTTCCCCGCCCCATCTGCTGCTCAGAGCAGCGGGAGGAGGGGAAGCGGCAAGGCAGGGAACGTTAAAAAAAATTTAAAAAATAAATTGCCCGCACGTCCTGCCTCCACCCTGCACCCTCCCCATCCCCATAGGCTTTTCCCCTCCCCACCCTCCCCCATCCCATAGGCTTTCCAGCCCAGCCCCTTCCCTGCCATCACCTTGCCGTTCCCCGCCCCATCTGCTGCTCAGAGCAGCGGGAGGAGGGGAAGCGGCAAGGCAGGGAACGTTAAAAAAAANACTCCGCACTCCATCCCCATAGGCTTTTTCCCTCCCACCCCGCACCTTCCATTATGACATTTTGTAAATTTGTGGGTCCACTGGTTGTGTGGCACTGGCTACTCTTTTTTAAAATGATCCCTTTGTTTTTTCACTGCTGCTCCCTGCTGCTGCAAAGTAGTTTGTATGGACAGGCATTGGCTGCCAGGGTTACGCTGTGGCTGCTGTGGATGGGGAGTGAGGGACACATGGTGGGGGGAGTTGGAATGTGGTTTTTGTTCACTTGATGTCATGATGTGGTGTATTAAATGCTGTAAATGTGATGCTTCTGATAAAAGTGAGCTTTTGAAATCTCGAGATGTAACTGACAGTCTGGCGATCTTAGGAAGTTAGGTGTGTTCACAATGCTGGAAATTTGGTGCTTTGGAAATCCTGAGAGGTAACTGGCAGTCTGGCGATCTTAGGAAGTTAGGTGTGTACACAATGCTGGAAATGGGGTGCTTTGGAAATCCTGAGATCTAACTGGCAGTCTGGCGATCTTAGGAAGTTAGGTGTGTTCACAATGCTGGAAATGGGGTGCTTTTGAGATCCCAAGATGTACCTGTGAGTCTGGTGATTCATGGGCCTTGAGATTCCCCCCCCAACACGCACGCACGCGCGCGCGCGCACAGCAGAGGGCAAAAATACTCCTTCAGAAGGGACTTCTGAAGCAGGGATTGGGGTCCCTCCAACATACATACAGCAAGTCCCTTCTTTCTGAAACAGCATTCTTAACCTTTGCTGCGTGTTTGTGTGTGTCTTTGCTAAAACTGCTTGTAAGTGAGGTTTAAGGTTATCTGCCTGCTTTTAAACCTGCCTAACCTAACTGAAATTGCTTGATTAAGTAATGTCCATCCAAAATTAACCCTTGGAACTCCTTGCTGCTGGGTTATGTCACCCGTCGTTGCCCTGGCTCCGCCCGCCATTGCCCTGGCTCTGCCCACCGGCAGCTTTGCCGCTGGCAGGCCGGTCGGCCTTACTGCCCCTCCAACCTCAACACCCACCAGCCATCCCTGATAAAATTGCTCAGATTCAACAAGACCTTGATGCCGCAGTTAATGCTGTGGGGGGGAGTAGAGGCTGTAGAAGCCCCAGCTTGTCCGATTTTATGGGATCACTTTCAGTCTGTGACACCCACCGACGTAGTGGGAGTTCTTGGGACTGTTTGAGCCACCTCTTGTGAATTAGACCCATGCCCGTCCTGGCTGGTTTATTGCTGCTGGGAGATAATGGGGCCGTTGCTGGCCGGGGTGGTCAATGCCTTCCTGTGGGATGGCAGAATGCCAAGCTGTCTCAAAGAGGTGGAGGTGCGGCCTCTGCTCAAGAAACCATCGCTTGACGCTGACTCCCCTGCCAGCTACTGGCCTGTCCCTAACCTTCCCTTTTTAGGGAAGGTTATTGAACGGGTAGTGGCTCAGCAGCTCCAGGGGCATCTGGACCATGGCAGTTATCTGGATCCTTCGCAGTCTGGCTTTAGTCCGGGGCATGGCACTGAGACCGCTTGTGGCCTTGGTAGATGATCTTCGCCGAGGAAAGAACTGGGGTCGATCGACCCTTTTGGTCCTTTTAGATCTTTTGGCAGCATTTCACACTGTTGACCATGAGATGTTGGTGACATGCCTGTGGGACAGTGCAGCGGTGGGCGGGACCGTTCATGAGTGGTTCCGCTCATTCCTGACCAGGAGAACTCAGCGGGTGGTACTCGGTGATTATTTTTCATCTTACTGAGACTTCCCGTGTGGGGTCCCGCAGCGTTCAATTTTCCCCCCACTCCTGTTCAGCGTGTATATGCAGCTGCTCGGTGAAGTGATCAGAGAGTTCGGGGTGCGGTGTCATCAGTATGCGGATGACACCCAACTGTATCTCATTTTCAGCTGACCCAGGCCCGGCTGTCTTGGTGCTTGCTTGCTGTCTGACGGCTGTGGGGGACTGGATGAGGGCTAACTAACTGCGACTGAATCCTTACAAGACAGAGGTGATGCTAGTGGGTAGGTCGATAGAGGTGACGGCTCCATCAATTGATGGTGTCTGCCCTCCACTGGCGTCCCAGGTGCGGAACTTGGAGGTGCTCCTCGATGCACAACTCTGCCTGGATGTCCAGGTGGAGGCTGTGGCGAGGAGTGCCTTCCACCAGTTATATCTGGTGTGGCGGCTTTGGCCACTGGTTTCAGTTCTGGACCTGGCCACGATCATCCATGCTTTTATTACCTCTTGATTAGACTACTGCAACGCGCTCTACGTGGGGCTACTTTTGGTGACGGCTCAGAAGCTGCAGCTGGTGCAGAATGCGGCGCCCCGGCATTCTGGGCCCGGTGGGACTGGGCCGCCGGGAGCATATTACACCAGTGCTCTGGTCTCTGCACTGGCTGCCAGTAGTCTTCCAGTAGTCTTCCAGGCCCGATTCAAAGTGTTGGTCTTAACCTATAAAGCCCTACACGGTCTGGGCCCTGTTTACCTGCAGGACCGCCTCACTCCCTGAGTTCTGGATCAGCCTCTGTGGTTGGCTGGGGGTGCGCTGTTGGAGGTCCCCCGGGTGTCTCGGGGAGTCATACAGAGCAGGGCGTTCTCAGTCGCCGCACCTGTGGAACTCTGTCCCAGTGGGGGTGCAATTGGCCCTGGACCTTCCGAAGGACTGTAAAACATGACTGTTCCGCCAGGCATTTGGCAAGGGGTAGGGGTAGGGTGGAGTGGGTAGGGATGAGGGGTGGGGTGAGGGGTAGGGTTGTGGGGGAGGGGTGTGTTTTTATGATTTAAATTGTTCAAGCGATTTTATATTATTGTTTTTATGGTTTTGTTAGCCACTCTGAGCCACTGAGGATCTGCTAAATAAATAAATAAATAAAAATAATTACATACCTGGAAGACCAAGCCACCCCCTCCTCTCTATGCTCAGTTGTGATGATTCCCAATGACATGCTGGTAATTCTCTTGGTACATCAAGTCCAGTTAAATTCAACTCTGAGAAAGGTATGCAGAAAGGCATTTTTGGTGGAAGCAGAAGCAGAAGAAGAGTCCTGGCTTTGAAACTCTCTTCCCCATGAGGTTTGCCAGAGGCCAAGCCTCAACATCTTTAGAAAGAAATGCAAAACGTTTTTATTTGGTCAGGAATTTGGTGAATGGGAACAGGTTTTTATACAAGTAGGGGTTCTATAAGGCTTCTGAAAATTTGGGGGAGGACATACCGCCACCACCACCACCACCACCACCCGAGTCGCCTATGATTGCTGACATGGAAGACAGCCCATGTCAACTTCCCCAGAGGAGATAAAGTGAGAGAAGGGGTTGCAGGGCATGTGGGTTAATTAACACGTTAACATTTTTCACACAGCACCACGCCCAGGGAGAGAGAGCCACCATAGACTTGCTCCATGTTGGCTTCCCCCACTGAGAGAGGGTTGTGGGAATGAGTCCTAAATTATAATATAGCACCAGCCACGCGCCTGGTGCTGAACAATCATGATTAGAGATGGGTTCCCCCCTTTGGGAAGAATTGGAACATTGTACTAGGATGTGTGACTCTTTTGACGTGTGAGAGCTGGCCCATTATTTTTCAGCTGTCCAGCATACTTCATGCTTATTGCCTTTCATTATGCAACTCAAATTCATGGGTGTTTCAAATGAGGGATTCTATTTTCAGAAGTTCTTTAAACAATAATATTAAATTGTGTTTTGAAATACTACTGCATTATAGCTTATAAAAGTTTGTCAAATATTTATTTTATTAAACTTTGGGGACTACACAGATGTAGGGGGACACATAAAGTGTCTTGTGGCTCTCTGAAAATGTTGGCACGCACCTTGTGGGCGTGGGAACTTTGCATACCCCTGGCTTATGAAAACATTTTGTTTGTGTGTGCATATACACACTCCTCCCTTAACAACCTTTGATCCCACAAGCCAATTTCAGCCAAATTTGGGGGGAAAGAAGAAAGTCCAAAGGTAAGCAAGGCTCCAAAACTTTGTAACAATAAGTGAACCTGGAAGGGAGATATGGTCCCCCTTTTTAAGCCAAAAAATCCTATGGACTTACACTGAGCACTGTCTCCTCCTTTAATAACTTTTGATCCCAGAGGCCAATTTCAGCCAAATTTAATAGAGGATAATAAGTTCTCAAGCCAACTTAGATCTCAACATTTCATAACAATAGGTCCACCTGGAGGGGAGATATGACCCCTTTTGTAGCTGAATATTAGTTCAATGTGTCACAGTCGTCAAAAAGGCAAAAGAAAAGTGTTAGGAATGATTAAGAAAGGGATAGAGAATAAAACAGAAAATATCATAATGCTCCTATATAATCTATGGTGCAACCACACTTTGAATATTGTCTGCAATTCTGGCTGCCCTGTCTCAAAAAATATGTAGTAGAACTAGAAAAGGAACAGAGAAGGGCAACAAAAATGACCAAAGGTATGGAATTATTTCTTTATGAGGAAAGGCTCAATAGATTAGGACTCTTCCGTTTGAAGAAGAGACACCCAAGAGGGGATATGATAGAAGCTTACAAAATCATGAGTGGTGTGGAACATGTAAAAAGGGAGCTGTTATTTACCCTCTCTAATAATACTAGAACTAAGGGACACTGAAATTAACTGGTAGCAGATTTAAAACTAACAAATGAAAGTACTTTTTCACTCACTGTACAACTGTAGAACTTGTTGCTAGGGATGGGCGAACAGATCACAGTTCGGTTCGGCCGTTCGGTTTGTTCGCTGCATTTGGGTTCGGTCGTTCGGTTCGGTTCTGATCGGGCGTTCAGAAAAAGGCTCTCTGTGCGAGGAATGATGGCTCCAGACCCATGACGGTGGGTCCTGGGGCTAGAGTGGCAGCTTCTAGGTATTGGCCACAGCCTTCCCTGCCAGTAACTTGGCCCCAAAACCCCGACGGCGGGTCCTGGGGCTGGAGTGGCTGTTCCTTGATGCGGTGGAATGACATCGTCTCCGCGCAAGGAACGATGGCCCCAGACCCATGACGGTAGGTCGTGGGGCGAGAGTGGAAGCTTCTAGGTATTGGCCACAGCCCTCCCTGCCTGTAACTTGGCCCCAGAATCCTGATGGCGGGTCCTGGGGCTGGAATGGCTGTTTCTTGATGCGGTGGAAAGACATTGCCTCCGTGCGAGGAATGATGGCCCCAGACCCATGACAGTGGGTCCTGGGGCTAGAGTGGCAGCTTCTAGATACATATTGGCCACAGCCCTCCCTGCCAGTAACTTGGCCCCAAAACCCTGACAGCGGGTCCTGGGGCTGGAGTGGCTGTTCCTTGATGCGGTGGAATGACATCGTCTCCGCGCAAGGAACGATGGCCCCAGACCCATGACGGTAGGTCGTGGGGCGAGAGTGGAAGCTTCTAGGTATTGGCCACAGCCCTCCCTGCCTGTAACTTGGCCCCAGAATCCTGA
>QEPC01008679.1:1101271-1115116 GCA_003113815.1 Sphenodon punctatus | reverse complement strand
TCCACTGGCTCCATCCCCACAGATGCTGGGTTCCACTGGCTCCCTCCCCCAAATACTGGGTCCCACAGGCTCCGCCTCCACAGAAGCTGGGCTCCACTGGCTCCGCCTCCACAGATGCTGGGCCCAACTGGCTCCGCCCCCATGAATGCTTCACCCATACTTCCCAACATTTGTAGCAGCCAAAGAGAAAAAAACCCTGCTGCTTTGGCCGATAACCCCACCCCTTGGTCAATACGCTCTGCTTTTTTATGCACCTAGACCCGAGATGGCAAGTGCACAGAGAGGGACAGATGCCCTCCTGCTGCTTCTCATTCCACTGAGTTTCTTGTCATTTCATCCTCTTCCCACTGGCCTCTCAAGGGCTTTCCCTGGGAAGTCACCAGGAAAGAGGGACAATGGGATTCAGCGCCCAGAAAGGGCCTGACCTTCCTAAGTAGGGAACTGTCGGGAGGGATGTAAGATTTCCACACCTCCATAACCCACGTCCTGTGGCTCTGCCCTTGGCACGACTCGCCCCTGATGGCTGGGGGTGCGACACGCAATGAATGTCAGGATGAAGCTGTAGGAGCTCCTGGCCCCTCGGGGGTAGCTACTGCGGTGAGAGCAACTCATTTCTCAAGCATTCACGCTTTGCAGAGTAATGTCTCAGGGGAAGTTACCCCAGGAGTTAACGACTGTGGGTGTTTTTATACAGGACGGTGCTGAGCACCGCCGCGCTTCAATAATGCCCCGCGGGAGTGAGGGCCCTCGCTCCGGGCCGGATTTGGCCTGGCCACCAGACAAACGTGATGGTGGGCCAGGCTGGGGAAGGGAGATGTGTGGATGTGTATCCATACGGCCCCGTTCCCCACGCTGCCAAGAGCGGCCTGGCCCTCATCCTGACAGGCAGTCATGGCTGCCCAGAACCACCGTGGACCCGGACCGGGGTAAGCGCAAATGGGCCAACACATGTGACGGTCCGTTCACCCCGCTCGGAGTTCTTTGCACCGGCCACGGCAGCGCGTAGCCCGGGTTGTTCCTTGAGGATGGTCCTGAGGAACGGTCCGGAAATGCTGCCACAGCCTGGGACAACATGGATTCATCCGTGCCCAACGTCACGTCTGGAAAGACTCTACGCTGCAGCCTGACGTCAGGGGGAGATGTATCCCTTCACACATGGATGCCAGGAGCAGACAGACCCGAGAGACAAACACTCGGAAGAACGCACCCAATCAGAGCGGTCTGCTGCAGGCTCACTTTGCGACTGCAGGAGACGCAAAGAACTGTCTCCTTATGGCTGGATTCTCAGCCAGGGACTCAGCTTGATGCTCTGCTCTGCCACAGACTCTCTGACCGTGGGAAAGTCACTTTGCTTCTCCGCACCTCTGCCTACGGGCTGCTGCCGGTGGTGCTTCTCTGGCGCTTGCAGCTTGTTCGGAACGTGGTGTCAGCACGGCTGCTGCCTGGCTTGGGCAGCCGTGATGCTATTTCACCCGCCCCCACTGTGTTCTCTGCATTGACCGCCTGGAGAGCAGTGGATTTAATTCAAGATGGCGCTGCTGGTTTTCAGGGCCCTAAACTGTCTAGGCCCCGGCTATATCTGAGACCTGCTCCTGGAGCCTCGCCCTGAGGGTTATCTGTGCCCAGTTGCCAACCTTTGTTTGGGGATCCCGCTATCGCGCCTTAAGTCGGTAGGCGATCAGGCCTTTGCTGTGGCGACACCCCACCCCCCACCCCAGTGTGGAACTCCCTCCCTCCAATGTTCCTCTCAGTTCCTCCCTCCTCACCTTAAAAGAAACCCCACCTGAAGACTTGTTTATTCTCAGAGCGCTTTTAGAATCCACTGCTGGTTCCCCTTAATGCAGTCTGTCCTCTCTCTGTACCGCCCCCTTTTAAATTGTTTTTAAATGGATTTGATATTGATTTATATTGCTTTGTGGGTGAGAAACCTTTTCCCTCCCAGGGGCCACTTTGAAAATTAGTACAAGCTCCAAAGGCCGCAGAGAATTATAGAATCTTAGAGTGGGAAGGGGAGGCCATCCAAGGGGAGGCCATCTAGTCCACCCTCCTGCTCAGTGCAGGAAATCCACAGCGACAGCATCCCCGACAGACGGACCATCCAGCCTCTGCTTGAAAACTGCCAGCCAAGGAGAGCCCACCCCCGCCCTAGGCCGTGTCTGTTCCACTGTCGAACAGCTCTAACCGTTACGAAGTTCTTCCTCACGTTTAGCCGAACTCTGCTTCCTTGTAATTTAAACCCAATGGTTCTAGTCCTGCCCTCGGGAGCAACAGAGAACAAGTCGGCTCCATCTTCTCTGTGACGGCCCTTCAGAGATTTGAAGACAACTATCCCGTCTCCCCCTTAGTCTTCTCTTCTCCAGGCTAAACATACCAGCTCCTTCAACCTTTCCTCATACGACTTGATTTCCAGACCCCTGACCCTCTTTGTCGCTCTCCTCTGAAATTGTTCCAATTTGTCAATCTCCTTCTTAAAATGCGGCACCCAGAACCGGACACAACACACAGAAGGTGGGGGTGCTTAAGGGGGGCGCTCAGGAATAGGAGGATCCAGATTTTTGCTCTGTCCCCCCCCTCGCCTTGTTGGGCAGGCCCTCATCTCTGCTCCCGTCCCCGAGCTCAGCTTTTCAGTGCTTAGGGGGGCAGGAAATGGATCCAGGGGCCAGATCCTGAAATTGGAAAGGGGCCAAATAAAAAACTAGCCGTGGGCTGGAGGTCCCCCCCCCCCCGCGCTGTCCTGTATATATCTGCATGTCATGGTTGTGAAGTGCTTCAATTGCCATTGGACACAGGGGCACTAGGAAGAGATTACTCTAATAATAACTATGATGATTTTATTATTCAGACTCTCTGCCCTTTGGGGCAAGGGTGAGGGTCTTGCTTGGAATGTATGCAACACGGGGCCCTCCTCTCTGCCGGGGACGGGGTCTCTAAGGGCTGCCTTTACAATTGGACCATCTCGTGTACAAGGGAGACAGCAACGCCAGTGCTGAGTGAGCAGTCATGATTAGAGCCAGGTCCCTGCTCCAAGGGCCTTACAACTAGGTTGGACAAGGGGGAGGGAAACACAGAGCGAGAGAGAGAAGCAGCAAAGACACATCAAACATGCAGGGTGGCTGCGGTGGAAGGATATCCGCTTCATCTCTAATCTCGTTCAATAACTTGGGCATCCGGGTGCTTGGATGGTAGACGTTAGTAAGTTGACAATCATCAGTCAGACACTAGTGTGACTGACTGGTACAACTGCAGGCGTGGCTGAGTCAGATACCGGGGTTGGGGGTGGAGATGATAGATAGATAGATAGATAGATAGATAGATAGAGAGGGTGGGTCGGAGGAGGGTGGGAGGAGGTGCCAGCACCGGCTGCCTCAGATGCTCCATCGTGACTCACTCTGCCAGAAGAGAAGTGCGGTTTGAAGGCCTGCTCTTTTGACGTGTCAGAGTCTGGCTGCCCCGGCTGTTTGTTCACCCCAGGCCGGCGGGAGCAACAGCTCCTTCCAGCAGCGCGCCAGGCACGGTGTGGACGAGAAACAAATCGGAGGCAGCGCACGTGGGTCAGGTCAGCCGGGGAACCAACTGCAAAGCGAGTTCCCAGCCGGCCCGATCCACGGGCAGACGAGGACTGAGAGACGCACAGCTGGGCTGCTGAGACAGGCTCGGTCAGAGAGAGTGTCTGCAGGATGATGGGTGCGGGCGGACGGACTCATCACGTGGAGTGTGGGGACAGACAGATGGACGGTGTGTCTGGGGATAGAGAAAGAGACTGAGGTGGAGTTTAAACAACTCCCTCTACAGTCGATATCCCAGACTCCCGATGCCAGGTTAGCTCCAGACGTTTCCTGCAGGGTTTCCCAACCATCGTGCTGAGTTCGGGGTTCCCACAGGCCGGGCTGCTGCAGGAGGGAAGGGTGCAACCCCAGTCCCTTCCCTGCTAGGCTTGGGGGCTGGCACGGATATCAGCGGGTGTGGCCGGGGCCTCCCTCTCCCCATCCCACTTGCCTGTGGCAGCCCCAGCCTCCAGGTAGGGAGAGACACCTGCGGTCCTGGACAGAACTGGGTCACTAGGGGTAGGGTGGTTGTTGTTAATTATTATTATTTTTTGACTTGAATCTTTTACCCCGCTCTCCCTGCCAAAGGCGGCTCAAGGAGGCTTACAATATTAAAAATACAAAGTATACAACGTAATATAAAAAACACGTAATCATAAATACCCCCCAGCCCTCTCTCCACCCCAGTTCCCAACCCCCTAGCTCCCCCACAACTCCTCTAGCCTCCACTGCCAAACGTCTTTGCAAACCAAATTGGTTTGCCCGGCCTCCTAAAGGCGCTCAAGCCCGGATTTAAACCAACCTCCCAGAGGAGTGAGTTCCAGAGCGGCAGCCGAGAACACCCTCCTCATTGTGGAGACCACGCACCTCCCCGGCCGACCCCGAAGGCCGCAATGGGACGCGGTAGGCCAGGCGATCTTCCAGACAAGGGGGGTCCCAAGCTGTTTAGGGCTTTAAAGGTCAAAAGCAGCCCCTTGAATTGTGCCCGGAAGATAATAGGCAACCGGCGCAGATTCCGGAGCACCGGCGTGACGTGCTCCTGGCGACCCGTTTCCGTAAGGAGCCGAGCCGCTGCACTCTGCAGCAGCTGCAGCTTCCGGGCAGTCTTCATCGGCAGCTCCACGGAGAGCGCGTTGCAGCAACGTAGCCTCGAGGTGAGGATGACATGGATGATGGTCGCCATCCATGAAATTTGCCACCGATGCGATTTTTAAGGAACACGTATACATGATGCAGGGCCCGCACTGGTGCGTTAGGTGCCAATGCAGGCCCTGCAACATGTATTTTTCATAAGTGTTCCTTAAAAGTTTGCTTAGGGGCCAATCCTGGGTGGGTGGAAATGGCTAGATAAGGCAGCGTGCAGGTGGGGGAATGGGTGGACAGGCAGCTGCATGTGGGAGGATAACAGGGAGCTAGTTAGGTGTCTATGGAGAGAAGTAGATTGCTAGGTGTGTATCTATAGCAATAGATGGATCACTAAGTAAAACAGCTTTGGGAGGACGGTTTAGAGCAGGGATGGGGAATCTCAGGCCCGGGAGCCAAATGTGGCCCACGCTAGTTTTTTATGGAGCCCCTTTCAAAGTGCCCGGCTCTAGTCCCTGGTTTCTCCCTGCAAGCACTGAAAGCCTGAGCTCAGTGTAAGAGAGCAGAGATGAGGGCCTGCACGCAAGGACAGGGGGCAGATCCATGAGGGCACGGATCTATCACCTCGACCCTCCTCTTCCTGAGCTCCTCACGCCTTAAAAAGCCCTGCCCGCAACGTCTACATGACTCCCGGAGCTTCTACTAAGTGGCCCCCGGGAGGAAAAGGTTCCCCACCCCTGGTTTAGCGGCTAGGCTGCTCGATGCGGGATGTAGAAAACGTTGCTCCAGCTCCTTGCTCTGCTGTGAATTCAGGGTCTACTCTAGGCCGGGGTTTGAGGCCCTCTGCCCCACAGGCCAAATCCAGGCGGCGCTTATTCAATTCCTGGAACTGGCCTGTAGATCCACCTCCCTCAAGCCCTAAAAGAGGGAGCTCAGGGGAAGGAAATGGAACTCGAGGCAGGAGCTCAAGGATGGATCCACGGTGCGGATCTGTGATCTAGACCTTCTCCGATTCTGAGCATAACCCCTCGACTCCTATCTGGCCTGCAGGGCTTGTGTGAATTTTCAGAGCAGAAGGAAAAGGTCAGCGCGATACGAGGCCTCTGACTGTCGGGGACTGGAGGTGAGCAGCACTGCAGTATGGCCTGTTGGGCCCTTCTCTGAAGCGACTGGAGTCGGCCGCTGTCGGAGACAGGATGCTGGGTCTGACCCAGTCTGGGAATAGGGCAGGAAGGCTTTGGGGGGGAGAGGGGGCGTTGTTTAGCCGTGGCCCCTCCGTGAAAGGAGGAGGCTGGACTTTGGAAGGTGGGGGGCTCCTCTGGGTGAGAGACGGAGGAGTGGATCGGTTTTCATATGTATTTTAATTAAGATTGTTTTTTAATTATTGTAAGCCTCCCTGAGCTACCTCGGGGATAAGGCAGGGTACGAATAAATACATTAATTCAAATAATAATTAATAATAAATCCTTATGCGCGTGGAGGTGCCACGGCCGCCAGGAAGGTCTGCGGGCAGTCGCTATCCACACTGACGGGCAGGGCCAATAAACACCGGGAGGGGCAAGTATTATGGGATGTGCCTGGCGCCGGTTGGACCCAGCGGGTGCCTCGCCACGCTGGGACTGGAGTATTTGATATCTCCAGATCAAAGCCTGAACACTTGCTGAGGATCGGGCCCCTTCTTCTCAGCTTGGTTTGTGTGGAGACGGATTGTTCTGATTAACGCGCTTGCCTGCCCTTCCCCGGCTCTGGGAAGGCGGCTTCAAAGGGCCCCCGCAGCCAGCGCCGGGGTCTCGCCGAGGCCGGGGGCTCATACAAATTTAACAAAAACGCCTCCTTTTAACTGCATCCTCTGATCAGGTTGAGATTTGCGGCAGCCATTTAAAAAAAAAAGAGAAAAAAAAAAGAAACCTCTTGAAAAGGACGGGGTGGGGGGCAGCAAATTCCCCCATTAAATATTTAACCGGATGCGCCCCCCCCCCCCCTGGAGACGCAACATCTTGTTCGCTTGCAGAAAGCCCCTGTCAACAGCAGCAGAGGCGGCATCAAGGAGGAAACGGCACGTGGGCTGCAGGCAGGCGGTGAGGAGGGAGCGGCCTAGTGGTTAGAGCGCCGGTCTAGCACATGCAGGGAACCAGGGTTCAATGCCTCTGCCTACTACACGGGCCTTGTTTGGTGTTTGGCAGATTCCGCTGCCCCTCTGTGACCGAGTTCCTTCCCCCTAACGAGGGAGAGTGAAGTCTATGTGCGTTTCCCCCCCCGGGCAGCGGGGTCTGTGTCTAGGTTGGCATGTCACCTGGATGTCAAAAGGTCGTGTGGAGCATCTGTTCCGTGGGGTGGGAGCTGTGGGGTGTTCATTCTGTGGGGCTCCATGGGGCTGTGGGGTGTTCATTCTGTGGGGCTCAATCAAGCTGGGGTGTGTATGTTCTGTGGGAATGTCTGTTCTATGGGGCTATGAAGGGTGTTTGTTCTATGGGGTCTAAGTAGCTCTGGGGTGTCAGTTCTGTGAGGATCTGCAGTGCTATGAAGGTGTCAGTTCTGTATGGGGCTATAGGGTGCTTTGTGATGTTGGTTTTATAGGGTTGGAGGGGGGCATGAGGGTGTCTGTTGTGGAGCTGTGGGGTGTCAGGGCTATGGAAGCATCTGTTCCACGTTGCTGTATGGAGTTGTATGTGTCTGTCTGTTCTGTGAAATGTTACAGTGCCGTGGGGTATCAGTTTTATGGGGGTCCGGTGGAGCTGTAAGGGTGTCTGTTCGGTGGGGCTCTATTCTATGGAGCTGTGGGGAGAGTCTGTTCCATGGGGGGGGGGGGGNAGGGTGTCTGTTCGGTGGGGCTCTATTCTATGGAGCCCTTCTGAAATTCTGACAGATGGGGGGGGGGGGGTTTCCTTTCTATGGCAATGTGGGTGTCTGTTCCATGGGGTTCTATAGAGCTGGGCGGGGGAGGGATTTTGTGTCCCATTTCTGTTTTATGGGATTCTGTGGGGTGTCAGGGTGCCTGTTCCATGGGGCTGTGTGGGAGTTTTGGGGGGTGGGGGTCAAGAGTCTGTTCTATAGGATTCCATAGTGCTGTGGCGATGTCTTGTTCTATGTTGAGAAATAAAGGATTTTATTTATTTATTTATTTATTACTCCGCTTCAGTGGGCCATTGTAAATTTGAGTGGCTATCCATAAATGGTCCCCTGCGGCTGGGCACTGTCCAACTTTCTTCTCTTAATCCACGGTACTTGTTCTGCCCCCAGGCTCATCACACCCAGCCTGTGAGGTAGGACAGGGCTGCTATCTACAGTGGACGGATGGGGAAACTGAGGCACAAAGCAGCTAGGCGATTCCCCTAAGGATGCACACAAGCCTCCCCAACCTACCTGTTATCTAGACCAGAAACACCAAATTCATTAACCTTTGACCTTCAAAGCCCTAAACGGTCTGGGTCCCATATATGGGGTTGGATTTGGCCGGAGACAGAGTGGGCGATACTGCTGGTATACGGGGCACCCACCTGTACAGCAGCTCCCCTGCCCGCACTGACCGAGCTGGTGTCGGAGGTGGTCTTGCGGTCGCCCAGGGCGATAGTTCTGGGGGATTTCAATATTCATGCTGATGCCAGTCTTGGGGGGGCAGAGCATGAGTTCATGGCCGCCATGGCAACCATGGGCCTGTCTCAGAGAGTAGTGGGCCCCACACATATTGGGGGACATACCCTAGATATTATATTTTGCACAGGCCTTGAGGTGGGGGATCTGTTAGTGGGGGAAGTGTCAACAGTGCCCTTGTCGTGGACGGATCATTATCTCCTCCAGGCAGGTATCCTGGCGCATGTCGGCCCTCGGAAGGGTGTGGAACCAGTTGGGTTGGTTGGCCCCCAAAGGCTTATGGAACCAGAAAGGTTCCAGATAGCTCTAGAGGATGTTTCCTCTGACCTCAATGGCCGCTCACTCGATGACCTCGTGTCTATGTGGAATTCCGTGCTGACTGAGGTCATCGACCGTGTGGCCTCCCAGGCGTCCGCTCCCCAAGTGCCGACAACACAGTTCCCCGTGGTACATGGAGGAGCTGCGGTGGATGAAGTGTGAAGGGTGGCGGTTAGAGTGACGGTGGTGTCACTCGCGGGCTGAAGTTGACCGACTGCGGCATAGAGTCTGGTTTCGTACCTATGCCGTTGCGGTGTGGACAGCAAAGGAGGTTTTCTTTGCTGCCCTCATTGCATCCGCTAAGTCCTGCTCGGCTGAGCTGTTCCGGGTGGTGAGGGGGCTGGTCAGTCCGGCCTCCCTCCACCTGGACTTAGAATCATCAAATGCCTGCTGTGATTTGTTTGTGGATTTCTTTGCAGATAAAATCGCTCAAATTCACCACAGTTTTGATGCAACTTTTTTAGCAACTTTTTGTGGGATGAGTTTCAGGCTGTGTTGCCCTCGGATGTGGGGGATGCTCTTGGGACTGTGCAAGCCACCCATTGTGAGTTAGATCCATGCCCGTCCTGGCTAGTTAAGGCTCGCCGGGAGATATTGGGGCCGTTGCTGGCGGGGATAGTCAACGCATCCCTTGGGGAGGGCAGGGTGCCGGACTGCCTCAAGAAGGCGGTGGTGCAGGTGAACGGGTGGTGGTTCGGCAGCTTCAGGGGCATTTGGACCGGGTCAATTTTCTTGATCCCTCGCCATCGGGCTTCCGTCCAGGTTATGGCACGGAGACTGCCCTTGTGGCCTTGGTGGACGACCTCTCCCATGAGTTGGACCGGGGTTCCTCAACCCTGTTGATCCTGTTCGATCTCTCGGCTGCATTTGATACCGTTGATCATGAGTTGTTGGTGACTCGGCTGCGGGACCAGGCAGGGATTGGCGAGACTGTTCTTGAATGGTTCCGCTCTTTCCTGGCTGGGAGAACCCAGCGTGTGTTCCTGGGGGAGTTTTCATCTTCGCCCTGGGGTTCCGCAGGGTTCCATCTTGTCCCCTCTCTTGTTCAATGTGTACATGCAGCCTTTGGGGGAGGTTGTCCAGGAGTTTGGGGTGAGGTGTCATCAATATGCTGATGACACCCAGCTATATCTCTCATTTTCCTCTGACTCAGGCCTGGCCGTCTCGGTGCTTACCCGGTGTCTGTCGTCTGTGGGGGATTGGATGAGGGTGAGCCACCTGAAACGAAATCCTGACAAGATGGAGGTGATGTGAATGAAAATGAAATGATGGTTGTGGGAGGGCCGGGGGGTAGTGGCCCCCATCATTGATGGGGTCCATCCTCCCCTGGTTTCTCAGGTCCGGAGTCTGGGGGTGCTCCTGGACCCGCAGCTTTGCCTGGATGTCCAGGTGGAGGTTGTGGCAAAGGGGGCATTTCGCCAGTTACATCTGGTGCGTCGGCTTAGGCTGTATGTCTTGGACTCGGATATGGCCACAATCGTCCATGCTTTTATTACCTCGAGACTGGATTACTGCAATGCGCTCTGCGTGGGGCTACCCTTGGGGCTGCTTCGGAAGCTGCAGCTGGTGCAGAATGTGGCGGCCCGTCTCCTGACTGGGACGGGCCGATGCAAGCACATTACACCAGTGCTCCGTTCTCAACACTTGGCTGCCGATAGTTTTCCGGGCCCAATTCAAGGTGTTGGTCTTAACCTTTAAAGCCCTAAACGGCTTGGGCCCTGGCCTGTCTGTGAGACCGCCTCACTGTCCGGGTCCTGGATCGGCCCCTGCGGTCGGCTGGGGGCGTCCTCCTCGGGTCCCCTGGGTGTCCACCAAGAGGAGGGCGTTCTCCATGGCTGCGCCGCGGCTGTGAAACTGACTCCTGTTGGAGATCCGCTTAATTACTGACCTGCCCTCTTTCCGCAGACACTGTAAGACCTGGCTCTTCCGCCGGGCCTTTCCCGAGGGAGGTGGGGTGGGTGGGTTGGGTTAGGGCAGGAAGGGATGGGTTTTAATTGATTGTTTTCATTGCTGTTTATTGTATATTTTAATATGCTTTAAAATGTTGTGAGCTGCGCCAAGATGCCTGAGGCAGGAGGGGGCAGCATATAAGATTTAAAAATAATTTTTTTAAAAATAAAAATAAATATCTCTAAGAGACTGCCTGTCCTACCGTGTCCCATTGCGGCTCCTACGGTCGGCGGGGGAGGCCCCCTTGCAGGTTCCCTCGGTTCCCCCTGTCCGTAGGATGGGGGGGCACAGGAGGGTGGTCTCGGTTGCTGCCCCAGGTTTATGGGATTCCCTTCCCCAGGAGGTTTGCCTGAGCCTCTTCCAGAGGTGGTGTACTTGGAAGAGCATTTGGCGGGCGGGGAGGAGGGTTGGTTGGGTTATTAGGTAGGGTTGTGGGGAGGGTGGGAATTTTGAGGGGTGTGAGGGAGGGCTTTAACTGCACAATTTTTTGTTGTTGGTTTATTATTGTAAGCCACCCTGAGCCGGTGTGGGAAGGGTGGCATGTAAATTGGGGGGGTTGGAATTAAAAATAATAAGTTAATTAATTCAGTTTGGATATTCAACTCCAGGAAAAAAAAACCCACATTATTATTTCCCTAGCACCTTCAGTGGTCAAAGTGCTTTGCGATCCTTGTCTAATATACCCTCACAACAGCCCTGGGAGGTAGGTCATCATTATTCCCATTTTACAGATGAGGGAACTGAGGCTAAGAGAGAGTGACTTGCCCAAGGTCAACCCCTGTGTTCCTGGCTAAAACAAGATTTGAACCCTGGTCCCCCAGGTCCAATAGCTTATCCACTAGGCTACACTGGCTCCGCATTTTTGCATTCACTCTAGTTAGGAATTCTGCAGGCTGAGGTCGTGTGGAGGAGCTGTGACGAGGGGTCTATGAGGCATATACCGGGCAGTTGCGCTGAGGAGCCCTAGAACCCTGGAGTTTTCAGGTCAAAAGCCTTAGCTCATCACACAAAGTCCTGAACAAGAAACTGAATTCAGAGTTCGCTTTGAATAGCTATTTCTCCTCTAGCTTTTTCCCACAGGCCCTAGTTTTCCTGCGTGTTAAAAGGGAGAGAAAAGTCCCTCCTGTGCCTGTTCTTCATCTTGTAACCTCCCCCCCCGCCCCTCGTGGGCCACTTTGAAAATCAGCCCGCGCGCTGCGAGGCCCGATAGGAGTTGGAGGGGATTTAAGGGGTGCGCTCAGACTCGGATGGGGGACGTGTCACCCAGAGGCTACTGGGATGTCAGGGTCCCCACTCGCTCTGGTCTGTCTCCTGCCCTTTCCTGGGCCCCTGGCAGTCTCACCGGTTTCAGAAATTCACAATTGGGTGAGGCTCGTCACGGGGTTGCCCGAGAACTCCCACCCCGCTCGATGCTTCGGGGGCAGCGAGCACAAGGAGACCACGTTTGGGGTTAAACGGGCAGCTTTATATATAACAAGGGGAAGCCAAAAGGCGCAGAGCAAGTAGAGAGTGCGCAGTGAGGAAATAAAGGTAAAACAAATGCAAAGCTGGCTAAACATTACGTTCCCTGGCTCACCCTCCCCCAGCCGAGCTAGTAGCCTGGCTTCATGGGTCAAAGTGTCCTTTCTCGCTCTCCCATCCAGGGGACAGGATGCTTGCTTAGAGGCCGGCAGCAGTCTGGGGAGGCGGCCCAAGAGAGTCTCTCCTTTGCCCGTCAGCAAGGTTCCTTTTCAAACTCCCCAAACTCTAGTAGCGGCGTCCCCGGTGTCGCGGGGAAAGGCGCGCGGGGCGTTGTCACTTTCCCTGTTTCCCTTTCGAGGGGTGCCGCCTCAATGACTCGCTGAAGGGCCATGAGCAACAGCCAGCAGTATCCCTGTACCTACCTGGTCCCAGCCAAGTCACATTGTCTACCCACGGTCCCGGTTACGGTAACGGTAGAGCAGGCGCGAGGTTTCGCACATCCGGGAGCTGACTGGCGCATGCAGCTCCAGGCACCGAAAGAGGCAGAAGCAGGGTTTCCCATGACAGGAAGGAAGGAAGAAGAGGGTGCAGATGATGGGTCTTTGACAGGGATCCACCCGCTATGGCTGAGTGCCTGCCCTCATCATGGCCCTAGCCCCTTTCTCGGTGCTTGAGAGCAGAGGCCAGATCCAGGAATTGGACCGGGACTAGGAAAACCCTAGCTGTGGGCCAGAGGCTACGTTGTCAGCGTCTCTGTACAGGGATATAAAACAATCATCATCATAATTCATAATTTTGCTTGCTGAAAGCTCCCGGCCTCTGGCAACCCCATTGGCGGGTTTCCTTTTTGTGCACCTGATGAAGCCTCCCTTGGGGGCACCTGCCATTTCCAAAAGCCTCAGATGGGCCCAATGCCCAGCCGGTGCAAATCGCTCCTGCTGCAGGGGGGTCGCGGTGTTCCCTCCAGCCCGGACACTGCGCCCTCCGAGGGACGCCGCGGCCCAAAGGGAATGTACGAGGAGATCTTACAAATCATATCAATCTCACTTACGCCGCCGAGTTACACCGCTCGCTGCGGGAGCGGTACAGCTGGGAGTGTCCTGCCATTAATCTTGCTCCATCCTGGCCTCCCTTCCCCTCAGACTCCCGTCATTTAGGATGACTGATAGTCAGTGTTTCGATAGCACCGGCTGTGCAGCAGGACGGATGCTCAACTAGTGAAGGAGGGTGTAACTGCACCTGCTTCCCTGAGCTTCCTGGCCACCAGCCCCTCCCTGCTGTAACCCAGGAGGTCCCACTCCCTTTCTACAATGGAGAACAGAACCCTGGCTCCCAGTTCCTCTCCTTCAACCCACTAGACCTCACTCACCTCCCAGAGCTAGGAAGGGAATCCAGAAGCCCCGATTCCCAGCCTCCTCTGTCTAAACCAGGGCTGGAGAACCTCCGCCCCATGGCAAAATCTAGCCTGAGATTTTTTATTTGGCTCCTTTCCAACTCCTGAATCTGGCCCATGGACCCAATCCCTATCCTCCAGCACGGGAAGAGAGTAGAGCTGAGATCAAGCACACAGGGATAGGGGGATGGAGCCGTGATTTGGACCCTCCCCATCCTCAGCACACCCCTGCCACCAGCTTCTCATATCCAGCCTGCAGAGCTTGTATTAATTTTCAAAGTCCCCCATGGGAAGGAAAAGGTTCTCCACCTCTGCTCTAACCCACTAGCCATCTCTCTCCTCCAAGAGAACCCAGGAGTCCTGGCTCCCAGCCCCCACCCCCGCTCTAACCCGCTAGCCCTCGCTCCCCTTGCAGAGACCCCAGGAGTCCTGGCTCCCAGCCCCCCCCCCCACTCTAACCCACTAGCCCCCACTCCTCTCCCAGAGAACCCAGGAGTCCTGGCT
>QEPC01008679.1:1062499-1091532 GCA_003113815.1 Sphenodon punctatus | reverse complement strand
GGGGGGGGGGGGAGCAGTGGACTTGGGCAGCGCGGCCTAGTAGCCAGGGACCCTCTGGATTCCTACAACAACACAATTATCCCAGTGTGATTGCCAGGCCACGCAAACAGCGGCTCAGTCAGGATTTATTACCCTCCTGCTCTTGCTGGGAGTGAGAGGGAGAGTTTAATCACCCACCCCAGGCCTGCAGCTTCTCTAGGGAGAGAGAGTGAGCTGAGCTTCTCCTCCCACCCCATAACCCGTGGAGCCAAGGTGGGTGAAGAGCAGCGGCACCGGGACCGGGAACCACTGCGCCCGCCCTGTGCTCTGGGGGAAAGGCCGGCACAAGGGGGAGGGCACTGGAGGAATAGGCAGCACTTGTACACACAATCCACACATATACAAACACGTGCACACATGAATATGCACACACACACATGAACGTACCCGTATACATACAATCAACACATGCACACATGCTTATGCACACCCATCACACATGCACAACTCACACACACAATCTACGCATGCCTATGCACACACATTCACACGCACAATCCAACACTCATACACACAATCCACACATGCCTATGCACACATATCCACACATGCCTATTAACACACATCGATACAATACAATACACACATACACACATGCCTATACACACACACACACACACACACAAATACATACATGCCAATGCACACACATCGATACACATACAATACACACATGCACACATGCCTGTGCACACCTCCATACACACACAATCCACACACACACACATCCAAACACACCTCTGCACACCTCCATACACACACAATCCACACACGCACACATCCAAACACACCTCTGCACACCTCCATACACACACAATCCACACACGCACACATCCAAACACACCTATGCACACACATGCACACATGGACATTCATGCACACCCTTTTCTAAGCTAATGCGTTGGGAGTTAGAGAATTCTTCCTAATGTTTATCCTCCCGTGTTTAATTCCAGCCCATTCCCTCTCGTCCTATCCACAGTGGCCAGTTTGCTTACTTAGAGCAACCTTTCATGGGTTCAAAAGCTGTAATCAGTGTCCCCCACCGCACCACACACACCTTAATTTTCTGAGCATCCCCAGAGCCTTAAACCTCTCCTCCTCGACCTTGATCTCTTGGTTTCCCAGGCACGGTCCCTGTTTTCTGCACAAGGAATTGTGCTGTGATTTCCCAGTGACTTTTGCTTTCGCTTAAGGAGCGCTGGCAGGCAAGGCTAACGGCAATGGACGTACAAGAGCCCCATCTCTTTAGCTTTATCAGAGAGCAAGGGTGACTTGATTACAGAGCCTGAGTGGCGTCCTGGGGAGCAGAGAGAGGCAGAACAGCTGGAGGAGAATGCCAGGCCAGTTCGACTTAGACATGAGGCTTCCCTGCTTAGCAATAGGGGTGAGAGCCCGGGAAAGCAGTGGGTTTGCCATTGCTCACGGTCTGCACGTCAAGGCGAGACCCCCTTCTAAAGGCCACGCTGTAGTCAGACTCTGGGCTGAAACAGTTATCTGCATAGGGTTACCATGCCTCGCCTTTAAAAGAGGGCGCTTATGAAAAATACATGGTGCAGGGCTGCACTGGTTTCACTGCAGTCCTGCAACCTGTATTTTTCATAAGCATCCTCTTTTAAAGGCGAGGCATGGTAACCCTACTACCTGTGCTGATATTTATAACGGTCGGATTCCTGGTAACTGAATCACAGCGATCTGTTTCAAAGCAGTCAACCAACGGTTTACCTATCACATTACCGGTTTCCAAATTGTGCCGTTGCCGTTTTCTTGTCTGTTCCACGGTTACCGGCTAGTTCTGTTTGCCCATAGTTCATTGCCTGTTTCCCTGGTGTGGCAGGGAGCAGCCTGACAGGGCTGCTGCTGTCCCTTTAAGAGTGCCATGGGCACTGGCCTCAGGACTGGATAGGCTGGGAGGTGCGTGAGTCTTATTTGGAGCTTATTGTTAACCCCAAGCTGCGTAGGGCCTTGACCCTACTACGCTTTGATCTTCTCCCTACCAAAGTACTTCTCGGCAGGAGGCATGGTACCCCCTTTGCAAATAGGATTTGCGCCTGCAATTTGGGGCAGGTAGAGGACCTTCCCCATGCGTTGTTTGTTTGCCCCCTCACTGCGCATTGGAGAGAGCTGTATTTGGTCCCTTGGATCTCCAGCCGACCATCTCTATCCCCGGTGCAATTGCTGCAATTTTGTCTGAGATCAAATTCCCCGGATATGTTGCTTAGCCTTACCGGCTGGGCGTACCAATACAGCAAGCACTGAACTTACTAGGGGACGTTTTCTTTGTTTAACTCCTTTTGGCTACCCATGGTCGTGGGATGGAAATCCCTGTGCTTTTTGGTTATCTTCTTGGGGCTTCGAGCTCTATTTGTAACTTTCAATTACTCTAAGGTTTTATTTCCTTCTTTAATGTTTAATTGGTGTGTGTTTCTGTGTACTTCTTACGTTATCTGTACCATGTTTTTAATTTTCCTTGTTATGGCTGTC
Organism: Sphenodon punctatus; assembly: GCA_003113815.1. Lineage (NCBI taxonomy): Eukaryota > Metazoa > Chordata > Lepidosauria > Sphenodontia > Sphenodontidae > Sphenodon > Sphenodon punctatus. The sequence continues at coordinate 1,089,012 of QEPC01008679.1, read as the reverse complement.
TGCTAAACAAGATTAAACTCATTCATTCCTTCATTCATGTGCTGACCACAACGAGGCTTGCCAGGATCACAGCCCGTGTTAAGCGCGTAACACAAAGCACGTTTGCACAAATGGACATGACGGGGGGGGGAATGTGTGTTCAACCCCTGAACGAGTGGCTAGCGTTACATGTGGGATTACTCGATACTTCCTCCTCCTCGTTCTGTTTCGCTCCATAGCTGGAGGAGGGCTTCCCCATCCCACCATATATTTGAATTTATATGCTGCCCTGTCCGCAGGCCCGGGATGGTGTACAGTCCATAAAAATGTTTTAAAACTAAGGTTTTTTTAAAAAACAACTTAAAAGACCCATAAAACCCACCCAATCCCCCATCCCCCACCCACCGACTGCCCTTTCAAATAAAAAGGTCTTGCACCGTCTGCAGAAGAGGCTCAAGCGAGCCTCCAGGGGAAGGGAGTTCCAAGGCACTGGGGCAGCCAGCAACCGAGACTACCCCGCTGAAAGCCCTTGTCGTGTGACTGACAGAACCCATGGGGAGGTGCTGAGTCCCAGCTGACTGCAAGGGGCGGGGAAGGACAGGCAGTCTTTTAGAGACGTGGGCCCCAGACCGTTTAGGGCTTTAAAGGTCAAAACGAGCACCTACAATTTTCTACCTTGAGGGTTTCTTTGCCACCAAGTACCTCCACCCTCCCAGCTTCTATCCATCTGGTAGTGGGTCTCTTGACACAGAGCTTGTCTACCCAATGTGCTAAATTCTGCGCTCAGTCCAAGTGCAACGCCTCCTCCGCTAGGCTCCCCCGGCTCTCACAAATTAAGAGTTTAAAAGGGATCATTTTCACAGCTTTTTCTGAAAATGGGGCTCCAATCAGCATGTCCCCCAATGGAGACATGGAGATCGGGGAAGGGGGGCATCGCACTGGACTCGGCATAGACCCAGAGCTGGGGTTCATAGATGACCTGTTCGGAATGGGAGAGCGGGGCACTTGCCTCCCCAGAAACAGAGGCCCACGTGGCATCCAACTGGAGAAGCAGTGGTGTGGGTAGGGATCCCCTCCCGGAGCCCACTCCTCCTAGACAGCCTGTCGCTGATCCCTCCCGGTTCACATGCGGGGGCTGCGCTTTTGGAGGCAGAAGGCATGGTTCAAAGGTCTGTAGGGGGCTATAGTCGGCGTTCATGTCACATCTGGGGGGGGGGGCAGCTACAGCTACAGCACCTCCCATCATGCCTCTTGCACGGCTGCCTTGGCACCCTAGGCAGCCCTGCAACATGTATGACAGGTGGGTGATGGGTGGGGAAGCGCTTGTCTGAAAACACCCTTAGAATCCTTGAAAGTACCTCCAAGGCCATCTAGTCCAGCCCCCCGGCTCCAAGGCAGGGTCTCCTCTGCCTACAGCATCGTGGACAGATGCTCGTCCATCTAGTCCAGCCCCCCGGCTCCAAGGCAGGATCTCCTCTGCCTACGGCATCGCGGACAGATGCTCGTCCATCTAGTCCAGCCCCTGGCTCCAAGGCAGGATCTCCTCTGCCTACGGCATCGCGGACAGATGCTCGTCCATCTAGTCCAGCCCCTGGCTCCAAGGCAGGATCTCCTCTGCCTACGGCATCGCGGACAGATGCTCGTCCATCTAGTCCAGCCCCTGGCTCCAAGGCAGGATCTCCTCTGCCTACGGCATCGTGGACAGATGCTCGTCCATCTAGTCCAGCCCCGGCTCCAAGGCAGGAGCTCCTCTGCCTACAGCATCGCGGACAGATGCTCGTCCAGTCGGGACTTTGAAAACCTCCAAGGAAGAAGATTCCACAGCTTCCCTGGGCAGCTGATTCTGTTTTTACAGTCAGGAAGTTTTCCCTAACATCTCACCGAAATCTCCTGTGCTTCTCTCGAACCCAGGTCTGTGGGGCTCCAGGTCTCTGCCATTCCCAGACCCTTAGTACTGAGCCACATCCCTTGAGCCCTTGCCACACCCCTCAATTCTGGTTGGCTGACCAAGTCCTGCCTCCCTATTGGCTGCTAGGGGATATATAAGGGTGGGACAGGAAGTAGGCAATTTGTCTAAGAAGCATGGTGGCTGCCTGGGCTTCAGGGTGTGTTTCCAGGCTCTCCCCTAGACCCTACTTCAGCCTAGCCAAGCCCTTCCCTCTTGGTCTGTCTTCCATGACCAGTGGAGAACAAATGTTCCCCATCTTGTTGGTGGCATCCTCTTAGATATTTGGAAACTGCTCTCCTCCCCATGAGTCTCCTTTTGTCTGGGCTGAACATGCCCAATTCTTTCAGCCTTTCCCCCTAGGGCTCGTATTCCAGTCCCTTTCTCATCCTGGTGGCTCTTTCAAATTTCCCCAGTTTTTCTCAACATCCTCCTTGAAGTGCAGCAGTGTCCCAAGAGCTGAACCCCATACTCTGAACTGAGACGGCTGAATGCCCAGTGGCACGGCACAGACAGGGAAATCCAGGCTGCAGTGACTTGCCCAAGGTCCTGCAGCAGGTCAGTGGCAGAGTCCCGGCCCCGGTGGTGCTTTATCTCTCCGCTTCTCCTTCCAGACCTCTCAGCCCAAACCAGCCAGACTATTTTTTTGTTTTCATCTCCTGGTTTCAAACAAATAGCGGAGCAAGCAGCTAATTTGCAAACAACAGCGGAGATCAGAGGCTCCTGCTGCCCATTCATAATTAACAGCACTCCCTCTCCTAATGACTCCGGCAGCAATTCTGCGTTCCCTCTCTCCCCCAGCCCCTTGCAGAAGAGGGCAGAGCAGCAGGACATGTCACTACCGATTCCCGGATCGACCCCACTGCTGGCCTGATGCCTTTGAAAGGAGCATGCAGGCTAGGCTGCTCCCTCTCGCCCCCACCTACACTCCCATTTTCCCTCTCCCCTTTGCTTGAGACACAAAAGGATCTCAAGCAAAGAGGAGCCAGGGTTGGGAGCTGTCTCTTATACACATCTAGATGTGTATAAGAGACAGGGCCAGACCTGCCTGACGAAGGCCCCTGTGAGCCTGTCCGAAAGCTTGCACACCCCCACCCGCTGGAGTTGGCCCAATAAGAGAGATCGCTGTGNGTCACTACCGATTCCCGGATCGACCCCACTGCTGGCCTGATGCCTTTGAAAGGAGCATGCAGGCTAGGCTGCTCCCTCTCGCCCCCACCTACACTCTCATTTTCCCTCTCCCCTTTGCTTGAGACACAAAAGGATCTCAAGCAAAGAGGAGCCAGGGTTGGGAGCAGGCTGGAATTTAATGCAGCCTGACGGGTCACTGCTAGGGCATGCTCACGGCGAGCAGCCCACGGCACCCCAGATGCCGGAGAGTCGCATTCGAGCCAGGCTCTGTCCGGAGCGGAACTCCGAGCCAACAGAGACTCGCCCTCTGCTCCTAGCGGGAATAGGGCACAGGACACACACATCCCACCCAGCAGAGGGAGGCAGCACCGACCGCCAGGCCGGCATCGGGGGTTTGCACTAGACTGCAAGAGGGGCCCAATCTGACCCACAGCTCTTTTTAAAAAAAAAAAAAAAAAAAAAAGATTTGGCCCCTTCCCAGTTGCTGGAGCCAGTTTCTTCCTTGCAGCATCAAAAGAGTGAGCTCGGAAGAAGGGAGCAGAGAGGAGGGCATGCATGCCAGGAGAGGGTATGAATCCATGGCATGGAACCACGGTCTGGACCCTGCCCATCCTGAGCACGTCCCTAAAGCACGCACCCCCCTTAAACACCTCCACCCACAAGTCCTGCCTGGCCTGCGGAACTTGTACTCATTTTCAAAGGGGGCCCCTGGGAGAGAAAATGTTCCTCAGCCCTGGGTTAGAGTCACCAGCCAACATTGGGGGGCCCCTAGTGCCCACACACAGCACAGAAGACAAGCTCACACTCTGAATGGGCACAGAAGGATTCCTCACCCTCTTTTATAGATAGACAAACAGAGGAGAGGGACATTTTTTTACACCAAGATTCCTGAGGAGCTGGGAGGAGAGTAGAGACTGGGCAGGTTGGCGGGGAAAGCAGGGTCAGGTGAGAGGCTGGAAACACACCTTGAAGCCCAGGTAGCGGCCAAAACTATGGTGAATTGGTCCAGCCGAAAGCTTGCTTTGGCTCCCTGATCGGTGCAAGGATTCTTTCCATGCTGGTGCCACGAGACCAAGCTGGCTGGCCCCTGCGTTCTGATCCCACGCCCCTCCCTCCCAACAGAAGGGTGCAGAAGCTTTGTTAATATTTACTGGCGCATCTGGCTCACAGGAGCGATCAAAGAGCCTCCCTTTTCCTCGCCATTAATTGAAAGGAAAGTGCTTGTAATGACATCAAAGCGGGGGTTTGAGCTTCACCTCGGAGCCCGTCAGAAGAAGGCGAGAGGAGCGAACGTCTATCCACACAGCTATTTCTACCGCGAACCCCACGGGGAGACGGGAATTATGCAGCCCGCACGTTCTGCGGGGCCTGCGCATGCCCACCGAGATTCCCGTTATCTCCTTTTATTAGCCAGCCCGCCTTTCATTCCTGAAATAAACCACAAGAGCTTTATTAATCAGGGAGCACTACTGAAGGTGCGGCTAAGGAAGTCCGCGCAGGCAAAGCGGCAGCATCAGGCTTGGCTTCGTGCGTTGCAGGGACGGAGACACGGTCAGCGCAAAATGGTGTCCCTTGGCATAGCAAAGGGCAGGGCGGCAGAGAGTCAATGCTGCCCCGTGCCCTGACTCTGTGGGGCTCGAATAGCTCCCCCCTCCCCAGTGCAGCTAGGCTGGAATGGGGCCCCTGACCGCACTCCCGGCCCCTCCTCTAGCTCCCCAGTGTTAGCTGGGGTCCCGCAGCCACCATGCCCCCAATAACGCAGTCTGTGGTACATTGCCCCCAGCCCCCCAAGGCTTGTGCTTCCAGCTACGAGGCACATGCAGAGAGACGCCGCGCAGGGCCGAGGCCCGTCCCAAGGGGAGGGAAGGGGGTAGGCTTACCCCAGAAGGCCAGCGGAGCAGGAGAAGCTGAAACCTCAGCCCCAAATACCTCCACAGCCTGCCTTCCACAGAGGTGGGGTGTCGGTAAGAGAGGCTGCTGGAGACAGTCCTGGGGTGGCAGGTAACACTAGGGTGGCCACCGATGCAAATTTTAAAGGAATTATGAAAAATACATGTTGCAGGGCCTGCCTAGGCACCAAGGCAGGTCCTGTAACGTGTATTGTTCATAAGCATCCTGGAAAAATGTGCATCCATGGCCACCCTAGGCATACGTCCCAACGGCCCCTATTCAGGCAGGCTATTCCCTCTCTGGGTGCTGAATCCCACTGCCCCTCCTACAGGAGACACAAAGGCCAGGATTCAAGCCCCAGGCCCCTCTTTCCCCCAGGAAAAGCCCTTGAGAGGCCCACGGGGAGAGGATGGAAAGACAAGTGGAATGAGAGGCGAGAGCATGTCTGCCCCTGGGATGCTGGGAAGTGTGTGAATGGGTGGGGCTTCTTCTCTGAGGGGTGGGGCTTGTACCTCTGGCTGCTTGAACCATTGAGAGGTAGGGGTGAGGCGCCAGCGATGAGCTGGCCACAGCTGTAGAGGGAGGGGCACCAGGGCCCATCCCCGGTAGCCGTAGGGACCTTGCTGTGTGCGCAGAGGGGCCCGACAGTGGCTGTGGCGGTCTGGACATGTACAGGAGCAGCAGGTGTAGCCCACAGACACCCCCACGTTCTGGCAGCTGCCTCCAAACGTAGGGCATGGCCTGCCTTGGACAGGTCCGTAGGATTTCCTGGGAACGTGGGGTGGTTCTGAGACTCCTGGGAGGTATAGAATCGGAAGAGGGTCAAAGGGCAAAGTAAGGTCCCGGTGAGTTAAAACTAGAGAATCCGAGGTGAGTCTGGCCGGTGGCATGGTCAGAGTCACGCTGAGCCAAGGGGGGAAAGCTAGGATTAGGAAGAGGCCCGCGTGCCCCAAAAGCCAGGGATTGCTTAGACACTTCCTTCTGCCCATGTGCCCTTTATATAGGCCCAGGTGATCAATGGGGAAGCAGGCTGTGCTAGCCAATCAGGGCTTGGGCACATCTCTGCTCTCTAGTGGTGACACGGTGGAAGTGACCTGGATCTCAAGTGGCCTGGGATCGAACCTGGGGAGGTCTTACAATGGGGAAGGGAGGGGAGTCCCCTTCCCATCTTGGCATGCCTCCCTTTGGCTGGGCGCCCGCAGCCCGCAAGTGGGGGGGGGGTGGGGGGCTCATCACCGAGAGTGGGTGTAGGCCAAGCAACTCCTAGGAGGGTTGGGGCACTGTCCATTCCATGAGCCCCACTGCAGGCTGGGACGTTCTACAGGGTCATCAAAAGCGAGTCACTCCTTCGAGCCGGTCTGCACCGCGGTACAGGAGGGCTGCAGGAGGGCTGCGGACGGACAGAGCCAGGCTAGGATGAGCGTGTTGCCTAGGTGCTTGTCTGCGGCACGGCCACCGGATTAATTTGCAAGACAGCTAAACCAAACAGGAAGACAAAAGGGGCCGGAAAGCTGATCCGGGCGCCCAGCAGTGGGAGGCGCAAAAATCCTGTTTGCTAGAAATTAATTGGAATCCCCCTATTTCCATAACAAAAGAGCCCATGCTCCCCACCACAGCGGGCACAATGCCGGGCAAGGGAGACCTGCCCTGGGTGCGCTTCCCCTCGCCGGCCGCCTGGAAGCTTTAAGCCAATTTGTACTGGCTCCATGCTGCTGAGAAGCAGCTTGAGAACCACCAGATGCCAGGAGGCCTCTTGCTCCTTTTTCCAAAGCTGTTTATTCCAGACACGCTTCCTCCTCGACCCCGCTCCTCATTCAGTTGCTTCCTTGCCAGCGCCACGTGGCTCGCTGCGGAATAGGAGCACAGAATATTAGCGCCTGCAGGCGGTATCCCAATGCCCCTCCCCGCTTACTGCAAGTAAACAGGATTCCCGCCTCCCCAGCCGCACTGCGAAGGCAAAACGGTGTCGGCAACAAATGGAAAGGGGTCACCGGAAAACTAGCTGCGGGCTGCATTTCACCCGCCGGCCTGAGGCTCTCCACTAAGACAAGGCTATAGAATCCCTGGCCAGGGGGCCAAATGTGGCCCGTTTCCAATTGGTGCATCCGGCCCACAGGCTAAACATGCTCCTTCAGCCCTTCCCCTCTCCCTGAACGCGGCCCGTCAGCACCTACCTTTGAGCTGAGCACGCTCCTGCAGGCTCTCCCTTCACCCACTCTGAGTGCACCCCTTAGCGAGGCTCCTCAGCCCCTAGCCCAGAGAGCCCCTAATGTCTCTCGGGCCTGGGAAACGGAGCCCATTAAAAAGTGGTTGCTGAGTAGGGTCGCCACCTAGGCAAACTTTTAAGGAACACTTTATTAAAAATACATGTTGCTGGGCCTGCATGCCCCGGGCTGGCCCCGGACCTCCCCTCCTTCTGACGAACATGTTAAGACCTGGCTGTTCCGCCAGGCGGTTGGCGAGGGAGATGGCTGACAGGTGGGGGGAGTTGGCATGTATTTTTCAGAAGTGTTCCTTAAAATTTTGCCTAGGTGGCAACTCTATCGCTGAGTGAAAAGGCTTCCCTTCCCTGGTCTAGACCTAAGCTGGGGAGAGTGGAGACCAGGCTGGACAGACACAGACACAGACACAGACACAGACACAGACACAGACCCACCCCACCCCACAGACTCCCATAGGCCAAAATGGGAGTCTCGAGGTCCAGCCTCGAGTGGAGAAGCCACTCAGAAATGGCATCGTGCTACGGAGCAAGCCGCTGGCAGAGTAGAAGGGGATTGTAGTGGCCAATGGAGGGGACCCCCCAAACATGGCAACCTTTGTCTAATCTGCCCTGGCAACCGAGCGGATACAGATCACCGCGCGGCGGATTTGAACCATAGAACTGGACGGATTCTCAAGGGACATCGAGTCCAGCCTCCTACTCCAAGGCAACCCAGAAGGGGTGGCAATGGGAGTGGGGGTGGGGTGCTGTGGCCGGCAGCAGGAGACCCACCCAGCAGACTATATTATGGGGGAGGGGGTGCTCCTGCCCCTTGGCTCCCAAATGCCCCCCACTCCACCCCCTGGTTTCATGGCCTGCCTTCCCCCTTCAGTTTGGAGAGGGCTCAGTTGCTGCCAAGTGGCTTTGCTCTTGCTGCTGCCTTCCAAGCTCATGGACTCTCTGTTGACCCCTTGACCACATCTGTTTGGTGGGGCGGTGACCATCCTGAAAGCCCCCTGTGTAGTGCTGACATAGAGACAAAGGGGTTTGAATTATATCTTTTACGGGACCAACCGTTGTTGGTGGAAGTAGGCAAATTTTTGGGGCCACACCGGGTCCTTCCTCAGGCACGTAGTGTGGCAAGTCAGAAATATATATATGAGCAAATGTAGAGCAGGTATATATGAGGGGGCATGGAACGGATGGGAGCAGATAGGACAAGGTGGGAGGGGGTAAACAGAGAGAGAGATGCGTCAGGCACTTAAAAACAGCTGTAAAACGATGTATCGGTGTAGGAGACTAAGGGCATTTTCAGACGGACAAACTATCCCGTGATAATTAGACTGAGCTCCGGTGATTATTATCCCAGGATAACAAAGTGGTACCTGTGGTAGAAGTGGACATTTCTATCCTGGGATAACTTAATTCCGGGATAGTCCATATGAACAGTACATTGTGATTAGAGTCTCTGGGAAGAATTAAAAATCCCGCTGTGCTTTTCTGCCAAGTTCAGCGCAATGTTTTTGGGGACTCGAATGTCATGTCCTTTCTCTGCAACGTCACATCCTCTGTGCAGCTGAGCATTTCTGAGCACGTACCTTGCCATCGGACTCTGTAGCGCTAATCACCCGGGATAGTTCACTATTCCAGGATATGTCATTCAGACGGACATTATTATTATTTATTATTATTATTAGCAAGCATTCATATAGCACCAGTAATGTACCTGGCACTTTACAAAGTAATGGAATAGACACAGTCCCTGCCCTAGGGCTTACAATCTGAGAGACCGGGGGGGGGGGAGACAAGGAGTGTAACATTCACAAAGATGCAAGGTCTCAGGTACACGCGCTTGGCTTGGTTACATCGAGAATGATGGCTGGCTGGTCCATGTGGTGAGGATGTGAGTACACAGACCTCAGGTAACAGATTGTAGTGGATGGAGGGTATCAGAAGGAGTTAGGTGAGGGGAGCGAGGAGTTGGGGAGGGCAGAGCGGAAGAGGTGGGTTTTGAGGAGGGATTTGAAGGTACGAAGGGAGGGGGCAAGGTGGATGTGGGCAGGGAGGGAGTTCCAGGCGTGGGGGGCAGCTAGGGAGAAGGGACGAAGGCGGTTAGGGGAGCAGGGGAGGCGTGGGATGGTGAGAGAGGGGACAGAGGAGGAGCAGAGTTCACGGACTAGAGTACAGAGGGGAATTAGCGCAGAGAGGTAGGAGGGAGCAAGGTTGTGAAGAACTTTATAGGTGAAGACTAGGAGCTTGTGCAGGATTCATTCAGGAAGGGGGAGTCAGTGAAGAGAGGAGAGGAGGGGCTGCACGTGGTCGAAGCCGAGCAAGGTGGATGACCCTGGCAGCAGAGTTTTGGACAGAGATGAGGGGAGAAAGGTGAGAGCGGGGGAGGCCAGTGAGAAGGTGGTTACAGTAATCGAGGTGAGAGATGACCAGGCCGTGAACAAGGGTTTTGGGAGAGGAAACTGGGAGAAAAGGGCAAATCTTAGCAAGGTTATAAAAGGAAAAGTGACAGGATTTGGCAACAGAGGCAACATTATCCTGGGATAGTTTAACGACCGGCTGTTATAAACCCCAGCGGTTGGGGTTTTATAACAACCTGATATTTTTGCTATCCCAGGATAATAATCACTGTTGACAGCATTTAGACAGACAAACTGTCCCAGTGATAATGCTCTTATCTTGGGATAAGTGTCTGAAAACAATAGGTGGTGGTAAACACACAGAGAGGGCAAACATACCGGTAGAGTGGGAAACCGCTTCTCAGGTGAAGGGAATGCGCCTATCAAAGGGATGGGTTCACAGTTCCTTTGATAGGCGTATTTCCTGCACCTGAGAAGCTGTCTCCCACTATTACCCCCCAACCCATATGTTTGCCCTCTCTGTGTGTTTACCACCACCTACTGTTTCTTGGTCTCCTGCACCAATATATCTATAACTTTACCGCTGTGTTTAAATGTCTGGCACATCTCTCTTTACGACCTTGTCCTAGCCACTCCCAGCTATTCCATGCCCCCCTCATGCTCTGTGCCCTGGGGGGGAGGGAGCTGGACCGCCCCTCCTTCCCACAAACATGTAAGACCTGGCTGTTCCCCCAGGCTTTTGGCGAGGGGGGTTGGGTTTGGGGGTCTTTGGGCTAGTTTGTTTTCGGACAACTCTCCAGCGCTTTACAGTGTTTTTAGGAAATATTTACTATTGTTGTACTTTATTTCTATTTTATGAATTGTTGGCTGCCCCGAGCTGCCTTGGCAGAAGGGGCGTGATATAAAATTGTTTAAATAAATACCTGCCCTACATTTGCATGCCTGAGGAAGGGCTCTGTGTGGCCTGAAAGCTGGCTGATTTCCACCCACAGCAGTTGGTCCGATAACAAGAGATCCTCCGAACCACTTTGTCATCCTGTCCCTTGGGACCAGCCTGGCGACCACCCTCTCTCTCTAGGGCGGACGTGGCAAGAGTGGAAGAGAGAGGGTGCTGGCAGTTGTCTGAATGTCCCAAACTCTCGCCGTGGCCCCACCTCCTGACCCCTGGACACATTGGGGCCAGGGGGTGTCCTGGAGGGGCTGGCGGCCAAGAACAGTGGTAGGAATAGGGGAGGCTAAGTCATTCCAAAGACATGTTCACACATTACAGTGAGGGGTACAATACTCTGTGGTTAAAAAAATAATTAAACAAACCCACACGCACCCTCACAGCAGAATTGTTACCCCTTACAAGCATTCCTACATTATGGTAGCTAACCCCTCAGTGGTAATTGCCACTTGCTACCCCTCAGGCTAATAAGTGGTAGTTACCACAAACCGTACCACTCAATTAGTGGGAAAACACAACCGAGACACTACAGGGTTTCTCTTGAGATACTCCTAACTCTCTACCACTAATGTAACAGGTGAACAGGGCCCAAGCCTCTTACGTGAGCTGGCCCACAATCTTGCTATCCCAGTCCCATACAAAGCATCCAATAACTTCCGGTCCCCATCCTGAAAAACGCAGGGGACTTTCATCCTTTGGCTCTTCCCAGCGCTCTGCTCCGTGCCTCTGAAAAATTCTGTGGCTTTTTCAATAGAGAGCCGGTTACAGAAACGTTTCATTGCCCAAAAAAAATGGAGGGGGTGGGGAACAAAATGGTTAATTTGTGGGAAAGCAGGGTTCAGGGAAATTAATAAAAGTCATGGGATTGGGGAAATGAGAAACAACTAGGGGATGAGGGAAGCCATATCAGCTCATTTGTGTGAAATCTGCTTTTTGGAAAATGAGAAATACTGATAACATTGTCAATAAAATGTATAATCCTGGAGTCCTGGGATCGAGAGTGACCTTGAGAGGGTGTGTGTGTGTGTGTGTGTGTGTGTGTGTGAAAGAGACTGTCAGTCTGTGTGTCAAGATATTCACGTGTCATGTGTTTGCATGAGTGTGAATCTGTGTAAATATCTTAGCGTGCGTCTTTGTGAATCTCTGTGTAAGTGTGTTGAAAGAATGAGAGGGTCTGTGTACATGAGAATGGCAATCTGTGTGTGTCAATCTTTACATGTATGTTTGCGTGTGTGAAGCTGAGTAAACGTGTTAGCATGTGTCTCTGTCAAACTGTGTGTATGTGTTGCAAGAGGGACAGAGAGAAAGTAGCACAGGATCTCTCTTATTGGGCCAACTCCAGTGGTTGGGGGTATAGAAGCTTTTGGACCCCCCAGGGTCCCTCATCAGCCAGGTTTGGGGCCAGACCTGCCTGACGAAGGCCCCTGTGAGCCTGTCCGAAAGCTTGCACACCCCCACCCGCTGGAGTTGGCCCAATAAGAGAGATCGCTGTGCTACTTTATCTCTCTTGCCTATATTTGGGACCCACACAGCAAACCCTACTTTCTCTACACTACAAGAGGGAGAGTGTGACTGTGTGTGTAGAAGTGTGTCAGCATATCGCTATGGCCCCATTCCGACAGAGGTAAATCAAAGCAACTGCTTTTATTTATTTAAATCAAATTAACTACTCCACCTGGGTAGTGTTCATACAGACAGTGTAAACTGAAGTAGTGCTGTAGCCCACCCTTGAGATGTAATGATCACTGAACCCTGGTCACTACCCTCCCCTCACACTGATAAGTGTTCACATGAACAGTTACTTTCAAATATAAAACGAAGGTACCCCTGACTTTTCAGGAGTACACGATTCTCTTCCTACTCCTGAATAACGTCAGTGTGCCGCTCTGTTGGTGTGAACGCTTCTGGAGTAAAACCAGAGTAAAGCCCAGCTACACTGAATTAACGTGGCCTACGCGTGCCTGCGTGAATCTCTTGAGTAACCCTATGCATGCCTTTCTCCGTTCAGGCTGTGCCCCTTTGATCTCTCAGCCTTGGAGAATTGCAGACAGACCCTCACACAGGATGCTATTTGTTTGTGGGGGGAATGCAGTGTCTCTGCCCCCTGACTTTACTAACTCCTTTTGAGTTAACAACCTTGTCCAATTGCTTCTTTTGAAGGTGAGGAGCTGTCGCCTGCCTTCCCCGGCTCCAGAAACCTGTCGCCAGGAGGATTTACCCCACACCTGGATCACAGAGAGACCTTCATTGCATCCTTTTTTAAAAGATGCCTCTTTTGTAAAGCAACTAACCCTCCCGTCCTGGGCCACTCAGTCAAGAGGGTTGGAGGCCACGGTGTATCCCGGGGCCCTGGGGAAGCCGTGACGAGGATAAGGATCCTTCAGGGATCTGGGGCTGAGATACAGGATCCTGCTCCTCTCTTTTCCAAGGGAATCACGACCCGAACTAACTTCTGGACGGTCCGGCTTTGTGGAGAGCGATTACAAAGGGGTCTCGGATGGTTGGCTCTGCTGAGCCGGAGGGGTAAAAACCAGCAAAGGAAGCAATTCTACGCTAGGCCTCTGGCAGGATGGATTTACAAAGGGCCACGAGCCCGAAGAGCTGCCTCTGAAAGGGGACAAGCAACCAGAGAAAGGGGGAAACGGCCCCTGGGAAGGGCTAGCGCCTTGGCCATCTTTGCTGCAGGGGAGCAAAGAGGAGGGAAGAGAGGGCCTCTCTGGCTTTGGCAAGGGCTCTGGGATTGTCGATGGGAAGAGGAAGCAAGAGGGACTAAAGGCCCAGCATCCGAGGGAGGTGGATCTGAGCTCTCCCCTCACAGCTCTCTGCCTGAGTCGAAGAGGAAGGTAAGATTGTTAAAGCAAGGATTAGGGCCGCCCTCCCTGCCCACGGTGCCTGGATGCTGCAGAGCCCGGTGGATCTTATTGATCCGTTAGGATAAATAGGGAGGGCTTGGGAGACAGCATGGAACAGAAATGGAGAAGGGGCTGTATTTATCTCCAAAGAACAACTCAGCACACCTACTCTCGGAGGGGAGGGAAGATGAAACCATCTGGGAGCTCCTGAGTTCTATCCCCAGCTCCGGGAGGGGAGCGGAGTCTTGTAGTTAAAGCAGGGGGGCTGGGAGGCAGGAGTCCTGGGTTCTAACCCCAGCTCTGAGAGGGGAGTGGGGTCTAGTGGGTCAAAGTACAACTGGGGCATGACACCTGAATTCTAGTCTTCTCTGGCCTGCAGACTTAATGTGGAGCCCTCTACATCCATGAAGTTGCTAATCAGTGACTCTGTCCCCTCTTCAGGAAGAGGAGGAGCTGCAGCCAGATGGGGTAAAGGCTGGTGGCTAGGGATGGTGAAGTCTGGGGACTTGGCAAGTAGGTTCAAGGAGAGACATGGGGAGCAGGGGTGAAGTGTGAGGCAAAGGAGGGGAAGCCGGGAGGGCAAAGGTGTTTGAAGGGGTGGCTTAGATGTATTGGGGAGAAGCGTCTTCAGGGGTAGGAGAACGCCTCATCTCCCTCTGTGGACTGGTGAATGGGAGACACACCAATTGCAGTGGGGGGGAAAGGCTTGAGCTACAGTGCATGGCTGAGGAGGGAAAGGGGAGCAAACAATCTCCCTGTGGAAGCATGAAACCTATAGAGCACATGCACATACATCCACGCGTACATGGAAACACTCTGCTCTTGCTTTGCTGCAACCCTGCAGTATCTCAGTAGCTTCAGCAGCCTGCAGACCTGCTCAGCTTTTAATCTTCTTACTGCTTGTTCTTGCGTTTCTTCTTAATCACAGCAAGCAATTAAAATGTGCCGGGCAGCCTGGCAACAGAATCCTGACTCGGTCCAGGGGTTGGACTAGATGACCCCCTGAGGTCCCTTTTTAGCCCTAGGATTCGAGGGTGACTCTTCCAGGGGCAGCGAGGCTGCTCTTCAGGTGGGGTGGGGTTTGGGATCTCTGCCCTTAGAAGCTGCAGGGCCCACTATTTCCCAAAGGATCCTGCAGCTTTGTGTGTCGATGGCTTTGTGGGGAGCCAGTAGGGGGGGGCAGTGGGAACAGAGGCAGTGAAGAGCAGAATGAAACCGCCCCCACCCACCCCACACCCTGCCCCGCTGGGACGGAACCAGCCTCACCAGATCCTGCCTCCCTAGCATCAACCAGGTGTACTGCAGTCTCTAACCCCCTCAAGAGAGCCCAGGGGGCAGCCAGCCGTGCTGCGCTGTTTAGAGCATCAGCCACAGAAGTAGTAGAAATAATAACACATTCATAATTATTATTTATTATGCCAGAAATGTGCCTGGCCCTGAACAGTCATGATTAGAGACAGGTCCATGCCCTGCGGGGCTTAGAATCCAAGGTGGACAGGGGAGAGGAGAACACAAAGACGTTCATGAAGCTGAGAAGTTGCAGGTGCACTACAGCGTGGCACAGCACTACACCGTACACTACAGTGCTACACCAGTACACTACAGTTACAGCACTACACCGGCACTACAGCATAGTACAGCATTATGTACACTGGTACACTACAGCGTGGTACAGCACTACACCGGTACACTACAGTTACAGCACTACACCGGCACACTACAGCGTGGTACAGCATTATGTTGGTATTCTATAGCACTACACCAGTACACTACAGTTACAGCACTACACCGGTACACTACAGCATGGTGCAGCATTATGTTGGTATTCTATAGCACTACACCGGTACACTACAGTGCTGTACAGCACTACACCGGTACACTATAGGACTACACAGGTACAGCACTACATCTGTACACTACCGCGGGGTACAGCACCGCACTAGTACACTAGAATGGTGTTCAGCACGACACAAGTACTCCGCACTGCAGCAGGGTTAGTGCTCATCCTAAGCTGATTGTCAGGCAGCCTGAAGGTGAAATTCGGGTGATGGTAGCATGTTGTCTGGGTGTACTGAGTAGCTAGGGCTGTTCAAAGTGGCTGGTCCATCCGGGTGGAATCTGCACACTGAGAACTGCCTTTTTCCTTGAGATACCTTTCTTGAATTTTCCATCTGTAGGTTCCAGGTGAAATGTCCTAGATCAGCCTGTGACAGCACAACACAGGACCTGCTGGGGCAGGTATAAGGGATTCATCTGACACTGTCACGTATTAAACAACTGGAAGGGTGGGCGCTCAGAGAAGAGAGACAGATGGATGTACAGAACGGCATGTAGTGTGTACTGGGGGAGGCATGGGGACAGGCGGTGCGTATTTGGGTGGCTGGATGGATATAGACAGACATGGGGACAGATAGCATGTAGACTGATAGATAAATGGATAGATTAGATTAGATAAAGGCAGACAGACAGATGTGCAGTAGATGGATGAATGGACAGCCAGGCCAATCCAGACTGCAGGCTCTCGGGGGCAGAGACTCGTTGTCCGTGCAGAGTCCCGCTCAACAGGGCCTGGGCCTCCGCTGGGGTTTCCAGGCTCTGCTGCGCAGCACTTAATAATGCCAATAATAAACAGGAATGGAGGGTAGCTCTTTGAAACCTTTGCCGCCGCCGGTGGATTTTTCCCAGCTCGTGGCTCTGCCTCCCTGCTGGATTTATCTGCTTTCATAATCAATAATAATTATCCTGTCCACAGGGAATCTTTCACAGCCGTGGCTCAGAACAAAGCCACTAATGCCTCAACAAACCAAGCATTTAGGGCTGTATCCGTCAGGGTGCTGGGCCCCCCCGTGCCCCTATTGACTGTAGTGGGAGCAGAGGCATGCGGGCTTTGGGCCATCAGGGCCTTGCCGTGAGTAATGGTTGGGGGCCCAGAGCAGCGATCAATCAAGGGCTTATTAATCTTACGGTCTAATTTTCAGGCTGTGTAATGAACCAGCTTGCAGAGCTGCCTCCCCTCCGCCCTGTTCCGCAGCTCGATGCCAATCGATTACAGATTTCCCCCCTCCTGCCCCCGACACTCTGGGCCAGATTCAGAGGTAGAGATTGAAAGGGCAGAAGGGGCCTTTAGGATCATCGCAGAACCATCAGCCCCGTCATCCATCGCATTTAATTAGCATTTGGCCATGACCCCCAATTAGAGCTGCCAGATCAAAGGCTCCAAAATAAGGGACGCTGTGGGGTCAGGGGGAGCGGTGCGGTGCCTGTTCTGTGGGGTCGGGGGGAGCGGTGCGGTGTCTCTTCTGTGGGGTCGGGGGGAGCGGTGCGGTGTCTCTTCTTTGGGGTCGGGGGGAGCGGTGCGGTGCCTGCTCTGTGGGGTCGGCGGGAGCGGTGCGGTGCCTGCTCTGTGGGGTCGGCGGGAGCGGTGCGGTGCCTGCTCTGTGGGGTTACACGGAACCGTTGGTATCTGTTCCATGAGATTCTACGGCGCTATGGAGTAACTGTGCCATGGGGTTCTATGGAGTGTGAACGTAAGTAGTCCCGTACTGGGTCAGACCAATGGCCCATCATCCTGCCTCCAAAAGCGGCCATTCTTGGTCACTTTGGAGAAATACCCAGCAGGTCACAATGGAACGATCCATTCTCTGCTGTTCACTCTCCCAGCTCTCGAAAGTCAGAGGCTGCCTCCCCGCAGCCTACTTGGCGAATAGCCATTAATGGAGCTGTCCTACAAAAACGTACCCAATCCTTGTTTAAACCCAGCTACGCTGCTGGCTTTCACAGCGTTCGCTCTGCGGCGCTGCGGGGACATCTGATCTGTGGACTTCTCATCGGGCTGCGTCCTGGCTGACGGGAGCAGTTGCGGCTTTCCCTTCTTTGACTTGCTTGTAGGGAAGAGCGGTGTCTATTGCTAACTCACTCTACACGCCAACAAGGCTGTGTCGGCTTTAGATCTGTGTCTGCAATGTGTTTTATTCATTGTCTATTCTGTAGTAATGTGTCAGATTTTAAGTGGCCGAACTGGCCTAAAAATCCACCAGTTGCAACGGAGGGGGTGTCTGTTCGACGAGGAGCTGGGGTGGGGGTACCTGTTCTATGGGATTACATGGGGCTCTGGAGTATCTGTTACTAATTTAAGTAATAATAATAATAATAATTATAATAATAATAAAGATTATATAGCACCAGCAATGTACCTGGTACTATACAGTCATTCATGGGGGTGTGGATTAGCCCAAGTGGTAAGAGCGTGTGCTTTGCTTGTATAAGGCCCCAGGTTCAGTCCCCAGCATCTCCACCTCAGGATCCCTGGTAGCACGCCTGGGGGCTTGGAGGGGTCTCAGGTAGCACGCCGGGATGGCCTCCTCTGGAAGAGCCAGATTTGGACCCAAATTTGAAACCCCTGCTGCCGTGTCAGGTTGTGACAATACTGGGCTAAGATGGACCATTGGTCTGACTCAGTTAGGCAGTTTAGTTTAGTTTAATTCGAGACAGGTCCCTGCCCCAAGAGGCTTACAATCTAGGCCCATTTTTACATGGACGGAGGTGGGTGGGGGGAAGGGTGTTTGGCCACGGTGGGTGGAGGTGGGTGGGTGTCAGTTTACACGGACACACACCCACATCCACCCACGGTGCCTCCTCCGGTTTTCCGGAGGGCTCCGATAAGACGGAAGTGATGTTGGTGGGGAGAGGGAGGGAGGTGTCGGCCCCCCTGGTTGGGGGGGTTCGCCCTCCCGTAGTTCGGCAGGTTCGGAGTCTGGGGGTGATTTTTGGATGCAGACCTCCGCCTGGAGCAGCAGGTGGAGGCAGCGGTGAAGGCCGCTTTCCGTCAGCTGTATCTGGTGCACAGGCTGCGTCCGTTTGTCTCCGGCCCGGACCTGGCCTCCCTCGTCCCTGCCTTCGCCACCTCAAGGCTGGACTACTGCAACGCGCTCTACATGGGGCTGCCCTTGTTCCTGGTTCGGAGGCTGCAGCTAGTGCAGAATGCGGCGGCCTGTCTCCTGTCGGGGCCGGGCCGTCGGGACCACGTAACACCGGTGCTCCGGACTCTGCACTGGCTGCCAATAGCGAGCCAAGCCAGGTTCAAGGTATTGGTGTTAATATACAAGGCCCTTCACGGTCTGGGCCTCTCGTACCTCAGGGACCGCCTCGCCCTCCGCGCCCCAGAGCGGCTCCTTCGGTCGGCCGGGGGTGCCTTCCTGGAGGTCCCCCGTGTTAGGCGGGGGCCACAATGGAGAGAGCATTCTCGGTGGCCGCACCGCGCCTCTGGAATTCCCTCCCGGAGGAAGCCCGCCTGCTCCGACCCTTGTGACGTTTTGGTGAGTTTGTAAGACCTGGCTGTTCGCCCAGGCCTTTGGGGAGGGGGTGGGGTGGGCTAGGGGGTGTTTTATCTTCCCCCACCCTAATTTATTTATTTATTATCCCAGCCTGTTTTATTGTAGTGTTTTTATGGATTGTTTGAATCTATTGGTTTTAAGATTGTTTTATGCTGAATTTGTTAGCCGCCTCGAGCTGTTCGCAGGAGGGGCGGGATATAAATTGAATTAATAATAATAATAATAATAATAGGTGGAAATGGGTGGGTGATGGGTGTAGGTGAGTGTGCGTCAGGAGCGCAGATGCACAAACACCCACTGCCCACGGTGTTTTCATGGAAGCACACCCACCCACCCCATTTACACAGACGCCCCCCCCTCCCCAACACCTGCTGGAACACGGAGCCAAAGGGGGTGGGAGGGTTGCACGTCCGTGTACAAACGGCCTAGGAGAGACCAGGGAGGGGGGACGGGCACATAGAGAGAGACAAGGCTACATTCCTGGCGTTGAGAAGTTGCAGGTGCCGTACTCCGCTTAGTCACTGTGCAGCAGGCCAGTAAAAAGAGCGCGAGTGAACTGTCGGTGGCGAGGGATGAGGAGCTAGCTCGTTCCCTGGCTCCTCATCCCCCTGTACATCACGAGGAGCTAGGGAAAGCCTGATGGAAGAGGTAGGTTTTCAGGAGGGATCTGAAGGCCTAACCTAAGATCTGTGTCATGTTTTGCATTACCTATTTACCAGGCTTGTAGTCTACATGCAGGCCCGTGTTACACGCGTGTGACCCTGTGTTCCTCCGTGACGGTCTATTTGAAGATCTATTCCACGGGGTTACTTGGCGCTGCACAGTGTCTGTTCTGTAGGGCTCTTGGGAGTCCGTTATAGCGAAGGAGAAGTCTGAGGGATTCGCAACCAAGGAGCATTCCCTTAAAGTAAAGGGCGCTAGGCAACCCTTCCCCAAGAGCCTCTCTGAACCCCCTCTGGTGAGTCTGAGAATCCACCAGGAGGAAATTCATTGGGCTTGCTGAGCAATAGGATTTTAGAGTTCCCGTAGAGGCTGAAAAGATGAGAAGTGGGGGAAAAGGGTGAGAAACAGCGGCAAATGCAGAGGAGCGTTTCTCTCTGGAACTCCCTGCTGGGGACTCAGATTTTCCCGGGCAGGGCTAGAGATGGCTGTAGTTATGTGCGTCGCACGAGGCAGGCAGCCTTGGCCTCAGCTGGCACAACAGCCCTCTGAGGGATGAGTGTAACACAGATGTGCTACCACAGGAAGTCCGTGTCTAACCCATGGTTACCCCTTAGTCTCTTCTCCCCACCCCCACAAAATGCCAACCATTCTCCTCATTGCGACGACTCCCAGCATGGGAAGTTGAGAATGTCTCTCTCCTAATGAAGGGGAGTTATTAATTATTATTATTTATATAGCACCAGCAGTGTACCAGGCACTGTACAATCAGTAGTTACAGACGGATCCCTACCCCCCACCCCCCAGGGGTTCACATCTAAGGGAGAGGGGAACAGCGGGAGAGACAAGAGCACATTCGTGAGGTTGAGAAGTTGCAGGTGCACGTGCTTCACTTAGTGACGGGGAACTAGATTCTGAGTGAGGGGGAAGAGGGGGAAGAATCTCCGCTCTGCTCTCTTCATCCAACCCCTCCACCTGCCCCCTTGACCCAATCCCCTCCCGCCTCCTGACCTCTATTGCTCCCACTGTCGCCCCCCCACTTCTACATGTCATCAATCTCTCCCTTTCCACAGGCTCCTTCCCCTCTGCCTTCAAGCATGCCACTGTCTCCCCCATCCTCAAAAAGCCCACCCTGGACCCATCTGACCCCTCTAGTTACCGGCCAGTCTCCCTCCTTCCCTTTGCCTCAAAGCTTCTGGAACGTGTCGTCTACTCCCGCTGCCTGGACCTCCTCTCTGCCAACTCCTCCCTGGACCCTCTCCAATCCGGCTTCCGCCCCCTCCACTCTACTGAAACTGCCCTGGCCAAGATCACCAATGATCTACTTGTCGCTAAATCTAAGCGCCTCTACTCCATTCTTGTCCTCCTTGACCTCTCTGCTGCCTTTGACACTGTCGACCACTTGCTTCTATTGGACTCGCTTTACTCTTTGGGCTTCCGTGGCTCTGTCCTTGACTGGTTCTCCTCCTACCTCTCTGACCGCTCCTTTAAAGTCTCGCTCCCCGAGTCAAACTCCTCCTCCCTCCCCCTTTCGGTTGGGGTCCCCCAAGGCTCTGTCCTTGGCCCTCTCCTCTTCTCTATTTACACCCTGTCCCTTGGCAAAATTATTGCCTCCCACGGATTCCAATATCATCTCTACGCTGATGACACCCAACTCTATCTTTCTACCCCCTCTCTCTCCTCTTCTGTCCACTCACGCCTCGTCAACTGCCTCTCTGATATCTCCGCCTGGATGTCCCGACGTCAACTCAAGCTCAACATGGCCAAGACCGAACTCCTCATTTTTCCTCCCTCCTCTTCCTCTCCCTCTAACCTGCCCATCTGCATCGATGGAGTCACCATCCATCCTGTTCTCCAAGCCCGTAGCTTGGGCTTCATCTTTGACACGCACCTCTCTTTTAAACCTTACATTGACTCTGTTGCCAAATCCTGCCGATTCGCCCTCCATAACATTGCTCGGATCCGCCCCTTTCTCTCTACCTCCTCGGCCAAAACCCTTGTTCATGCCATGGTTATCTCTCGCCTCGATTACTGCAACCTCCTCCTTGCTGGCCTCCCTCGCTCTCACCTGTCCCCCCTTATCGCAATCCAAAACTCTGCTGCCAAGGTCATTCACTCTGCCCGTCGCTTCGACCATGTGCAGCCTCTCCTCTTCTCTCTTCACTGGCTCCCCCTTCCTGAACGTATCCTGTTTAAACTCCTGGTATTCACGTTCAAAACACTCCACAACCAAGCTCCCCCTTACCTCTCGGACCTAATCTCCCTACGCACTCCTGCACGCGCTCTCCGCTCTTCCTCTGTCCCCTCCCTCACTCTCCCTCGTTTCTCCTGCTCACCTAACCGCCTTCGACCCTTCTCCCTCGCTGCCCCCCATGCCTGGAACTCCCTCCCTACCCACATCCGCCTTGCCCCCTCCCTCCGCTCCTTCAAATCCCTCCTCAAGACCCACTTTTTCCTCGCCGCCTTTCCCAATGCCTGCTAGTCGTTCCCCATATACTTACTGTCTGCCCTCCTCTGCAGACTGCTGCAACCAACCTGATTGTAACCAAGCCAAGCACACGCACCTGAGACTTCGCATCCGCTTGAATGGTTGTTCTTCTCCCCTGTCTCTCCCACTGTCCCCTCTCCCTGTCTCCCCCTCCTTGTCTTTTAGATTGTAAGCCACAGGCAGGGGCCGCATCTATTTCTATGTTCTGTACAGCACCAGGCACATGACCGGCGCTATATAAACGTTTGTAATAATAAATAATAAGAGGATGCATTTTTACTCATGATGAGCTAGGGAAGGCCTGAGGGAAGTGGCAGGTTTTTGAAAGGAGGGAGGGAGCAGAGCGAATGTATCCAGGGAGGGAGTTCCAGGCATGAGGGGCAGCAAGACAGACGGGGCAAAGATGTTGAGAGGAGCAAGGGAGTCACAAGCAGGCGAAGGTGGGGGCAGAGGAGGAGCAAAGCTCCTGGGCAGGAGTATGGCAGGATAGAAGAGAGGAGAGATACGGGGGAGCAAGGCCATGAAGAGCCTTGAAGGTGAAGCCCAGGAGCTTGTGCTGAATGCGTTGCTGTCGAGGCAGCCAGTGTAGGGTGGAGAGAAGGAGGGCGAGATCAGAGCAGGGAAGACCAGTAAGGAGGACGTTGCAGTAGTCAAGATGACTAGAGTTGAAAATAACACTTGTCTTGGTCTTTAATTTCCCCAGCCTCCTTTTCCCAAGGAAAAAGAAAATATTTCCCTATCAGATGTTGCTATCAATATAATTAACCTCCCAAGACACATGTTTGAAAGCCTCTCTCTCCCTACCTCTAAAGTGTGTCATTTTCTATTAACTCCAGTAATTTTTGGCTCCTATTAGCTTGGGAGACGGCGTGCCCAAACTTCTTTAAAACCATCCTTTCTTTTATTATTATTTTTAAAAAAAAATAATTTGCATACCTGTCTGCAATTACAGTTGAGATAAGACAGGGATGCATAATGCATGCAGCAAGGAATTGGGCAAAATAATTAACTTTAGCGTTCTTTTTTTAAAAAAAAACAAAAAACCAGAATCCACAAACGTTTCCAGTTCTATAAAAAGGCATCAGCAGATAAATATCAGGCAGGAGCCAATTCATTCCTAGCCGGGATCGGCTCCGAGCACGATTGCATCTTAGCGGTGAAAGAGCTGAGCCGTGCCCCGCTCTGTTCTTGCAAGCTAAACAGGTTGGGTCGCTGTCTGGAGGAGAGCGCTTCACCGAGAGCTTCGGTGTTTGGGATTCAGTGTCCAGAATAAGGACAGGGATGCTAAGGGCAGGGCACAGGGGCATAGTTCGGTGGGAATGAGCCCTGGTGCTGCCCCCTCCCAGCGACGGGACCCAGCTCTGCTAGGGAGAATGGGCCCCTATTATAGCCATGTCCTTGGCTGTGTCAGACCACGCAAGGGCAGAGGGAATGGGCCCCCCTGCTGGGGCACTCCACCTCAGTGTGCATGTCCACCCTACATGCGTGTGGCCCCCTCAGGCTCGTTGCGGGCCCCGATCCGGCTGCTCCTGTTATAGCTACGCCCCTGTGGCCACAAGACCTGAAGTGGCCCATATAAAGATGTAGGGCTCAAGCAGGGTTGCCATATATGCAAAAAAAAAAATCAGGACACTTATGAAAAATACATGTTGCAGGCCCTAAGGCATCGATGCAGGGCCCTGCAACATGTATTCATAAGTGTCCTGGAAAAATGTGTCTATGGCAACGCTAGGCTCAAAACCCCCCAACGATGGGGACAAGAGCATTGATGCCTTCCCCTCCGTGCAGAGTAACCCCACAGAGCCAGAACCAGACCATTCACACAACGGCCTGCGCTTGGCATGTTAGGAATGAGCATCCACCCTTAACCCCCCCCCCTCCCCAAAACCATCCCGCTTCCATCCGGCTGGAGCTATATACATAAATAAACAAATAAATAACAAGAATAAGAATGATAAGATTTATTTATTTTATTTATATTTGCATTTATATCCCGCCCCCTCCCGTCAACCGACGGCTCAGGACGGCTTACAAACGACCAGTTTAACACCCCCGTTTTCTCCCTCCAGGAGCTTGCCCTTCCCAAACTCTGTTTACAATACAGAACCCACCAGCCCCCCCATTCCTGGCTTCCACGTGTGAAACAAACCCCCTCTCTGGGCTCCCAACCCTCCTCACTAGCCTCCATCCCCCACCCCTTCCTCACTCTTGCCCTGGAGACCCTGACGCAGATTCCCAGCCCCTGACTCAAGCTCCCAGCTGAGCGTTGGCCTTGTCGCTGGCGAGTCTCCTTTCTGACTCAGCTCCTGGCTCCGCCACTCCCCAGCTAAGCCCAATCTGTGAAGGCTGCACACTGCATAAACCCCCAGCATTAGGAGGGCCTGGAGCCCAAAGGAGAAATCAGGGAAATGAGCAAACCGGTCCTATATCCCCGATCCAGACTGAAAATGGCCAAGCAGATGATAACAGTTTGGTTAGTTCTGTTTTTTGGCCATTTCAGTATTTGGATGACATTTCAGCAACATTTATTTAATTTAGATTGATTGCCTTCCCTTCCCCCCCAAAGGCTCAGGGGGTTCCTACGCGCACACAGTTGCAGGAAATGACCCAAACCCCAAAAATAATCGAAGTGCCAATCCCTGAAAAACTCGATATGGGAATGCCCATTTCGGTCACGGATGTTGATCAAAGATCTATCAAAAATGTGAGACTAATACCCACAAATAATAAAGCTGTTCCCTGTTTCAGCTCTAAGAGGGACAGGCAGCCCAAGCTTCAAGCCACCTCAAGGGCACTGTTGAGGCTGCAGGCTAGGTTAGCTTGCTCTGGATGAGCAGAGTCCTTGAAGAGCCCCTGGAATTGGAGTGACACAAGCACTGACAATAGGACCCCCCAGAACATCAAAAACCCTGCCCCCCAATCACGGCCCCTCTGGGAGACCCAACCCAGGTCTCAAACCAGCACTCTTGAGACCCTGGTGTTGCTGGTTGGTGCCCTTGTGCCACCAGTACAGGCAGGCCCGGCCCTTGATTTGGTCCTCCTGACCCCGTTGGAAAGCCCGAAGGGGTTCCCACCCACCGTGCCCTGATGGGTCCTTGACTGGGTCTGCTCTGTAAAAGGCATGTGACAGGATGCAAGTGCCAGGCAGAGCAGCAACTAGGTTTCCTTGCAGGTGTCTGGTTTGCTGCCTCTTGGACAACTGCCCTTGGGACTCCCTAGTTCCCTGTCTTCATCTCCTGCCTCTGCACTCCTGATCCCTGCTGCCTACTTTCTGCCTCAGGGTTCCCACAATCCCCCTCTTGCTTTGGACGGCTTCTCTGGATGTGACCTGGGCCTCTGGACTCTGACCTTGGACTGCCCCTTTCGACTTGTTGCCCGTCTGGATCTTGCTGGGACTCTGGTTTTGCCCTGGCCCTGCAAAGACCTGTCTGTTGGCCCTGATCCTGTAGAGACTCTGCCTTGCCAAGCTGAGTGCACCTGACCCAACCTACCCCTCCGCTGGTCCCAGAGGAACAGGAGCAGCAAAAGCATTAGGACCAGCCAAGGACCAATTGAGAGGAGAGGCAGTAGGGCCAGGAGGCCTCCTCTTGTCTCTGCCAGAAACTGGGATTAAAGAGAAGGGGTAAATACCCCTGTGTGCCACCTATGCATCAAAGAGAAACAAATAATTCACCAGGGGTAAATGCAGGTTATGTGCTAACCATGCAATCGTACACATCCTCTCCTGCTCTTTTTAATTTCCTGCAGGAGATAAGCATTTTGCCTTATGGGCTTTCACATTGTTTTCTACGCTGTCAATGCTGTCCCCTCACGTTCAGTTTTGCTTCTGGTGTTGCCCCTGCCAGAAATCCCATGATGCTGTGTGACTGCCTCATGTCTCTACGATGCTGGAGACTGAAAGTGGGAAGCATCCCTTCCCACGTTAGGAGAAACGTGCCAGACAGAAATAGCATTATTATTATTATAAGCATTTATATAGCGCCAGCGATGTACCTGGCACTTTACAAAGAATAAGATAGACACGGTCCCTGCCCGAGAGCTCACAATCTAAAGACGGGGTGAGGGGAGACAGGGAAGGGGGGCACAGAGGGAGAGACAAGGGATGTGACATTCATGAGGATGTGAGAGCTCAGGTACAATGTTCTTGGCTTGGTTACAATAAGTTGGGAGTTTGCAGATAACAGGTGGGGGATAATCCTGGGTGGGGATGATTAGCAGGAGTTATGAAGGGCAGAGCAGAAGAGGTGGGTTTTGAGGAGGGATTTGAAGGTACGAACGGAGGGGACAAGGCGGACGAGGGTAGGGAAGGAGTTCCAGGCGTGCGGGGCAGTGAGGGAGAAGGGATGAAGGCGGTTGGGGGAGCAGGGGAGGCGTGGGAGGGTGAGGGAGGGGATGGGAGAGGAGCGGAGTGCTCAAGCAGGGGTTCGGAGGGAGATCAGGGCAGAGAAGTAGGGGGGAGCGAGGTTGTGAAGGGTTTTGTAGGTGAAGACGAGGAGCTTGTACAGAATACGCTCAGGAAGAGGGAGCCAGTGGAGAGAGGAGAGGAGAGGCTGCACATGGTTAAAGCGACGGGTTAGGTGGATGATCCTGGCAGCAGAGTTTTGAACAGAGAGAAGGGAAGAAAGGTGAGAGCGGGGAAGGCCAGCAAGGAGGAGGTTACAATAGTCGAGGCGTGAGATGACTAGGGCGTGGATGAGAGTTTTGGCAGAGGAGGCAG
>QEPC01008679.1:1000515-1062277 GCA_003113815.1 Sphenodon punctatus | reverse complement strand
GAGAGACAGTTGGTGAGACGAGCTTGAACAGAGGGGGAGAGGGAAGGAGTGGAGAGAGAGAGTTGAGTGTCGTCAGCGTATAGGTGGTATTGGAAGCCGTGGGAGGCAATGAGTTTGCCCAGGGATTGGGTGTAGACAGAGAAGAGGAGAGGGCCAATGACAGAACCTTGGGGAACCCCGACTGAGAGGGGTAGGGAGGAGGAGGGGGAGGAGTTAGGAAGAGATACATTGAAGGAGCGGTCAGAGAGGTAGGAGGAGAACCAGTCGAGGACAGAGTCCCAGAATCCCAGGGAGTGAAGCGATTCAAGCAGGAGTGAGTGGTCAGCGGTGTTGAAGGCAGCAGAAAGATCAAGGAGAACAAGAATAGAGTAAAGGAGGCTGGATTTAGCCACAAGAAGATCGTTGGTGATCTTAGCCAGAGCGGTTTCAGTGGAGCAAAGGGGGCGGAAGCCAGATTGGAGGGGGTCAAGGGAGAAGTTGGCGGAGAGGAGTTCGGGGCAACGGGAGTAGACAACCCGTTCAAGGAGCTTGGAAGCAAAAGGGAGGAGCGAGACAGGATGGTAATTAGAGGGATCCAGAGTGAACTTTTTGAGGCTGGGGTGTTTAAAGGTAGAGGGGAAGGAGCTGGTAGAGAGGGAGAGGTTGATGATATGCAGGAGGGGAGGGGTGACAGTGGGGGCAATGGAGGTCAGGAGGTGGGAAGGAATGCGGGGGGGCACGTGGAGGGGTTGGGGGAGATGAGCAGGGAGGAGATTTCCTCAAGAGAGACAGGAGGGAAGGAGGACAGGAGAGAGGTGGGGGGAGGAGGGAGAGGGAGGGGGGAGTAGTAGGAGGAGAGGACTTGGAAGCGATGTCCAGGCAGATCTTGTCAATCTTAGAGGTGAAAAAGAGAGCAAGATCCTGAGCGGAGAGAGAAGAGGGAGGAGGAGGGCAGGGGGGTTTGAGAAGGGAGTCAAAGGTGGAAAAGAGGTGGTGAAGGTCCCGGGAGCAGGATTCAATGTGGGAGGGTTAGTACTGCTGTTTAGCAAGGGAGATAGCAGAGTTGAGCGATGAGAGGCAGAATTTGAAGTGGAGGAAGTCAGCATGATGGTTAAACCTTGCCTTGTGCTCTGACAACTGTGGGTTATTGGTGCAACACAATTGAGGCATCCTCAGACCTAATCTAGTCACAGAATTTAAAAAAAAAAACTGGCTTGGGTGATTTTGTCATTTTGTGATAATGCACCCTTAGCAGCCGTGTGGATTCTCCCAACCCATAGTACTAGCCTCGGGGCTAAATATTTGACAGACAAGGCCTGAGGGCTTTCCCCTGTCCCATAGAATCCTTGACAGCCCAATTAAATGGATGCAAAACCTGCCCTCTGTCCACCAGACTCCTTGGGATGTTTGCTGAAGACTCTCCCAGAACAAACGGGTGGTTTTTGTTGTCCTTCCTGAAGTTGCTTTTTAAACTGCCATCATGATGCTAAAAGCAAACAGTGGGGTCGATCCCATGTCTGCACATGCACGCGCAAACCGCGCACCTGTCCAGAGAGCAGGCCTCACGCAGATCCCGCTTGGGACTGCATCCCCTGTGTTCAGGCGTGTAAGCGGGGTAATATCCATCGCGTATGAGCAGCAGGGAGACGCACCCCCTGTGTTCAGGCGTGTAAGCGGGGTAGGATCAATCGTGTATGAGCAGCAGGGAGACGCACCCCCTGTGTTCAGGCGTGTAAGCGGGGTAGGATCAATCGTGTATGAGCAGCAGGGAGACGGCGTCCCCCGTGTTCAGGCGTGTAAGCGGGGTAATATTCATCGCGTATGAGCAGCAGGGAGACGGCGTCCTGTGTTCAGGCGTGTAAGCGGGGTAATATCCATCGCGTATGAGCAGCAGGGAGACGGCGTCCTGTGTTCAGGCATGTAAGCGGGGTAGGATCGATTGTGTATGAGCAGCAGGGAGACGACGTCCCGTGTTCAGGCGTGTAAGCGGGTTAGGATCGATCGCGTATGAGCAGCAGGGAGACACCCCCTGTGTTCAGGCGTGTAAGCGGGGTAGGATCAATCGCATATGAGCAGCAGGGAGACGGCGTCCCCCGTGTTCAGGCGTGTAAGCGGGGTAGGATCGATCGCGTATGAGCAGCAGGGAGACGCATCCCCTGTGTTCAGGCGTGTAAGTGGGGTAGGATCAATCGCGTATGAGCAGCAGGGAGACGGCGTCCCCCGTGTTCAGGCGTATAAGCGGGGTAATATCCATCGCGTATGAGCAGCAGGGAGACGGCGTCCTGTGTGTGTGCAGCTAGGCTGCCCACAACGGGCCCCAGATCATTGGTCTCCAAGCCTTTCCCTTCCAGAGACGGCTATAGCTCCCAGTGGGGACTGAAGCTACCTGCCCTGTGCAGACATGATCAGCGTGTGATTATTAATGATTGCAGCAATTTAATCACAGTGGTGACTAAAGACAGGTCCCTGCTGTGAGGGGCTTGCCATCTAGAAGGGACAAGGGGCAGTCAGGGATCTGTTCATTAATCTGAGAAGTTGCTGGTGCCCTTGCTTAGCTTAGGCACAGGGGAGTTAAGCCTGTTGACTTAGTGGTATATCTCTTGCTTTGGGGCTGTAAATCACAGGTTCTAATCCTAGTAAGGGATTGTAGTTCTTTTATTTGGCTGCGGCTGTAAATAAAATACTACTACTACTAGGAATAGGGGAAGAGGGAGATCCTGAGGTTTAAGGGGAAGCGTCCATGAGCAGTCTTGGGGATGAGGAGCTAGAGAGAGCCTGAGGGAAGAGGTAGGTTTGGGGAGGAAGGGAGCAGAGCAACATGTGTGTTCAGGGAGAGAGTTCCAGTCAAGGAGACCCCTGCCCTAGATTTGGAAACTTAAGGCGCTCAGTGCATTTAGCAAAGCTAGGAGTCTGCAGACACCGAAAGAACAGGGGCTGGTATGGCCCATGTGCTGGACTCGGCCCTACAGCTCATGAGTTCAAATCCCCGCTTTGCTAGATGGCCTTGGCCAAGTCATGACTTCTCAGCCTCAGCAGAACAGCGCACTGATGATGGCACACATGACATGTCCGACCTCCTTCCCATATACTGAGGCAGCACGAGAGCCAAGGGCATTGCCCAAGATGAGACTTTCTCCCTGTGTGAGGAGGAGAATTCTGAGAGCAGAGGGCAGACAAGCTCACTCTGCTTAGAAAGAAGGCACAAATCTGTACCCCGGGGGTAGGGCTGGCCATTGGAAGAGCTTGGTTGGGGAGGTGGGCGAGAGTTCTTCATGGTTGAAAGGCTGACACATCTCTACTCCTCAGCTCAGCTGTGTCTCTCAGACACAGCAGTCAATGGGTGAGATTCCCCGGCCTGTACCCCAGGAGACACCAGAACATTAAAAGTTAGGAGGACGCAGCTCAAGCGGGCCTGAGGCTATGTTCAGATGAACAGCAGTAAACCAGAGCAGTTAGCAATTTCATGATCGATTTAATTAACACCTCAGTGGCCATTCAGACAAACAGTGTAAACCGAAGTAAATAATTCAGTTTCATTAAAATTTAATGAAGTAACTACTTCATTACTGAAACTGCGGTAGCTGCTCCACTTGGGGGAGCGTGTGCAGACAAACAGTGTAGACTGAAGCAGCACTGCGGGAATTTCCGCCCTCGCTGAGATGTAACCACACAGATAAGTATTCGCACAAACAGTTGCTTTGAAATACAAACAGAAGGGGAGTAGGTACCCCTGATTTTTCAGGGGTATGTGCTTCTCTTCCTACTCCTGAGTACCTCCTCTGTTCGTGCGAGCACCTCAGGAGTCAAACCGAAGTAAGGCCCAGCCCCACTGAATTAACTGTGCGTGTCAGGTGGGAGCCCTGCGAGCTCACGCTCCCAACAACCCTGTAAGGTAGGTGGTGGTTGTTATTCCCATTGTACAGATGGGCAACTGAGGCTGAGAGAGAGAGAGAGACTTGCCCAAAGCTACCCAGTGAGCTCCTGGCTAAGATGGGATTTGAACCCTGGTTTCTCAGGTCCAAGTCGAGCCCTTTATCTGGGGCTGGACTTGTATTTGCTAGGTTTGTATTTGCGGTTTATTTAGCTGTATTGTGAGGGTAGAAGGCAAAGCCACAGCCCCCCTGTGAGAGGGAAAGGAACAGGACTGGAGGGGAGTGGATGTGCTGGGAGAGATGGGGTAGGGTTGGGTTTTGTGTGGTGGGAGGGAAAGGCTCTACATGTGGCTTATTTACATGTTTTAATATGCTGCCGTGAGCGGCCCCTGAGCCTTGGAGATGATACTAATAATAGTCCTATTGATAATAATAATAATGGTCTCCTCTAAGCCTTCCTGTTTGTAAAAGCAGAGAGCACCAGGTGCAGCATGCCAGCTTGGCACCCCGGGGTGCTGTGCGCTGGGCTGAATCCTGCTAACTACCCCTTTGTGCTGAGCAAGCTAATGGCTCTCTTCCTAGCTCCAGTACAAAGCCCTGGGCAGCTTGGGTAATTATACGCTGTCCTCTCGCCGTCTCTGGAGATGAAAGGCCACTATATTAATATTTTTTCAAAGGGCCTCACCAATATTAACTTAATGGAGCCTCGGCACCTGCGGGAGGGTGGCATGATCACCCTCTCCACTTCGCAGGCGGGGAAAGTGAGTCACAGGAAGGTGGAGACTTGCCCAAAGGAAGGCGGAAGGAGTCTGTGGCAAAGCTGGGGATGGAACCCAGGAAACTTGTTGCCTAGTCTCTTTCCCACACAACCTCCTCTAGTCCCTGCTCCATTCCCGGAGCTTGGGGTAGAACTCAGGAGTCTTAGCCCCTAGCTCCTCTGCTCTAACCCACTAGACCCCCCACTTCCCTCTCAGAGCTGGGGATAGAACCCAGGAGTTCTGGCCTGCAGCTCCCCCCGCTAAGACGGCAAAGGACAGCGCCCCGGCAAGTCAGGAGTTGAACCCACCCCTCTCATGTTCTCCGACGGCTACAGCTCCTTACATTTCCACAGAGCCCTGCGGACGGAACCGGGGAAGAAGGAATTCTTATGGGGAGCCTCAGCCAGACGCACAGGGATTTGCCCAGGGCCACAGACAATCAGTCTGTGGCAGAGATGAGTACTTGACCTCAGCGCCCAGGCCGCTTCTGCTTTCAGCTCGGAGCAAGCACATTTCAATTATGTTTTTAATCCCTTCTTGGCGAGACAAGCTTATTAAGAGCAGAAGTGGCTCCTTTGGGTCTCGGCAAAAGGCAGGGTGTGACCCTGGTGGGGGTCATGGAATCTGCTTGGGGGGGCATGGGGAAGGCAGGAGGCATGCTGGGGATGCAGACAAGAGGGGTGCAGGAACACACTCATTTTAGCCCCCCACCCATGTAGCAATCCGACTGTGCCCATACCCTCACCCCCAAGCCTGGACACAGTCTGTGCCCTGGGTAAACTACTACGCTGTGGGTCCGTCCTCCTCCCACTGGCTCTCTTCTGCATGCACAGACATACACCCTACTACACACACGTGCAACCGCCACATCCCTCTTCACCCCACCCCCACCCCACATCCCTGCTGTACACACCCACATTATCGCTACATACACATCTGTCCTCACTGCACACACACAGACCTGTACACACCCCACCTCTGTATACACACCCCTCCTCACTGCACACACACATTCAGATCATTGCTGTACACACTCCTAACTACCCTGCTGTACACACACAGTCCCACTACATACACATACACCCCCCCCTGCTGTACACACATGTACACAAATTGTGTACATGTGTGTACAGCGGGGGAACACTCCCACTACCTACATATCCATTCCTTGTCACCCCACACATCTCTGCTGCGCACACACACACACCCCACAGCTACCTAGACATCCGTTCTCACCACACAGACACACTGGCTGGCACTCCTCATGGCAGGGGGCTGGGGGGAGGCGCTGGTGGCAGAGAGAAGGCGGGGTTGGGGGAAGTGCCCCATGGAACCTGCCTGGGTACCAGCAGCCATCTTCCCCCCCCCACATCCCATTGAGGCTGGAATTGTGGACACAGCCCCCAGCAGGGCTGGGGGACCCGAGCCTGCAGCTAACCCCATCCCCGTGTCTGGATCCGGCCCCCCTGACTAGAGCTCTCCCTCCTACCCCAGAGCAAGCCCTGAGGGGCTGGGCTCGGAGGGGCAGCAGGGAGGAGGGCGGCTGGGGATGGGGACCAGGAGCCTTCTCTTCCTGAGCGCATCCCTGAAGCGCCCCTGGCTCCTCCAGGTGCTGCCCGGCCCCGGGAGCTTGGGCTGGTTTCCAGGAGGCTGGGGCCGCCCCCCCCAGCGGCATCAGCCCAACATGTGCTCCCATCCCCCTGCTGCAAGGCAGCCTCGGCTCGGCTCGGCTCCCCCCTTCCTCCCTGGGCCCGCCTCCTCCTCCCTCGCCTCCCGTTCCCCGCCGCCGCCGCCACGGCCTTTGCAGAAGGCGCACCGAGTGGCCGAGGCTCGGCATCGCCGCCGCCGGCGCGGGGGGACCAGCCGGATCCAGCCAAGCGCTGGAGGAGCCAGCCGAGTGCCCGGGTGCTCTGTGCAAGCCCGGCCAGCCGGGGCATCACCGCGGCGGCGGCGGCGGATGCATCCGCGGCAGGAGGGATCCAAGCCCCCGCCGGGCTCGCAGGAGTAGCGGCTTTGCTGCCCCCCCGCCGCCCCGGAGAAAGGCTACCCCGGCTGGATGGCAGCGCCGCAGAGGAGCCGGTAGCGGTGCCCGCGATGCCCCCGGGCGGCCAGGAGGCGGAGGTGAGGCGGGAAGTTATAGGGGGGGGGGTCCCTGGAAGTGTTTTTGTGCATTGGAATCAATGGGGGCGGGGGGGTGGATTCCCCAGCGGGGGTAAATCAGCCCCCTCCTATTAGAGTCAACGGGGCCAGAGATCCCCAGTGGGTGTAAATTAGCTTTACTCCATCAAGGTGCAAGGATTCCCAGCTGGTGTAAATCAGCCTCGCTCCACTGGAGTCAATGGGGGGCCTAGACCCCCCAGCTGGTGTAAATGAACTTGCACTCCACTGGAGTCAATGGGAGCAGAGCCCCAGCGGGTGTAAACTGGCCGTACTCCCTCCATTCGAGTCAAAGGGGGTGGAACCCCCCCCCGCACATGGTGTCAATCTTGTGTTCTGTATTGGAGTACATGGTATGAGAGCCTCCGCTGGTGTAAATCAGCATAGGAGTCAACGGGGCCAGAGCGCCAAGTTGGTGCCCATAGATAAGGACCTCTGAGAGGCTCGGTTCCCCAGCTGGTGTAAATGCAGCTTCCAAGCCCCGCCCGGAGGGAGGCTAGTTTACACCAAGGGAAGCTCCGGCCCTGCTCGGGAAGGCTTTGCAAGGCAAGTGGCTTAGTTTACCTTGCCCCCTCCTGCCCCGCTAATGCTCTTTGCTGCGAGCGCAGCGGCCAAGCTTGATGGAAACTTTAGGGCGGACAAGCAGATTTTCATGTTGAAACGTGTTTCTCCAGGCAAAGAGGGTTTGCTAACTCGGGGCTGCCGGCGGGATTTAGCGGGATTATGAATTATTAGGCAGATTAAAGACTCCGTCAGGATTCACAGCATGTTCTTTCTCTCGCTCTTTCTTCCTTTTTGTGGGTGTTAGTTAGGGTGAAGTTTAGCTTCTTGGTAAGTCGTTTAGCAGCAATTGCTTGCATGGCATCCTGCACTGGGATAGCCAGGGGACAGTGTCCTCCAAGGGCAGCTGGGTTGGGGGGGAAGCTTCTGGGCATCTACGTTTGTGGGTGTCCAGGTAAAGGGGGTCCTGGCTTCTGCTTTCTAAAAACAGAGCTCCTTTTAAAGTCCCCTCCCTGACACCCTGGAAAAGTCAAAGCAGTGAAAAGAACCAGACAAGGATCCAGGAAGCATCAGATGCAGAGAATTTAGATGCAATGATGTAGAGTCCTTTGGGGGAATGAAATCAGCTTATTTAGGTGGTGGGGGAGCTCTCTGGGAAACTCAAACCTTAGAAACTCAAACCTGAGCCCTATGGAAAACCTGGCCTCTTCCCCAGTTCTTCCTTTCATTTCTGGAGAGGAGGGGGCAATTTGAGAGGAAAGACTTTAAAGTTGCCACAGTGAAAACTCACCCTTATTAGGGGGAATAACCCCCTGATTGTTAAAGAGCAAGGGTATGCATGTGAGAGTGTGTCTGATATTTGATTTAACTTGGACACACATGGGTGCTTGATTTAAGTTGGGCATGTAATAACTCGAGTCAAGGGGCCATGCTGTTCCTCCTTTTCTCTCCCTTCTCGGACTGCTATTACTCCATTGTCAGTGGCTATCTTTTGAGCAGGATACCCTCCCCCTGGCCTGAAGCGTTTGTGCCCCAGTGGAGATAGATTATCCTACATTATTATATTGCAGTAAGGCCCCATATAAAATCAAGGCCCTGAAGTGCTAGATGTAGAGTGACTGACGAGCCTCTGCCCCACAGGCCGGATGGACAGAGAATGGCTGGGAAGGCAGTGGCAGAGTTGAGAATCAAACCCAGTGCCTTAGCCCCTAGAAACCATGCCACCCCTTCATGCTAACACAGTGGGGTCAGGATAGGGTTGCCATATGTGCAAATTGTTCCAGGACACTCCTTAGGGGCCCATGCAGGCTGAGTCGTAATGATCGCTGAACCATGGTCGTCACCCTCCCACTAGGAAGTATTCACATGAACAGATACTTTGTAATACAAACGGAAGGGAAGTATGTACTCCTGGCTTTTCAGGAGTATCCGGTTCTCTTTCCACTCCTGATGAACGACGTCGGTTTAGCACTCTTGTTTGTGTGAACGCTTCAGGAGCAAACCAGAAGCAAGGCCCAGCTACATCGAATTAACCGTTTGTCAGAACATGGCGCCAATGCCCAGTGCAGGCCTGCCAAGGCTGTAGGTGCCGGGTTGAGGCTTTAGGGCTAGACGCAAACACAGCCACTTCCCCTTTGATTTGTGCTGGCCTCCAATTATTTCTAAATCGGGAGTTCGGCCTCTGTAAGCAATGAAGTTGGCAACCCTTTGGCTGTGACAGCCACCTACCAACAGCCTCTCTGAGAACCCAGCCAGGGGCCTCAGAGTGTATCAGACTCTGGGCTTAGCCAGGCAACACTTAGAACAGGTAGCATTACAAACCCGCATTCTGAAAGTTGTGTGAAATCCTTAC
Organism: Sphenodon punctatus; assembly: GCA_003113815.1. Taxonomy (NCBI): domain Eukaryota; kingdom Metazoa; phylum Chordata; class Lepidosauria; order Sphenodontia; family Sphenodontidae; genus Sphenodon; species Sphenodon punctatus. Next base: position 1,053,158 of record QEPC01008679.1, on the reverse strand, counting down.
CACTTCCTGTGCTCCTTGATAATCCCTTGCTTTCTGCCACCCGATGCAAAAAGTTCACTAACCAGGTTGTTGTTGTTGTTATAAGCATTTATATAGCGCCAGCGATGTACCTGGCACTTTACAAAGAATAAGATAGACATGGCCCCTGCCCGAGAGCTTACAATCTAAAGACGGGGAGGGGAGACTAACAAGTAGCAAGGGTGTTGTGTAATTAGATGAACCCAGAGCAAACTTCAGTCCCTGATACATCACTTCCTAGCTCCAAACGACCATAGAGCCGTAGCCAGAGAGTCCTAGAGCAGGGTCTCCCTCCTCCACTCTATTTTCTATGCTGCTTCCAGAACGCTGCATGCAGGGATAGGACAAAGGCATCTCCTCCCTCACACAACCCCCTTTGCATTGTGGGAAAGACCGTAGGGAAGTAGGGAGGAGTGGCAGTGAAATGTGGGAACGGGCAGTTGTGTGAATGCCTTGCTACATGACAGAGGCGGATTGAGGAGCAAGTGATGATTTTGCAAAAGGGAAGGGGATTGTGTGAATGAGACAGCCTCTGTAGATCTAACCATGGGGTGCGGAACCTTTTCCCTGCAGGAGCCACTTTACAAATCTGTACTAGTCCCAGGGCCACACGGGTGGAGGTCCCTAAGGGGGGTGCTCAGGAAGAGGAAGGTCCCCTTAGCCCTGTGTGCAGGCCCTCCTCTCTGTTCCCTACCTCTGAGCTCAGTGTTTCATCCAGAAAGACGGAGTAGGACCTGGATCCAGTAGGAATCGGGGGTAGGAACTGGATCCAGGGGCCAAATAAAAACTAGCTGCAGGCCACATTTGGCCCTTTAGCCTGAGGTTCCCCACCCCTGATCTAGAACCGGGGGTGGGCCCTGCCAGCGAGTCACCCGGCTGCACTCTTCCTGTCTTCAAGGAGAACCAGAGTTTTATACCCTTTGCCCATATTACAGGTCTGGCGTGTTGTGCCTTTTGCACAGTCATTGATACCCTCTGGGCACAGCACTTTGGCACGGTACGGATAAGTCCCGACTTGCCTCCTTCCTAGCTGGAGTTCTGCAGGCAGGCACAGGGGAGCTTTGGGAAGATGACTTGTATGGACTGGACTTGTTCCTGTCTCCACCCCACGCACCAGATCCCAGTGTGGGAGAAAAACACCAGGGGTGTCATCTCGAGCCTGTCAAACTGGGGATGGGGAGGGGTTCACTGCTGACAAACCCCCAGCTCGCTGAACTGAGGGGAAGGGGGAATTTCCAAGAGGATGGTGAAAGGGGGGGTGGGAGAGAAAGGAAGTAACAGGAGGGTGTGAGGAAGCAAGGGGCCTCAACGTAGGGTTCCCAGATATGCACATTTTTTCAGGACACTTATGAAAAATCCATGCTGCAGGCCCTAAGGTGTGGCTGCAGACCCTGCAACATGTATTTTTCATAAGTGTCTCTCCTGGGAAATTGTTCATATCTGGCAACCCTACCTACAACGATCACAAGCAAGAGGAAGAGGAAGGGGGAGGGGACACGACTTTAAAAGCTCAAGCCTCACTGGGCTTGAGGGACCCTGCTGTCCAGCTGGCAGAGACAAAGCCAGCAGCTTAGCTGCCCAGGGTGGCAGGTTTGGGAGCTGGGATGCTTTGAAATCAGCCAGTGAAACTGACTCGACTTGGCTGAGAGGGGGCTGGTTGGTTCACTGACGACTGTCACTCGGTAAGCGAAGCAGGGGTCGGAGCTGTGAGCGGGTGGGGGTAGCCGGGACCATGCCCCTGACCCCTGCAAGGCAGGATCAGAGGGCAGGGGCATCCAGGCTGCGGCTGGCCAGCGGCAGTAGAGCAAGCTCAGGCTGGTGGCTCCCTCCGCTTGGCAGGCTCTGTAGAGGGCCAGCCTGGACCAGTCTCGGGACATCCGGGGCTCAGCCATTGCCCTAGGTCCTGTTTGAGCCCTTCCTCCCAACGCCTGTTGCTCCTGCTGCCTAGGGTTGCCCCCTATGCATATTTTTAAGGAATACTTATTTAAAAATACATGTTGCAGGGCCTGCACTGGCACCAATGGAAGCCCTGCAACATGTATTTTCATAAGTGTTCCTTACAAATTTGCCTAGATGGCCACCCTACCGCTGGCACCAGAACAGCCGCACACTTTGTATGGGGGGGTGTAGACTCAGGTTGGCTAGATGGTTTTTTAAAAGCATGAATGGCAGCCTTTTTTAAAAGCATGAATGTTTTAGAATAACAGAGACTAGTGTCTGTATGTAATGTGAGTTACTGCTAGTTATGAAAAATAATAAAAATACATAGAATAACTGAGACTTTGATTTTCAATAGGTTAGATCAGGGGGTGGAGAACATCAGGCCCGGGGGGTCAAACACAGCCTGTGACTAGGTTTTATGTGGCCCCTTTCCACCGCCTGGATCCGGTTCCTACGGTCACGCACGGAAAGCCTGACCGTCGGGGGACAGGGAGCAGAAGTGAGGGCATGTGCATAGGGGACAGGTCCGTGATACGGAACCTCGACCTGGACCCTTCTCTGCCTGAGCGCGCCCCTTCCCCCAACTTCTATGCGACCCTTAGAACCTGGACTCATTTTCAAAGTGGCCCCTGGGAAGGAAAAGGTTCCCCACCCCTGGGTCAGGTACTTAGGCTAATTTTTTTAAAAAAGAAGTGAAACTGTTATTGTTAAACAACAAAATGAAACTCGAAAAGGCTGCAATGAGTTGTATCACTTTGAACATTGCTAGGTTGGTGTAAATGTGAACAATAAGACTAGACAGTTCTTCTCCTGGGCTTTCCCCCCTCTTTTTGCTTGTTGTTGATGTGCTTTGGATATTGGAGGGAGATGATGTTGGCTATGATGGCGGTGGGTGGGTGGAGGGTCTATGTAGCTGTGATATGGGGTAGATTTGCTGCTGGGGTTTGAGGGGGATTGTTGTGCGTGTGCCTCTGCAGTGGTGTGTTTTCTGCTGGGTGTGCTAGAAAGCAAATGTGTGTGTACATTTATAACGGGTTCTGCTCATAGTGAACTTGCAGAACTTGACTTCGCTAATTGCGGAATTTAGTTTGGGGTGTTTTTTTTGGTGCCATAAACGAGTCTCTGACCAGGATGCAACGCAAAAGGCAGGCCCCCGCCTACGCCAGGCCATTCTTAGCAGGGGCGTAGTTACCATGAAGCAAGGGGCTCCATTGAGCCTGAGCCCTGGACTCTAGGGGAAGCCCTTTGCAAGTGACCCAAGCACCGCTGGAAATGTTCAGAGTGGATGGGGCCCACTCTGAACATTTCCTAGCCATGCTCAGGCCACTTGAAAAGGGCCCCGCATAGAAGGAAGCTTCAGAGTGCTGGCTCTGTTGACTCTTAAAACGTCCTTCTTGGTAGAGTTGTTGCCACTTTTGGGGGCGTGGGGAGTCCCACTGGCATCACGGCTTTCCTTGTGGGAGACCGAGGCTGGCTGGGAGCCTTGCGAGGGCTGCTGCTTAGGATGCTCTCCAAAGGGGAGGGGGGAGAGCATAACTGGGAGATGTTCCCAGGCCCACCAGTCTTGTGAAACCATTGATTCTTGGCTTCAGGGAACAGTAACTACTGTCAACTGACCGGCTTCCCAACCCTATTTCAAACAGGGGCAAGCAGCCCACAGACAGAGGCGTAGCTAGGTTGGAAGGGGCCCTGCTGACTCCCACACCCTCATCGTCTCCCAGCCGCAGGGGACAGAGCTTTGCCACAGAGCGTGACTTCCCCTGGCTCATGGGCCCTGGCGCAGCTGCCCCTTTGGTTCCTATTCTAGCTACGCCCTTGCCCACGGCGTGGACTCAGGGGGGCATTGCACTGTTGTTTTAATTGCTGTGCTGGGTGGTTTCCTGGTAGCGGAACGTTTCCCCCTAATGCAGGGAATGTTGCAGCTTCCACCGGCTGGGTTAGGCCGTGACGCAACGGTTCAGGCACAACCACCACCCCGGGTGCTTTCTGCTGGTCTTCCTGGATGAGTGAATGTGCTCCGAGTCCCCCACACTACCCACTGGACACTGCTCTCTCTCTGACATTTCCCCATCCCTGCTCGAACACAGACGTTCTCAAGCTTTTTTGATCAGTGCCCCCCCCCCCCCCTTCTGCTTGTCAGTGGCAAGTAAAGCCCCCACCGCCCCCACACACCCCTTGCTCACTCCTGCCCCCCAGCCACTCAATGCAATCAGAAAAGAGTTAGGTGTTTTGCTATCCCTGCTTATTCTCACGCCCCACCCCACTGAGTTTGAGAACTAGGACTCTTAACGCGTTGGCCAACATCACAGACATCCTAGCACCACCTCCCTCTCAAGCATCCCCAGCTCAGCCATACAACCCAGGATCATATAAACCCTCTTAGCGGCAGTCTCGCACTAGGAGCTTTCGAACCCTCCCAGGAGGTTAAAAATATTGTTAAAAGCAGTTTTTAGTACGGGGGCGAAAAACCCCACAGCTTGTTTTAGTGGCATCCGCAGCAAGAGTCGCTGGGAGATTGGCGAATTCAGCCCCTTGGGCTCCCTCGTTTGACAATGTGAAATATCGGGCTGTAAAGGATTTTATGTCCCATAATGGGGAATACGGCCAAAGTAAGAGCGAGCCGGGGAGGGGGGAAAAAGAGGAGAAAGAGAGAAAAGAAATGTAAAATTTATAGAGGAGTAGGAATGCATAATGAAGTCAAGGGAAGTGAGTGGTTCCTAGTGATTTAATGGGCACTGGCCCAGCTAGCGACCCTGCCGGCTCAAATCTTCCATGTAAAGGCCTTGTAAAAAGAATAACATTGGATGGGCTTTAACTCGGTGCAGGTTAAAGGGCCTACGGCAGAGCTCTGTAAAGTGTAACCCACCAGAAGGCTTGCTGGCAGCTTCCTGGACGAGCAATCCCCCAGCACGGCCAGCAGGATGGCTAGAGAGAGGCTTCATTCATACAAATAATTAAATAAATCTCTTCTCCTGCCTCTAAAGTTTGTGGCAGGAGTTTGTCTTGCCACATTTGAACCATTCTTGTATTCCCTCTCCTGCCTCAAAGGTTACCACCCGTACTGCTGTGGGTGCTGCTAGTTATCCCATTATGCGGCAACGTAATCATCCTAACCGGGCAGGTAGCGTCCTGCGAGGGGGAAATCACCTCTATCTCCTCCTGCAGCAATTAAGACAGGCTGACAGGTGAATTGATCCCTTCACATGTTGCGAAATTAAATAGGATTGTTAAACCTTGGCTTCCAAGTTCATTTATTTGTATTAAACCTGCGTTACACTGGCCACAGCCAGTGACCTAGCTTCTTCACGTGACGACCAAAACCTCCCCCAAAAAAGTGCAGGGGAAGGGGATTTTTGCAGACTGTGTGTCTTGTGCGAACGCAGAGAGAAACGCTGTGGAAATGGGTCGATAGCGAGAGTGAATGAACAGGAGTGTGTGGGTGTGGGAGAGGGTGGATGGATAGAACGGAAGATTGTGAAGACTGACGGAGAGAGAGATGAGACCGATAATGGGCGTGTACGGGGATGGATTAGTTGAGGTAGTAAAAGAGGAGAGTTTGTACAGAGACAGAGAGGGTGGAGGATATAACGCACGTGGACCGTGCTGGATCAGTTTTGGTTTGAGACTTAGACGTTGTGTGGTGTGGGCCTCTCCTGACGGACACATTCGAAAATGGGACGTGTTACTGTAATGAATTCCTGATGTTTGGTTAAACATCGCCTCTCCTGCAGGGGCCGCAGCTCCATTCACTGCAGGATGTTACCTCTATGTTGTTTGCTTGTTTCCTGCCCCCAAGCCGGGGGGGGGGGGTTTCCCCGTGTTTGAGGCTCTGTCTGTGGGGCTATGTCGGTGCTTCTCGCACAGGTTGCTGTTTCAAGTTTGTTCATGGACCTCGTGGGTTGAGGGCCCCCAAGGAGCCTGGCAACACAGGGGGCCCTGTGCAGTCCCCCAGTCTGCCTTGCCTATGGGGAGAGCGCGAGAGTGTCTGGGGATGGAGAGTGAGAGGGCAGAGGCTGCAGCCACACGTGCCAATAAGTCGCACCCCTCCATCCCCGGGTTGTTGTTTTTTTAATCCTCCGAAAAGATTAGGTTGCAGGATGCCACAGTTGTAACGTGCTTAAACAAATTTTTAACTTGGAAACCAATGCTTAACAATCATGTTTATTCCTCCACATATTATTTGTGTATATATATATTTGTAACGTGGGCAGGGACTAGTCTGCCTTATGCGTAACAAGCGTCCCATGATGCACCAGGCAAAAACAAGTGGCCTGGCATTACGGGATTGCGAACCACTGATGGCGGGGAAAGTAACAGGTGAAAAGGGATCAGGTGTAACAGCTACCTCTCATGAGACTCGTGGGGGTCGATGGATGGGTACCTAGTAAGTGAGTGCAGGAAGATGGTTAGGGATGGGGAACTTCAGGCCTGGGGGGCTCATGGATACTTTCCAGTCCCTACCCCCAGGCACTGAAAGACTGAGCTCAGGGGAAAGGAGCAGAGATGAGGGCGGGCCCACTCGGTCAGAGCCATGGTCTGGATTCTCCTGTTCCTGAGCTCACCTCTTCAACACCCCGTGCCCCCAGCTTCTGGGCAGCCCGTGGAGCTTGTACTGGGAGGGAAAAGGTTCCCCACCCCCGGATTAGCTGAATGTGTGAGAGGTACCAAGCAGGGGCTGAGCCAAGGGCCTTTGGGAGGCTGGGAATCACACCCTTGGCTGTCAGCTTCCCCATGCCCAGCAGGAGGGAACTTTCCTAGAGTGTTTTGGCTTCTGACTGGGCTAAAGAGGGTCTTTCAGCCCTTGTGAAGAATTGAGGGCTGATCAAGGTGGGCCGGGAAGCTGCCGTGTGGGTGCTAGGCTGCAGGGAGTGCTCTGGCGCAGCGGGCAGGGGGTTCTTCAGCCCCAACCTCCCCCACCCCATTCTGCTCCATCGTCCTCTCTCTCTCTCTTTCTCCTTCCAAGCAACGCAGGATCCAAACGTAAAAGGAGCTCGTAAAGCAAAGCGATTTACTGGGCTTAATTTGATAGGCTACATAAACCATGTAATATAAGCAACAGGGGCATAAAAGAGCAGCCAGAAGTGGCCGTTAAAGGGACAGGCGCCTCTGTCCAAGCAAGGGGGCGGCGGTTTTTACCTTCTCTTCCCCCCCCCCCCTCTCTTTTTGGCAAAGGCCTTTTGCCGTGCGTGTTTGTGTGAATGCATCAGCCAGAGCTAGCGCAGGAGCAGCCTGGAGATGAGAGGCAGGATGCCGGAAGGCTCTGGTCCGTGACTCCATAAACACAACTGTGTTACCCATCACGCCTCACCGCGAAAGGGGCAATCGAGACTCTGTTCCGGTCCTGACCCCAGCAGGCAGGGATGGTGGCTCAGGAACCCCCTGCTGACAGGCGGCCGCTGCAAGGGAAGACGGCTGGTCTCCTTTCGCTTGGGGTCTGGGTGTGAGCACCGTTCTAGGATCAAAGCACTGCAGGGGACCTCGAGGCTCATCTAGTCCCAACGCCCACGCTTGTGGGACCCTCTGCAGGTAGCGTAGGGGGCAGCTATCCCCTCCTCTAGCTTGGAGCGGCTCGGGGTGTCCCACATTGTACCATTCCCACCCCCATCCGTGTTGAACAAACCAGGAGAGGTTCGGCTCAGGCTCAAATGGGTGAGTTGGCCCTGGTCATGGGACCCCGGCCAGCTCACTTGCTGCATCAGGGCTTCCGGCCTCGAGCCTTGTTACTCTGCTCTGGCAACAGCAAGTGGGGTTACTACCTCCCTCCGGGTGTCTCCCTGGGGGGGGGGGGAATGGGCTGACGTAACCCCACCTCTTACAGAGCGTCATGATGCTCAGTAAGGGCGGGGCCATGTTGGGAAGGGGGTGGGGCAAACGGGCTGTCCTATCCCCTTGTGACGTAGCCCCGCCCTTACAGAGCATTATGACAACATTACGGGGGGGTGCGGGGGGGGAGCGCCTATGGCTAGGGATGCCAGATAGGCACATTTTTTCAGGACACTTGTGAAAAAAATACGTGTTGCCGGGCCTGCATTGCTGCCAGTGCAGACCCGGTAACATGTATTTTTTCATAAGTGTCCCAGAAAAATGTGTGTGTAATGAGTGCAGCGGTGGCTCCGCACAGGACGGGTGGGTGGGTGTCCCCACACACACACAGAATGGAGTGGTGCGGCCCGTGTCCACCCCATGCGGCCTTCGAAAGCCATGATTTCGCCACGTTACTGGGGATTCCCCCCCAGAGCCTCTGGTTCAAAACCTAGAGCCTCCAGATGAAACCCAGCGAGGAGGCAACCCTAGAGCTTTGGGTCTCGGTGCTTCCCTCCAGAAGTACTTGGCAGGCCTCATGAGCAACGTTCTGGGGCCTGAGGAAGGGGAGAATTCGAGTCCCTTAACCTCCTAGTTCGTGTGCGTGTGTGCGTGTGTGCGCGCGCGTGTGTGTGTGTGTGGCCTCCACAGCGCTGCCCTGCCTAATCTCACCCCCAGGCCTCTCTTCTCATGTCACCTCCCAGGGAAAGCTCTTGAGAGGACAAGGGGGAGTGATGGGATGAGAAGCAGCAGGGTTTATTTAGTATTTGTCCTGTCTGGATGTCCGGTCTCCGTGCTCTGGGCACCCCATGGATAAATCCACCTTTGGGTGTGTTTAAACGAGATGCTCCCATGCGTGGCCACTCGGGAGCCGCTCACCCGGGGCAGGGAGAGGTGTGCTCCTGTGAGCCACTCAGCGCCCTACCGAGAAATCCAGAGCGTGAGCAGGGGGCCACGGCCTTTGCCAGTCCGGTTCCCCAGTGCTCCCCCCTCCCCCCGGGACATGTCCATTTCACAGACCGGCCTGGAACACGGCCCCCTCCCCCATGCTCTGTAGAGGCGGCTGCCGCAGCAGCCATACTAGAAGCTGCCTGTTAGAATCCCTCCCCACTCGCTCCACCTGGCTGGTCAGGGCCCTGGAGCAGCTCTGCAGGCAGGGGAGGGCTGCCCAGGGTAAAGATAAAAGGCAGCGCCCTGGCGGCCCTGCCCCTTCAGGAGAACCTTCCGCAGGGCCCTAGAGGTTGAGAAAACAGTGGGGGCCAAGGTGGTTACCTGGGATCTCCCTGTCACAAGGCTGACCCTTGCAGGGCTTGGAGCCTGGGGGCCATCTGCCTGTCCTAGCTTGGACGGTGGGGGCTAGGCAAGGAGAGCCTCGGTTTCCCTAAGGCTTCATTTTTCAGGAGCCCAACCTTCACCTGCGTAGCCCCCGGTCTCAGCTGAGTGCCGTAATACTCCCAATAAGAGGGAAGCAGCAAATGCCCCCAAAGCCACCGGTCTGTGGCATCAGCCTCGTGCTCTGTGGGGCAGGCGAGCGAAAGGGGCAGGCAGCAGCAGGGAACAGGCCCCTAATGTATGCAATGTTGTGGCTGCAGCTCCCCGGCGGCTGGAGTTTTGTGTGTCCGCTTTGCCATTAGAAAGCTCTTATTAACATAGATTTATAAAGGCAACTGCAGCAGTTTCTGCAGCCTGGCAGATGCCGGAGGGAGATTGAGCAGAGGGGAAGCTGTTCACTGCTGAGGCTGGCTGGAGTGTTGGCTTTTTTCTTTTTTTTTCCTTTTTCTTAAAGCTGGTTGAAGATCTTGCCACGTTGGGAGGCTTGGAAAAATCGTGAGGGAAGGCCGATTCCTTAAATGGCAAGGATGATTATTTTAGCTTTGATTTTTGGGGTGGGTGTTTTAATTTTCGAGCGCGAGGCATAAAATGGACTTACGGAGGAACGCTCAGCTGGAGAGGCAGCATGGCTCAGCGGTGAGCGCACTGGCCCAGAACTTGGAAAGGCTTGGGTTCTAGTCCTGTGCCCCGGCTAGTGCAGGGCGGGATACTGCTGTGTTGCTGGCTCAGCTTGTTGGGGGGAGAGAGAGAGAGAGAGAGAGAGAGAGAGAACACACCCCAGGAACGCACTGGAGGGGGATGAGGCCTGCCAGCCCGTCTACTCATAGCAAGTCACTGTCCTTCCAAGCCCAGCTCCTTGGCAGGAAACTGGGGCATCAACAAGAGTTCTGACTGGAAAGGGCTTGGTGGAATGGATTCTCATGGGGGTTTGGAGGTGTCTGCCTTTTGCCTCCTTTATCAATTCTGCCCTTGTGAGCTTGGAGAAACGCTTTGGCAGCCCTATTTTGATATTTGGCCCTGACACCTGAAATCAACATTAAAACAACAAACACTGCACGCTCTGGTCAAGGATTTGCTTATTCCACTCTTAGAGCTGAGTTCCAGAAGGAGTTGGCAACTCACTCTCTTCAGATTTGGGATTTAGTCCCCTCAGAGGATACCACTCGTTTGGCCCTCCTCCTATACTTTTCTACACATTAGTACACAATTCTGAACATAACCCTTCTCGTTGGGCGCCACTGTCATAGGGGCTGGGGTCCACTACCCCACTTTTCTGGGTTGGGTGACTCAATTTCCCTCACTTGCAGCCCACCTGAACCAGTTATCTCTCTGGCTGATTCAGTCCTGCAAGAGGGACAATACTCTTGTCTCCCAGGTTCCCAGAAACCTTCCCGTTCATAGACTCTTTCTCTCTCTGGGTTCGCAAGAGCTTGAGGGCTCAAGTTTCTCAGATTGTGTTTCCCAATGTAAGTCAACGGAAAGTGCTTCTTAGTAAAGAAGAAAGTTTATTTACCTTTGATTTCTAGTTACCATTCTGTTTAACTATCTTGTTTATGTAATCAATAAACTTAGTTCTTATTTTATGAAGAAGTGGTCAGTGTCTAATATTGGAACACAAGCGAGCTACAAGAGCCCTCAAGCTCTTGCGAACCCAGAGAGTAAAGAGTCTGTCAACGGGAAGGATCGGGCCCTTGTGTGACAAAGGAGTTTCATTGTGGCAGACTTGAATTAGCCAGAGAGAGAAACTGATTCTAGAGAACTGTGCGCAAGGGAAACTGAGTCACTCAAATCCGGTAAAGTGGGGTGTCGCTATATACATGTTGTATTGGTCTTACTGAGCCTCCCCTGTAGACCCTATGGATGACAACCTGTCCCCAGTTCCCATGCTGCCCCACCTTTGCCTTCCCCACCCCCACTCACTCTGCTTTCCACCTCTCTCCCCTCTGCAGGTCCCCAAGCTTTGGTGCTGACCCCCACACCATGGCGACAGCCTCTCCGACCGCCGCCACGGTGACGGCTACTTTGGTGACGACGGCAGCGGCCATGGACCTGCGTGACTGGCTCTTCCTGTGCTACGGGCTGGTGGCCTTCCTGAGTGAGGTCATTGATAGCAGCACGTGCCCCTCGGTCTGCCGCTGCGACAACGGCTTCATCTACTGCAACGACCGGGGCCTGACCTCCATCCCAGCTGACATCCCCGACGATGCCACCACCCTCTACCTGCAGAACAACCAGATCAACAATGCTGGCATCCCCACTGACCTCAAGACCAAGCTCAATGTGCAGGTCAGAGCATCGGAGGGCTGGGAAGTACCCCCGCGACCAGCTAGCCCATCCCCCTGCTGCACCAGTGGGGCTTGTCCATTGGTCCCCAGGCCCTAGTCTCCCTGGGGATTCCCCTACCCCCCATGGTCCCCAAGACCCACACCCCTGGGATTCTCACTAACCCCTTTCCCCAGCACCCTGGAATGCCTAGAACCAAGACCTGGGGTGGGGAAACCCACATCATCTTTGGATGCTGACTCCTGGGCCAGCTAGCGCCCTCTCTCTAACCTTCCCTTTTTAGGAAAGGTTATTGCCCAACCGCTCCAGGCTCATCTCGATGTTGTCGGATTCCTGGACCCTTTTCAGTCAGGCTTTCATCCTGGGTATGGCATGGAGACTGCGCTTGCAGCCTTGGTTGATGACCTGCACCTGGAGATTGACACAGGGAATTGTACCCTGTTGCTCTTGTTAGATCTTTCAACTGTCTTTGATACAGTTTATTTTATTTATTTATTTATAAAAGATTTTTATCCCGCCCCTCCTGCCCACGGGGCAGCGAACAGCAATATAAAACAATAATCCAATAAAAACAATTTTAAAAGTTAAAAATCCCATATGCAGGGAGAAAGCAACCCACCCCTCGGCAAAGGCCTGGCGGAACAGCCAGGTGTTACATAAACGTCACAATGACAGGAGAGTGGGGGCCAACCGAGTCTCCTCCAGGAGCGAGTTTCACAGCACAGGGGCGGCCACCGAAAAAGATCTAACATCGGTGGCCACCCGTCTCACCCGGGGAACCTCCAAAAAGGCTCCCACGGATGATCTCAAGGGTCGCACGGGCACATGGGGAGTGAGGCGATCCCGCAGATAAGCAGGGCCCAGGCCGTGAAGGGCTTTAAAGGTCAAAACCAGAACCTTGAACCTGGCCTGGTGCTTTATAGACAACCAGTGCAGAGCCCGGAGCACTGGTGTCATGTGCTCCCTGTGACCCGCCCCCTTTAGGAGATGGGCCGCGGCATTCTGCACCAGCTGCAGCCTCCGGACCAGCTTCTCGGGCAGCCCCACGTAGAGCGTGTTGCAGTAATCCAGCCTCGAGGTGATGAAGGTATGGATGACAGTGGCAAGGTCGGAGTCTGAGAGAGACAGCCAAAGCCGCCGGACAAAATGTAACTGCCGAAACGCACTCCCCACCACGGCCACAACCTGAGATTCCAGGCTGAGCCGCGAATCGAGCAGCACACCCAGACTCTGCACTTAAGAGACCATGGGAGGGCGAACCCCTCCCAACAAGAGGAGATTCAACCACTCCCAGGCCCCCCAAGCACTCGCCCACCAACATCACCTCCGTCTGTGGGACATGGTAGGGGTGTGCAGGACCATGCTTGGGTGGTTCCGTTGGTTCCTGTCGGGGAGGTCTCAGTGGTGATGGGCGATTGCTCACTGTCCCCCGTTCCCACCCATGTGGGGTCCCACAGGGTTCCATCTTGTCTCCCCTCTTGTTCAATGTGTAAAAGAGGCCACTGGGCGAGATCATTTGGAGGCTTGGTGTGAAGTGTCATCAGTACGCTGATGCCACCCAGCTCTACCTCTCTCTTTCATCCGACTCCGGTCCCACAGTCTTGGTTGCTTACCCATTGCCTGGCTGTTGTCGGGGACTGGATGAGGATGAGCCAATTGAGGTTGAGTCCTGACAAGACTGAGGTGATGATGGTTGGCCGGTCCTCTGACTTGGAGGGGTTTGGGACTCCTGTTGTTGATGGTGTCCAGCCCCCTCTGGTCACTCGGGTTCGTATCCTTGGGGTGCTTCTGTACCCCATGCTGCACTGGACCATCAGGTTGCAATGGTGGCCAGGAGCATTTTTCAACAACTCCATCTGGTGAGGAGGCCGTGGCCTTTTGTTCCAACTCGGACCTTGCCACCATCATCCGTGCTTTCGTCACCTTGAGGCTAGATTGCCGCAGCGAGGTCTACATGGGGCTGCCCTTGACGACTGTTTAGAAGCTACAGCTTGTGTAGAATGCGGCAGCTCTGCTCTTTTTGGGGATCTGTCCCTGGGAGCATATCACACCGGTGCTCCGGAGTTTGCCTATAGCTTTCCAGGCAAAACTCGTGGGGCTGGTTTTGGCCTTTGAAGCCCTAAACAGCCTGGACCCCACTTGTCTGAAAGACCGCCTGTCCTACCATGCTCCATCGTGAGCCCTGCGGTCGGCTGGGAGCACCTTCTTGTGGGTTTCATCTTGTCCATGAGATGGGGGTGCGCAAGGGGGCATTCTTGGTCGCTGCCCCAGTGGTATGGAACTCCCTTCCCCCTGGAGGTTTGCTCGAGACTGACTCTGAGCATCTTCTGGAGGCGGTGTACAATGTTTTTGTTTGGGAATGCATTTGGCAGGTGGGGATAGGGGGTCGGGGTTGTGTGTGGTTGGGGGTGAGGGTAGGGAATGGCGGTTTTTATGTTTTCCTGTTTAAGGGTGGCATATAAGTGAACCTTGAGCCTGCTTCACTCTATAGCCCCTTGCAGCTTGGAGTCTGGAGACAATGCGCAGGGTTCCACTCTAGGGACTCTGTATGTATGTGGAGCAGGAAGGGATCGCACCCGCTCTAGGGTGGGAGCTGGGGAGATGCCAGGACTGGAGCTATATAGGACTCCACAGGCTATGTACTATCGGAGACCAGAGGGCAGGTGAATGCTGTCCCTCCCACCCCACACATTCTCCCCTGGGGCCCCACTCCTCTGTTGTTGGGCACCAGCTGCTACTGCCCTGCACTGAGGCAGGATTAATTATACCCAGAGTTGTATTTTTTGGGTTTTTTCCACAGTAAATAAATGGCTTATTTTGCCATCTAAAAATAGCAATTTTGCAATTAAACATGATGTTTATTAATGCAGAAAAACTGTCTCAGCGCATTCAAAATCTAGATTCCGCCCCCCCCTTATTCTGACACCACGGATGCTCTCTAATCCCGCATGCTGCGATGGCAAATCCCTAATTCCACGGTGCCCCCGCGCTTTTGAAGTCCCGACGTCCACCAGATGAGAGTTCCCCAAATAAATAACTAAACCCAGGAAACTCAAACCGAAAACTGTAACGGGCGTGTCTCCGGGCTCCAACCCAGCCGGCGGTTTCGTGGCCAAACCCATTCTTCAAACCAAGCCTTAGCCACAAGTTCCCGTGCCTTTTGCCAGCGCGGGTGACCCCCGTCGTGAGAGTGGAATAGAATCGCACGACCCCAGGCAGCAATAAAACCACCGAGAGCAAGAACGTATTTAGCCAGATGCCACGCATTATTAATCATTTCTCTAGCACAGGGGTGGGGAACCTCAGGCCTGGGGGGGCGAAGGCGGCCCACAGCTTGTTTGTATGCGTCCCCTTTCCAGTCCCTGGATCCATTTCCTCCCATCAAGCACTGGAAAACTGAGCTGAAGGAGGAGCAGAGAAGAGGGCACGTCTACAAGAATAGAGACCGATCCATGATCTGGGCCCTTCTCTTCCTGAGCCCCCCCCCTCCCCAAACTTCTATGGGACCCTCAGCACTTGTACTAATTTTCAAAGTGGCCCCGGGAGGAAAAGGTTCCCCACATCTAGTCTATCTATTTATTTAAAATTCTTATACCCTGCCCTCTCCGACCGCGGGTCTGGGGCCAGGCGTGTTCTCTTGTCGATGGGATGGGATCGGGGTGTGTGTGTGCAAGGTGTGAACTCTCAGTATTCAAAGTGCTTTACAATCCATCACTACTTCACCATGGGTCGAATTTCCAGGTGTCTCTTATTCCAGAGCCGCCCCCCCCAGCCCCATGGAACATAATGGATGGCCTTTTATTCCAGAAAGCACGGTTGAAAACATACACAACGGCAGAAGTCGGCCACCGCGCCACGATCCGGACTGGGGTGCCACCTGCTTCCCACTCAGGATCGGGTCCAGCCACTGAGCAAACGTTCACACAGCTGGGCCCAAAGGAGGGGGGGGCACCGCACAAACATGTGGCTCAGCAGTCGGCCTCCCCCCGCCCCCCATGACGGACGACTGCTCGGCCAGAGAACAGCGGGATAGCTCTCACGATAGCGTGCAGTAGCCTGGTTGTCGGGCAGGTCTTTCTCCGGGCACAGTAGCTGCTAGCCCGGGCTGGGTTAGCCACCACCACACCCAGGGGAACTCCAGGGCAAACGTCTGGATGCCCGTGGGCCACCGGAGGCTACCGGCACCTTTGTTAACACCCAGCGTCTCTTATTTTAAAAGTTGTGATCTGCCAGCACTAACCACAGGCCAGTGAACATGATGCACTTGAACCACCTTGACCCAATGGGGCTTGGGATGGACTTTGACTTTTGACCCAATCAGAATAGACATTAGTATCCCCCTCCCCAGTTTTCTCGTCCCTGTCTCCCCACCACACACTCCCAGCTCCACTCCTCCTACCCATTCCGAGTTCTCTCTGCTTCCTTAAAAGGGTGCCGTTGGGAGGTGTGAACAGGAGACGGCATGACTGGCCCAGTGGTCAGATATCCAACTACCAGACTCCAACATCCATTACCCAGTGGCCACTAGAGCTGGGACAAGGCCTTGGTCCTGAGTATGGGCGTAACTTTGGGTTAAAACGCAGGGGGATACTGACCCACATAAGCTCTACCTCCTATCTCAAGAATGGCGGAGGAAGGAAATTTGCAGGAGATGTGTCCCTCCTGCCCCCATCCCTCCAATTACTCCCCTGGTCCGGAGCATCAAGCCGCTGACACTGTCCACATCAGCCGAAAGGCCTTGCTCCCCACTTAGCTGGCTGCTCCTGGATCACGGGCTCCATCAGAGACACCTCCCACTCCCTGTACCTTCACCCCCATGCCGCTGTACCCGAGAAGCAAGTACAGCTTGAAGGGGTGCAAATAGATGAGGTGGGGGTGGGGGACAGGGGATGTGTACTTGTAGGGACTATGGGGATGGATTCCCCCTCCCGGTGGCTTTTGCTGTTCACTGATTCTCCTCTTCGTTGCCTTCCTCCAGGTCATCTACCTCTATGAGAACGACCTGGACGAGTTCCCCATCAACCTGCCCCGCTCGCTGCGGGAGCTTCACCTTCAGGACAACAATGTCCGAACCATTGCCCGCGACTCGTTGGCCCGCATCCCGCTGCTGGAGAAGCTGCACTTGGACGACAACTCGGTCTCCACCGTCAGCATCGAGGATGACGCCTTCGCCGACAGCACCCGGCTCAAGCTCCTCTTCCTCTCCCGCAACCACCTCAGCAGCATCCCGTCCGGCCTGCCCCGTACCCTGGAGGAGCTGAGGCTGGATGACAACCGCATCTCCACCATCCCCCTCCACGCCTTTAAGGGGCTCAACAGCCTGCGGCGGCTGGTGCTGGATGGGAACCTATTGGCCAACCAGCGCATTGCCGACGACACTTTCAGCCGCCTGCAGAACCTCAGCGAGCTCTCGCTGGTCCGCAACTCCCTGGCCGCCCCGCCCCTCAACCTTCCCAGCTCTCGCCTGCAGAAGCTCTACCTGCAGGACAACGCCATCAGCCACCTTCCCTACAACACCTTGACCAAGATGCGAGAGCTGGAGAGGCTGGATCTGTCCAACAACAATCTCACCACCTTGCCTAAGGGCCTTTTCGATGACCTGGACAGCCTCTCCCAGCTCCTGCTAAGAAATAACCCCTGGTACTGCGGCTGTAATCTCATGTGGCTGAGGGACTGGGTCAAAGCCCGGGCTGCAGTGGTGAACGTCAGGGGGTTGATGTGCCAGGGGCCAGATAAGGTTCGAGGCATGGCCATCAAGGACATCACTAAAGAGATGGATGAGTGCTTCGAGGCAGGTGTGCAGAGCAACGCAGGGGCAGCAGCACCAGCCAAGACAACAGCCAGCAACGCAGCCATCACCACACCCCAAGGCTCCCTCTTCACCCTCAAGGCCAAGCGGCCGGGGATCCAACTTCCTGACTCCAACATCGATTACCCAATGGCCACTGGGGGCGGAGCTAAAACCTTGGTCTTGAGCGTCAAGCCACTAACCGCCGATACCATCCGCATCAGCTGGAAGGCCTTGCTCCCCGCCACCTCCTTCCGCCTCAGCTGGCTGCGCCTGGGCCACAGCCCGGCTGTGGGCTCCATCACGGAGACCTTGGTGCAGGGCGACAAAACCGAATATTTGCTGACGGCCTTGGAACCCAAGTCCACCTACATCATCTGCATGGTCACCATGGAGACAGGCAACAGCTACACAGTTGACGAGACCCCCGTGTGCGCCAAGGCTGAGACAGCGGATACTTACAGCCCCACCACGACCCTCAATCGAGAGCAGAACGTTGACCCACTGGCCGGGCTGCCCCTGGCGGGCATCATCGGTGGTGCAGTGGCTTTGGTCTTCCTCTTCCTAGTGTTGGCTGCAATTTGTTGGTACATTCATCGGACTGGGGAACTGCTGACGCGGGAGAGGGCCTACAGCAGGGGCAGTCGAAAGAAAGATGACTATGTGGAATCGGGCACCAAGAAGGACAACTCCATCTTGGAGATCAGGGGGCCGGGGTTGCAGATGTTACCGATAAACCCTCACCGAGCCAAGGAGGAGTATGTCATCCACACCATATTCCCTTCCAATGGAACCAGCCTTTACAAAAGTACCCACACCATCGGCTACGGCACAACTCGTGGGTACAGAGACGGGGGAATCCCAGACATAGATTACTCCTATACATGATGGAGAACCATCGCTATCCAGGACTTGGTCCCTCCCTTCTTTCCCTTCCCCACACACACACACACACAAACACACACACACAAACCCAACTAGCCCGGGGTTTTTCGGTTTTGGGTTGGGTTTTTTTTTTTTTTTTGCCAAGACAGAAATTTCCAACTGAAAACTCTTTCCGGGTGAGGGGGGAAAAATGCGTGGAAAGCACTGGGGAAGGGGAAGGAAATTTACAACAACAAAAACTATTTTGTAGAAAAACAAAAGTTTTAAAGAAAAAAATGTAGGCAGGAAAGGGGCAAAAGAAGATGTAATTTATATTTAATATGCCAGATTTAAAAACAACCAACTCGCAACCACCAAGGAACGGGGGATTTTACTGGACCCAGGAGAATAGAAAAACAAACAAGCTACCTGTTTTATCCTTCTTCCTGTATAATCTATTTTGTTCAGGGGTTAGCTTATAAAAAAACAAAAACAACAAAACAAAACACTTTCTTTCCTGGCTGCTAGCTGTTGATAATAAGGGGAGAGGACTTTTCGGAGAGACGGTACCTTCTTCCAATCTTTCTGAGTCCCATAACTGTGTTTTCCTTACAGATTTCATGATCATTATGTTAGCAGAAAGCAAAAAATGTCTCGTTTAGAGTTGATTCAAACAGACTTACTCCCCCCCCCGAGAACCCTTCGATACAGTTCCTTCATTTGCAGGGCAGATTCACTTGCTTAGGGTAGCGGGCCTCTCCCCCTCTGTGACATCAGCTTGAGGTTCTTCTCTGCCTAGGAATAAATCACCTGTAGCTCTGGCCATAGCAAAAGCAAAATCCTCCGAGTGGAGAAGTTCCTGGCCAGCCTCGCTTTCCAAATAGGCAGGGTTAGCTTGCAGGGCACGGATGTTCGGGAATCCTAACGTGTCTCAGGTTTGGTTGGTGCATAAGTTATTGGGAAGGGAAGAGGGAGAGCAGATTTCGCTTCACACTCCAGCTCAGATGGACAGCGGATACGACCATGAACAGATGTTAGCCAGGACGCTCAGGGATGCAATTTGACGTTGGGTGAAGCTCTGGCTTTGATGGAAGGTGGGAGTGACCAACAGGCGATAAATCGAGCTACACATGCCTTGTGGCTTCTCTTCCACTTGCCTCTGGTGCGGCTGCCACTGTCAGGATCAGGATGCTGGGCTGAGACAACCCATTGGTCTGAGCCAGCGTGGCAGTCTTCTGCTGTGGGTGGGGCTGCTTTCTGTTTCATCAGGGCACAACCCCGGCGGTGCTGGACAAACCTTAGTCCAATGGGAGCGTTGGTGTGCTGGCGTAGGGGGCTTCCAGATTGTTTGAGAAGGGACCTAGAGGGGGGCGGAGGACCAAGTGGGCTTACTCGGGAACCCTTGAAAGGGAACGTGAGGCAGACCTCACCACGCCCGCTCTATCTTCCTAGCAACCCACCGTCTCTCTCTTGCTGCTTGGGGAATAACTCAAAGATGTTTGAAATGCAGGCCAGGCCAGGCATTCTTGGGTGCAATTCCATAGCTTTGGGCTGGAATTTAGCAATAGGCATCCCAGGGGAAATAGGGTCTAGGGCAAGGCAGCTTGTAAATCCAGACAGAGCTGTGGATAGAACCCAGGGTCCTAGCTTCCACTGCTGTAATTCACTAGAACCACCCCCCCTGCCCTTCCACAGAACCCAGAAATCCTGGCGCCCAGACCCTGCTCTAACCCTGTCTCTTATACACATCTAGATGTGTATAAGAGACAGGAGAGAAAGAGTCTGTCAACGGGAAGGATCGGGCCCTTGTGTGACAAAGGAGTTTCATTGTGGCAGACTTGAATTAGCCAGAGAGAGAAACTGATTCTAGAGAACTGTGCGCAAGGGAAACTGAGTCACTCAAATCCGGTAAAGTGGGGTGTCGCTATATACATGTTGTATTGGTCTTACTGAGCCTCCCCTGTAGACCCTATGGATGACAACCTGTCCCCAGTTCCCATGCTGCCCCACCTTTGCCTTCCCCACCCCCACTCACTCTGCTTTCCACCTCTCTCCCCTCTGCAGGTCCCCAAGCTTTGGTGCTGACCCCCACACCATGGCGACAGCCTCTCCGACCGCCGCCACGGTGACGGCTACTTTGGTGACGACGGCAGCGGCCATGGACCTGCGTGACTGGCTCTTCCTGTGCTACGGGCTGGTGGCCTTCCTGAGTGAGGTCATTGATAGCAGCACGTGCCCCTCGGTCTGCCGCTGCGACAACGGCTTCATCTACTGCAACGACCGGGGCCTGACCTCCATCCCAGCTGACATCCCCGACGATGCCACCACCCTCTACCTGCAGAACAACCAGATCAACAATGCTGGCATCCCCACTGACCTCAAGACCAAGCTCAATGTGCAGGTCAGAGCATCGGAGGGCTGGGAAGTACCCCCGCGACCAGCTAGCCCATCCCCCTGCTGCACCAGTGGGGCTTGTCCATTGGTCCCCAGGCCCTAGTCTCCCTGGGGATTCCCCTACCCCCCATGGTCCCCAAGACCCACACCCCTGGGATTCTCACTAACCCCTTTCCCCAGCACCCTGGAATGCCTAGAACCAAGACCTGGGGTGGGGAAACCCACATCATCTTTGGATGCTGACTCCTGGGCCAGCTAGCGCCCTCTCTCTAACCTTCCCTTTTTAGGAAAGGTTATTGCCCAACCGCTCCAGGCTCATCTCGATGTTGTCGGATTCCTGGACCCTTTTCAGTCAGGCTTTCATCCTGGGTATGGCATGGAGACTGCGCTTGCAGCCTTGGTTGATGACCTGCACCTGGAGATTGACACAGGGAATTGTACCCTGTTGCTCTTGTTAGATCTTTCAACTGTCTTTGATACAGTTTATTTTATTTATTTATTTATAAAAGATTTTTATCCCGCCCCTCCTGCCCACGGGGCAGCGAACAGCAATATAAAACAATAATCCAATAAAAACAATTTTAAAAGTTAAAAATCCCATATGCAGGGAGAAAGCAACCCACCCCTCGGCAAAGGCCTGGCGGAACAGCCAGGTGTTACATAAACGTCATAATGACAGGAGAGTGGGGGCCAACCGAGTCTCCTCCAGGAGCGAGTTTCACAGCACAGGGGCGGCCACCGAAAAAGATCTAACATCGGTGGCCACCCGTCTCACCCGGGGAACCTCCAAAAAGGCTCCCACGGATGATCTCCAGGGTCGCACGAGCACATGGGGAGTGAGGCAATCCTGCAGATAAGCAGGGCCCAGGCCGTGAAGGGCTTTAAAGGTCAAAACCAGNAGGGCAGATTCACTTGCTTAGGGTAGCGGGCCTCTCCCCCTCTGTGACATCAGCTTGAGGTTCTTCTCTGCCTAGGAATAAATCACCTGTAGCTCTGGCCATAGCAAAAGCAAAATCCTCCGAGTGGAGAAGTTCCTGGCCAGCCTCGCTTTCCAAATAGGCAGGGTTAGCTTGCAGGGCACGGATGTTCGGGAATCCTAACGTGTCTCAGGTTTGGTTGGTGCATAAGTTATTGGGAAGGGAAGAGGGAGAGCAGATTTCGCTTCACACTCCAGCTCAGATGGACAGCGGATACGACCATGAACAGATGTTAGCCAGGACGCTCAGGGATGCAATTTGACGTTGGGTGAAGCTCTGGCTTTGATGGAAGGTGGGAGTGACCAACAGGCGATAAATCGAGCTACACATGCCTTGTGGCTTCTCTTCCACTTGCCTCTGGTGCGGCTGCCACTGTCAGGATCAGGATGCTGGGCTGAGACAACCCATTGGTCTGAGCCAGCGTGGCAGTCTTCTGCTGTGGGTGGGGCTGCTTTCTGTTTCATCAGGGCACAACCCCGGCGGTGCTGGACAAACCTTAGTCCAATGGGAGCGTTGGTGTGCTGGCGTAGGGGGCTTCCAGATTGTTTGAGAAGGGACCTAGAGGGGGGCGGAGGACCAAGTGGGCTTACTCGGGAACCCTTGAAAGGGAACGTGAGGCAGACCTCACCACGCCCGCTCTATCTTCCTAGCAACCCACCGTCTCTCTCTTGCTGCTTGGGGAATAACTCAAAGATGTTTGAAATGCAGGCCAGGCCAGGCATTCTTGGGTGCAATTCCATAGCTTTGGGCTGGAATTTAGCAATAGGCATCCCAGGGGAAATAGGGTCTAGGGCAAGGCAGCTTGTAAATCCAGACAGAGCTGTGGATAGAACCCAGGGTCCTAGCTTCCACTGCTGTAATTCACTAGAACCACCCCCCCTGCCCTTCCACAGAACCCAGAAATCCTGGCGCCCAGACCCTGCTCTAACCCACAAGACCCCACAGCTGGGGACAGAACTCAGGGGGCCTGGCTCCCACCCACTATCCCCTACTCCCCTCCAGAGAACCCAGGAGTCCTGGCTCCCAGCCCCCCTGCTCTAACGCATCACACCTCACTCCCTTCCCAGAGCTGGGGATAAAACCCAGGAGTCCTGGCTCCCAGCTCCCTTTGTTCTAACCCACTAGACCCCACGCCCCTTCCAAAACCAGCAGGCGAACACTGGAATCCAGATTCTTGGAGGGGGGCAGTTGTTCCACTGCAATTTTTCATCTGGAAAAGCCCTGGGGGGAACACACATTAAAATGGCTTCCTTTACCATATATGCTAATAACCTGCTGTGTAGCACATGCACACAGAATTGGTAGGTCTGTCGTGTCTCCCCACATGCAGGGCATGTTCACACATTACATGTTGTTGAGTACCAGTGCAGTAAGTGGCAACTCGCCCTGTAGCAAGCAATCCATTAGCTGGAATGTCCGATTTTATCGGGGAGTGAATGCGTGGGAAACTGCTACTTGGAGCCCCAGATGATATCCCAGAGTGCAACCTCCTGACCAGAATGCAGACAGTATAGGGTGCCTTCTCTGGGTCCCTTCCTTCCCATGTTTACCACGTTTCGATGATCAGCCGAGGACTGGAAATTAGACATGGGCTACTGGCTGTGTTTACAGGTTATGTTGGCTCTCTGTGAGCCAATCCAATAGCCTGCAGCTCCAGTTTAAACCAGGGCTGATAAACACAGGTTGGTCGCTTGCCCAACCAGCGTTAATGCGTTCACACAAATGGAAGGAAAGCAGATTTGGGGAGATACGTACTTGGAAAAGGAATGTGTAAAAGGGGAGTCGAGTCTTTGACACACATGTACACATGCTCACACACTAGGGCGTCGCCAGACGTGACAGGAAACAGGAACAATCCATCTTGTGTTTCCCACCACAGGCTTCTAGTTGGCTGCCCAGACATATGGGCTTGGGTAGCTGCTGCCATGGACAGGATTCTAGTGGGGGGACACGCCCCCCCCACCCCCCAACAGAGTTCCAGGGTCATGGAGGGCAGGGCCGCCCTTGAGGCTGTGGGCCTGGGAGGGGCGGCAGTGGCCTGCTCCAACCCCCCACCCCCACGCACCAGTGAGCTCCCTGGCTGACTCCATGCCGTAGTCGTTACTATGGGCCAGGACCTGCTCCTCATTTGCAGGCGGACGAGGCGGCACAATTGGGTAGCAAACACATAGTGGGTCCCCAACAGATCGAACATTTGCAGCTCCCAACGCGTGGGCCGCGTTACCTCCGGCAACACCCATGGCCCCTTCTCTTGCACACAAAGTTTCAAACCCTTGACTTTAAAACTGGGACACAGGCTTCTCAAAGCAGTTGGCGGTAAACACCCCATTACTGGGATCGGTCGGAGCCCCTGGTGGCTCTTCTTCAACAGCTAAATTAATCCCCCGAGGAAGCCGTCTGTGACAAAACAAGCAGCAAAAACAAGGAGTCTGGCTGAGGAGGATGGAAAACAAATCCTCGTGTTCCCAATGGACAAGATCCCACCCACCCCGGCTTGGCGGCAGCTGCGGGTAAACAGCCCAATGCATCCGTAACATGCAGGAGCTACCCCTCCTGACGGAGGGAGCATTGCACAGACTGGCGGAAAGGAGTGGAGTAACAGCTGCCCAGAAGGAAGGGGGAAAGTCCCACCCTTGCACAAGAAGAGGGAGACATCCCCAACCTCCCTCTCCAGTCTGGGGTCAATCAGCTTAATTGCAACCACCCCTGCCCTGGATAAGGTGAGAATGGAGCCTGCGATTCAGCAGGGAAATGTTCGTTCTGTCCTTTGCCGGCAGCGTGGTAGTGGGAGGGGGAACCCCACTTTTGACCCCATTGTCCTTTAAGCCTGGACCTTTAGGAGTGCTATCAACCAGCCTGCTACCAGGAAGGAGGGGAGCTGAAGCAGTTGGCAGGGAGGGTTTTGCTGCCCCCCTGCTGCTGGTCCAAGCGCCAGCCCCAACCTCTCCCCAACCAGGAGAGGGGCTGGGGCTTGCATAGCAGGGCAGACACTCAGGACTTCCTGGCCAGTTTAGAATGGCTGGTGTGCCCCCCACCACCACCCTACAAGACCCCCCCCAAGCAAGTTTACCATCCTGAGTAATGAGGGAGAGCTATCACCCCTTGGCCTCCCCCCCCCCATAAAAATGAGGGTAGCTTAACCCACTTGTGTGGCATGGGAGTAGTTCCTCACTTAACTGTGCCCCTTTCCCCCAAACCCCTCTCCCACCGCGGTCTACTCTGAGCAGAGAGCCCTGCCTGGCCTTGGCAGTCACAGCTGCTGCTCCAGGGCTCAGGCTGCACCTACGTGCCAGCTGCGAGACCCGGGACCCTGACCCCTTCAGCTCCCCGCCCTCCCGGCAGAGGGGGTTCCCAGCACACGCAGCAAGCCGGCAGCACCCCCCATTGGGCAGGGATGAGACAGAAGGAGCTGGGGCCTGCCGCAACAGCAGCCTGCGAGCCCAGCACCATAGCTGCAGACAGAAAGCGGAGACTCCCCAAAGTCGTAGCTAGGCCAGAGAAGACGGAATGGGCCTCCCTGAGGCACTTAGCGGGTCCTCGGTAGGAGCGAATCCCCCACTGGGTGAGGCATGCGTTCCATATGCGCTCCACACACCCCAAACTCTAGGGCCTGGTCCAGCTACACTGCCTGTTCCTATTACAGCTATGTTCTTGGGAATCCTGTCCCCTCCTACCGGCTCCCATCTCCAGAGCACCTCAGCACTCCCCTCCGAGAGAGCCTTCCCCACCACCCTGGAAGAGTCCTCTCACCCCTCTCCTCCCTGGAGACTTTCCCTGAGGTGCTGGTCCTGTGCTCCTCCCCAGAAACAATCTCCGAGAGGCTAGTTCCCCTCCCCACACCATGATCGACAAGAGATTAGCTTGTGAGCCTCATGATCTGCTTCTTGGCTGCCCTGATGTAATGGAAACAGGCCCTTGGCCGCTGTTGGAGGCTTGATGGAACACCGGCAAGGACAACGACCATGAGCCACAAACCGCTTACCCCAGAACCGCCCTGCTACAGCCTTGGGGTTGGGGGCACATAGACACACACACATCACAGGGCTTCGTACTCTGGGCTAAGCAGTTTGCGGATCACGGCCTACGTTCTTATGTTCCTCGTGCAGCCACACTCGGCGCAACCCTGCTTCATGCAGAGACCGGCCCTCCTCCCAATCCCCTCTTGCGGTTCGCTCTCGCCATGCAGATTGATGCTGCTAATTAGGCACGTGCAGAAATAGCCAGGGGACAGGAGGGATATTTATTCATAAAGTGCGCGCCATTCAAGAGAGTCGTTTTAAACGTGGGAGGGAGGGAGGGAGGGGGTTCATCGCCTTCCTATTAAAAACCCCTCGCAAAGACGGCCAAGCTAATATTTATACGATAAACATTGCTTTCGACAAGTGGGCTCTCACCTCCCCAAAGTGTCATTTTATTAAGTATTTCACTCTATCTGTGGCACTTAAGGAACTTGGCTAATTTGTGCCAGCTCCGGCAGCGCCCGCGTTTAGCACCACCCGAAATCTGCCGCTCCCCACCGTTCATTAACGCAGGTGACTCGAATGGTTTTGGCTGGCGTCTCTGGAGGAACAACAGCAAGCAATTTGCAGCTCGGCTTTGCAAAGCGCCCGTAATTTAATAGTGAAACGTTTAAGAAAAAAGGGAGAGGAAAGCCGGGGGTGGGGGTGGAACCCGCTTTAAAATGCAAATCATTCCCTTTTCTTCTGGCAAAAATACTCAGCTGCTAAACTTATTAGGTGAAACATAAACCTCTTCAAGGTGAGACAAAGCAGGCGCATTAACTGCCTGCCACAGTTAGTGAAGAGGCCTGCCTAAATAAAATACAGCAGTCTGAATCCTCCCTGCACCTAGGAGGAGTTGGGAGTGGGTCAATCAGACTATTTCAGTGAATGGAGGTTAGCTGAAAGCCATTGTGGCCATGTGGAACTGAGTTCAAATCCTGGCTCTGCGGGTGGCCTTGGGCAAGTCACTGGCTGTACTCGCACAAGACTTTTCTCCTGCTTGTACTCTTTATTGTGGGAGTTTGCATTCCCGCATTTTGTTTCCATGTTCCCTTCCCCCACCTCAAAAGTTCGCTCCCCGCCTCAAACGTTGCTGCAGGTACTGCCGTAACCACCAATAGGTATCCCATTATGCTTCCCCCCCGCCCCCAAACGCACACACTTTTTCTTATCAACAATTAATTGGTCCAGCTGGGCAGGCAGGGAGGGGATTCATCCTGTGAGGGAGAAATCACCTCTATCCCCTCCTGCAGCAATTCAGGTGTACTGATAGGCAAATTAATCCCTTCACGCATTACAAGAAATGGAGCGTGATGGGTTTAGTCCCATTGCTTTCCGGCTTAACTTTTGGGGAGTTAATGTGTATTACACCCAGTGTATCCTGCGACCTAACCCTTTCACAAATTAAAAACGAAAGTATTAAGCATCTTATGTGAATGCAGCTACTGTCCCCCGGCCTTAGTTCCCCATCTGTAAAGTGGGACTACCATAAATGGTAGTTAGCAGGGTCTTCCCACTCACTAGAGGAAGGAGGACAGCCTGCCCAAGTCAATGGCCTTCTGCATAATCCTCAGACCTTCCCAAGCACCAGAGATGGCCCTCCCCATGGCCCCACAAGCACGCTGCTCTCTCTCTCTGTCTAGGAATTTCATGGCATGTAGTAGCATAAGGGCTTGAGTGACTGATGGCATTTGATTTCACGAGGAGCAGGGGAGCTTTAGGGAAAGGGTCTTGCGTTGCCACTTACTGTTTCTGTGAAAAGATATGGCGGGGGGGGGGAAGAAAAAATGTATTTTGTCTGAGGCTGCAAAACAGCTTGAGTGGGTCCTGCCAGCCAGCTGGTGACTAGGGCTGCCACACATCGAGGCTTTGCCCAGAGATACCAGCGTTTGACCCAGAGCCTTGGGGCTGCAGTTGGAAACCAAGACCTCTCCAGGGACGCCCCAGTACTCCAGAGAATTGGGGTTTCTGAGGCAGGAAAGGGGTGTGACAGCCCTTTGACTCCACCCCTGCCCCCTCTGGCTGAAAGCCCCAAGGGAGGCAGCAACCCTGCTTGAAAACCTGTAGCCAGGTTCTGCAGATTCCTGATTCTCAGGGATGACAGACATATGCACGTTGACTCCACGCATCACCGGAGGCTCGAGAAGCTCATTGGAGCTGCCCCAGTGACAGGATTTGGATGAAACGCACGTTTCATCCCCCCCCCGCCAAAAAAAGAAAATTGTCCCAAAAACCAATGTTTAGTTTTTCATAACGTGGGAAGGGACCCGATCTGCCGTACGCGCAATGAGGGCTCCACGCTGCACCACCCCAAAACCAGCTGTGCAGCCTTATGGGCAGAGAGCTGAGATCACTGTATTTCCGCGAGGACAGGTCCTCGGTGGGATGGTGGTAGCAGCAGCAGAATTGGCAGCAGGGGCAGAAACGCGTGAACGGCGATCAGGCGCAATAGTTAAAAGCGTGGGAGAAGAGACTGGTGGGAATGCTCGCTTCCTCTCTCACCATAGTGGAAGCTTCTAGCTCAGCCAGAGTGGAGTTTCTCATGTCCCCCCCAAGAATGACTTCCATGCCACCCCACCCCCCTTTTGGGACTTAGTAGATTAGATGTCCCCTTTAAGTTCCCATCCTGTGGGTTAATGCCAGAGCTGAAACAAATATCTGTGGCTAATATCGGAGTTGACAGTTTTGCCCGCTGTGAATTGGGTCTAACGGAGCGGATAAAAATGCTCTTCATCCCGGCATCATTTGGATATTTGTCCTGGGTTTCTGGGGGTTTTTCCCCAGTCATTTTGGTTTGGGTGTTCAGCCAAATAACAGAGGTGATTGGGGGGAAAAACAGAGTACCTGAAAGGGACTATCCAAATATGCAGATCCAGTAACATCATTTTGGGTGCAGATATTTATTCAGAGAGCTATGTGAAAATTCAAATAATATTTGTGATTTTTTTTTTAATGCCTAATCAACCCTCAGTTCTAATTAAGGCCTCAGTGGCAGAGACTGTAAACCAGGGGCAGGGAACCTCAGGCCTGGGGGGGCCAAATGCAGCCTATGGCTAGTTTTTATGTGGCCCCTTCCCAGGTCCTGGATTTGGCCCCTGGATCCAGTTCCTACTACGGTTGGTTTGAACTGAAATAGCCATTCCGATTTCATGGGAAAGTTCCGCAACATCAGAACGGCTGCCAGAACAAAACTTTGTCCGATCTGAAATTTCGTTGTCCGATCTGAATTCCAGTCAGACTAATCAAGCCGCCCACTTCCATCAAAACTGGAAAATAAGCAGAATTAGCATTTCAGCCCTAGTTCCTACCCCCAAGCACTGAAAAACTGAGCTCAGGGGAGGGGAACAGAGATTAGGGCGGGCACACAAGGAGAGGGGACAGATCCATGATCTGGAGCCTCCTCTTCCTGACTGCACACACACACACACACACACACCCAAAATCCATGTGGTCCTCGTATTCGTACTAATTTTCAAAGTGGCCCCTGGGAAGGAAAAGGTTTTCCAACCCCTGCTGTAAAAAATAAACATTCAAAAGCTTCTTACATTGTCCACATTTTAAAAAAAATATATATATATACTTAAACATTTTTAAAAATTCAAATAAAAAATTCAAACCAAGTTAGCTCAGCCTCAGCCACTCAGCCCAATGCATTGATTGTGCTGCATCGTCAGCGTCGTGGTGGGTCGGGAGTAGTTTAGTGCTTAATTGATTAACAGGTCGATTAATTGGTTAAAAGCCACCCAGTTAATCTACTGAAGATTTTAATCAGTGGCCAGGCATTTTAACAAGCACAGGGATGGCTCCCGGCCACTTTGCAGGGACACGGCAGGGCAGCAGCGGGCGGAACCCTGGAACCTCCAGCAGCAGGATTTCATGTCGCAGGCTGAATTTGGGAGGCTGGTGGTAGCAGCAGGGTAACCAGCTGAGCCAGCCAGTCCCCTGTCGTGGTACCTTCTGATCCATCCTCTGCTAGACAAAGCAACCATCAGACTCACTCAGCTATTTCCTGAACTCAACCCATCCAGCTTGACGGCTGCCTTGGGCTTTCTACTCCTTGCTGTTCTGAATAAGTCACTCTGCTCTCAACCTCCCCCCATCCTCCCTCCCTGCTCCTAAACTTCCCCTGCTGCATTCCTCCGTGCCAGAGGGATCGGGGAAATCACAGAATCTGGAGCAAATTAGCCAGATTCCCCCCCTCCCCCTAATCTAAATTGAAAATTACATCTTTGTTTTGGAAAGTCTTTCTGCCTTGGAATAAGATCAACTACTTTATTCATCCCTCAGTAGACACTGTGGCCTAGTCCAGTGGTTAGGGGGTGGGGTCAGGGGGCTGGGAGCTAGGACTTCTGGCTTCTGTCCCCAGCACTGGGAGAAGTGGTTGTGGGGCAGGGAGGGAACCAGGAATTCTGGGTTCTGTTCCAGCTCTGGCAGACAAATGGGGTTTAGCAGCTAGAGCAGGGGGGGCTGGAGCTAGGACTCCTGGGTTCTTTCCCAGCTATGGGAAGGAAGTGGATCTAGTGGTTAGAGCCAAGACTCTGGCACCGCCATTCTCTTTCTCCTCCCTAGGCCCGTTTCCCCATTGCTAAAACCAGGATAGCATCCCCTTTGCTGGCAGGTTGTGAGAGCGAATCAGCTACCATGACCCTTGGCCAGGAGATGTGCAAAGTACGGTTTTCTTTAGAAGCCCATGGTGGGGGGAAACGTAGTCATTTATTTCCCCAGCTCTTTCAAGGCACAGACAATCCATTCCTTCAGGAGGCCTGGGCTCCAGCCACCCCGCTGAGGCTAAACCCTGGTGTCAAGACTCTGGACGTGTCCTCTCTCTACTCTTGGAGCGAAGAGCAGATTAACCCAAGCGTGAAGCAACCGCAAAGCCACAGGCAGCAGCCGAGCACAGGAAAACGGCACAGAGGAGGCACCACAGACACCTCAAAGCCAGGACGTGGAATCCAAGCAGGAGCTTGCGCTGGTGTCAATGGCTGCATGAGGGGCAGGATCCAGGCCGAATACCTTGTCATCAAGACAGTCCAGAGGTCAATGCAGCCGCTTCCTCAACTGGAGTAAATCAACCCTGCTCCGCTGGACTCAATGGGAGAGGGGAGGGCAGTTCCCTTACTGGTGTAAATCAGCCTCTCTCTATTGGGAGTCAACAGGGCCAGATCCTCAGCTTGAACCACTGGAGTTGGAAGGGCCAGATTCCTTCCTGGTGTAACCTGGCCTTGCTCAGCAGGAGTCACCAGGGCCTAACGAACCCCTTGCTGGTAGTTACTTCCCCTTTCGGGTTTCCCTTGGGGGAGTCTCCACAATGCAAAAGGGGAGGGTCTCCCCTCCAATCCCTCTGTCGGATGTGGCTCCATCGCCATGGAGCATTGTGATGTCACAACGTTCTGAAAGGGGCGTGGCTGCATCAGAAGGGGGCAGCAGTCCCTTTGCCCCGCCCACTTTGGGGGGTGGCTCTGCCCCTTTCCCGGTCAACGTGCATGGGACGGTGGCTAGCATCCTCGATGAGGCAAATCCATCGCATTCCACTGGAATCACTGGGGTGAACCCTGTCGGCAGGGCAGGAGGGAAGACTGTTTCTGTGAGGGAGGCAGGTGACATTGGGCAAGGACTATAACGACAAACCTGCTCTCCTTTGGGAGGCTGTGAGAGCTAGCAAGCCGATAGGAAAGGGGGAAAGCCAGGCGATGGGAACCGGGGCTGCCAACTGGGCCCATTTATAAGGAACACTTATGAAAAACACAAGTTGCAGGGCCTGCAACATGTCTTTTTTATAAATGTTCCTTAGAAATGGGCCCAGTTGGCAGCCCTAGATGGGAAGTGGGAACGCTCCCTGCCAGCCAACGCCCTACCTCCCACCTACCTCTGTTCTACCCAACCCAAGGCGCACAGCGGGAAGGGGGGCGCTCTGTGCAGCGCCAACCCCAGCCTCTAGGAGCCACTCTTCACACACCCCTCTCCCGCTGCAATCCTGACTGGGATGGAAGGGTCTCATTGGCGGTAAACATGGCGCTCAATGCGTTACCTTTCGAACCGTGCAGAGCCGAGGAGAGAAAGCGCCGCGGAGACGGGCGCGCGGCTAGCACCGCGAAATCAGAGTCTTCTAGAGGCGTCTCGTTTTATTCCAGATCGTGGGTGGAAAACTCAAGCCAGTGATGATCCCCCCCAGGGCCGGCCCCACCCCCAGAAGACACAGAATCAGAAAGGGAGACTGGAGGCCCCATCCCTGCAACTGACAGCTTGGGGGAAATAGCTTAGATAAATACCCACCGGCTCCTTCGGACCTCCGCAGTGGTGCGCCGGCCCCAGCCACTCCCGCGGAAGTCACAGCGATTCAAAATTACAAAGGGGACTCCCTGTGTGTCACTCCAAACTGGACAAATGGGGGCGGCCACCAGGAGAGCTTCGGGGGCTAAGGGAGAGGGGCTCCCCCAGCTTTGGAACGTTCCTATTCCGGTTCCTTCCCTCCCCTGTGGTTCTCTAATTCACGTTCCCGCAAGAATCACGTTTTCCAAATGTTGGTGGGGGGGGATCAACTTGAATCTCGAGTAGCAGCCACGTCGTTTCAAAGATCAATTCATGCTGATCTCTTTGTCCCAACTGGATCCCCTGGCCCTCCCCATTCAGATTTTCTCGCTCCCATAGAGTCAGGACCTCCCCCCCCAACCCGGTTCCTCCTCCCCCCCCCCACCAAGGTTTTTCCGAGAAACCAAANTCCCCCGCCGAACCCGGTTCCTCTCCCCCCCCCCACCAAGGTTTTTCCGAGAAACCAAAGTGCACTCTTTTGCGCGCCCTTTGAACTCCTTCTCGTTAGGTGCCTTGAAATTTTCAACGTTTGAGATGAATGTGTCGCCACTTTTCCCCCCCTCCCTTTTTGGTCCTTCTTTTTTTCATATGAAACGAAACAAAAAAAACAAAAAAAAAACAAAAACCCAAGGGGGGAAAAATTGTATGAGTTTTATCTTTCCTTGTCCTTTCTTGAAATAAAATAGAAAGATTTAACTTTGACAGTGGTCTTGGCTGTATCTCTGCCGTCGGGGGGGTGTTAGCTAGGGGCTGGAGCTAAGGATGGGTCAGCCAGGACAATATCATATATTTAACTAGTGGTGCTTTATTCTCTGAGGACAGGACGGGGCGTTCGTTTCTGCAAGCGGAACAGGATTGTGGGCTCAGGATGCTTATGAGCTGTTCTCAGGATGGGGGAAGGAAGCGGAGGGTCCAGGTCATGGATCCATCGACAATCCCTGAGGGCATGCCCCTCATCTCGGCTTCCTTTCCCCCTGAGCCTGAATGAGCCAGTGGGGGTGAACTCTCTTCATTGCTACCCCCTCCTCCGCACGCCCAGTGAGTGTGCTCAGTACTTGAGGGTAGAGACCAGATCCGGGGGCCTAAAAAGCCAGCCATGGGGCAGATTCACCCATGGACCAGAGGTTTCCCACTCCTGTCCTCAAGCTTACCCTCTATCTAGTCATCCATCCGTCCTGCCAACTAGCCCTGTCCTCTCCCATCCATCTTCACCCGGTTCATCCCACCGGCTAGTTCCCTATACATCCCACTTTATCCCTCCCCTCCCAATACATCCTCCTCTCTTCCCCCCACCCAAACGCCCATAACCAGGACTGAGGGGATGACCTAATTGCCCCATAGGAGTCACTGGCCAGCCCCCCGATGCTGCAGGGGCCCAATCCCACCTAGAAGCCATAAAAGGACAATGTACACGTCATGGGGCATGGCCACCCCCAATCCCAAAGGACTGACTTGCTGCCCATCCCCGCACACCGAGGCCCCACCACCCACTCCTGAGGTTCCAGGGCTGCCTGCATACCTAGGCCTCCCTCGCTGGGTGTCTGGCGTGAAAGGCTTCTAGGCCTACCCCAGGCCCTGCCGTTATCCTGGTGTGCTTCAGCTCCCCCCGAAGCAGGGTTTGGGGGGGGCATGAGTGACCCACAGGCTCCTCTCTCTCTCTCTCCCTGCCTGTTCTCTTTCCATGGAAAGGTCAGAGCCGTTCCCCCAGCGAGGCCGAGATGAAAGCAGCCCTTAGCAAATCTGCCTGCCTGCCCCGGTATATCGAACGGGGTGGGGTGGGAATTATTTCCTGTCAGTTGTAATAGCAGTTTCTGCTAAATGTAACGTTAAACCCGAGCTCATTACTTCTGCATTAAGCCAGGATCCCCACTGGGCCTGGCCACGGGTTAATGGATTTCTCCTGAGGACGGACAGAGGGGCCGTTTCTCGACCTGCAGGCTTCCTCCGGAGCAGGCAGACACAGTCCGGGACCCCACCCACTCCGAAAACCTTCTGTGGGAGTTTCTCTGGCTGCAGGAACGGCCAGGCATGGGTGCGGGGGGTAGAAATGAAGGAAGTTCCCTTGAAGCCACCTTTATGCCCACTGGCTCATTTAGGCTCTGCCCTGGCATGGGAGAGGGGGCTGCTGCTAGGGGGAACGGAGCACAGGAAGCTTAAGGGGGGGGGGGGGGAGTTTCTCATTTTTTGGAAAAGGGTTTCTAGCCCACTGCAAAAAGTCTGGAACTGTGACTGCACCATGAACTCGACCCACCGGGCCGGGGAAGCAAGCAGTCAGCTAAAACGGACTGGGCTTTGTTCAAGACAATCCCACTTTTTGTGGTGGGGAGGCAACCCTGCCCCCCCACTCGTGACACGCAATGACTACGGGGGCCAGCGGAAGAGAGACTGAATGAGAAACAGGCTGGAGAGATGCGGCAGGAATGGACTCGCTGATTCCAGTCCTCCCGCGTCCTCCCTTCTAACCAGCGCAGGGCTAAGATCGCGGCCCTGGGGATGCTTTGATCTGTCCTTGTTCTGAAAGCAGCGCACAGCCCTATTAACACCAAGGGGGGGGAGCCTTCTGCCTGCCAAAGGGAGGTCAGGAGAAGGCCCCAGCCCTGCGATGAACCGGTGATTTAATCAGCCCTGCGCTGGGGCTGGAAGCTGAGAAAATTAAGCCTGCCAAGGAGATAGAAATAGGCATGTCTTTGCAGGCTGTGCAAATATGGTTTCTCCAAGCTGGCATCGTGCAGCTCCAGTTACTGCTTGTTCCCAAGAAAAGCAAAGTGCAGCAGAGACATCCAAATCACCTTAACTCTGCCCGGAAGGGACCCCATCCAGCAGGCCGTGAGGCAGAGGAACCAGTGGGTATAATGGCCATTGCTGGGGGAAGGGGCTGGGGTGATTGTAACACACGTGTACAGGCGACAGTCCTGGCAAAGTCCAAACGGCACTTTCCCGTAACCACGGAGCAGACTGTGGTAAGTTTACCACAGTCCCAGGAGTGGGGAACCTCAGGACCAGGGGCCAAATGCAGCCTGCGACTGGTTTTTATGTGGCCCCTGGATCTAGTTCCTACCCTCAACTATGAGTGTATACAGGCCTGCAATGGAGCCCTGACCCCTGTTAATTGAACATCCCCTCTCAAGGGCAGTAGCATTTCCCTTTTTCTAATGGGAGAGTCAGAGTCGAACCCTTCCATCAAACATTCTATGGCGAGGGGGTGGGTGTCACGGTACTCCCCTCAGAGGATTCCCCTCTATTTTCTACACATTAGTTCACAAACTGAGCTTAACCCTTCACGGTCAGGGCGCCACTGTCACGGCTTGGAGGTCCGCACCCCCACTTTACCAGGTTTGAGTGACTCAGTTTCCCTCGCTCACAGCCCACTTGGATCAGTTTTCTCTCTGGCTGATTCAATCCTGCAGCAGGGACAACCCCTTTGTCACTCAAGGGCCCGATCCTTCATGTTTACAGACTCTTTATCTCTGGGGTCTCAAGAGCTTGAAAGCCCTTGTTGCTCACTTGTGTTTCAATGTTAGACACAGACACTTCATAAAGATAAGTCAGTTTATTGATTACATAAGCAAGATAGTTGATACAGAGTGGTTACTAGAAATCAAAGGTGAATATAATGCATTCCTAATTTATACTGGTTGGGTTCCTAAAGAAGCATCTTACCCTACAAGGTCCATAAGTTCCGGTTCCTCAGTCATAGATGTAGAATGACTGGGCACTGGTCTCTTAGTTGGTAGAAAGCAAATTCATGTCTCTCAGTCCGTGGCTTCCAGCCTTGCTTGCTGGCAGGTTTCAGGATGCAGATGCAGTTGCTCAAGATGGCTCTGAACAAGAGATAGCCTGAAGATGGCTTAATGGCCTCCTTAAATACCAATTCTGAGTCTTTTGTCTCTCCTTCCCGCCCTGGAGAAACCTGCGGTCTGTCACGTAGGCAACCCAGGCAAACATGAAGGTCCATTTGCATCTCCACAGGGTTCTGTCTGGCCAGAGTTCCCAAATACACATTCCATCTCTTTGCATTTCCTGGAGTTTTGTCCGTGCCACAGTCCTGATTTGGGTTGCACCTTTTGCTTTACATATTTACTAGACTTGTAGTCTACATGTAGGCCAGTATCACACGTGTGTTATCCTATGTTCCTCCGTGACAGTGGGCACTGCCATTTTGTACAGGGCCCTAACTTCCCTGGATCCACACTGCTGCCTGATGTTGTTCCTCCTTCCCCTTGAGCCCGTTCCCTCTTGCCCCATCCTCAGTGGTCAGAAAAGATTAAATTCCTCTCTCCATCAGAGCGGTGGTTGACAGACTTGAAAACAGTGAGCGTCCCTCTCTCCCATCGGCCTTTTCTTAGCAAGATAAAACATGCTCCTAGTTCTTTCAACCTTTCCTCTCAGGCCCTGCTTCCAAAATGCTTTATCATCTTCGTCGCTCTCTGCTGAGCCCTCTTCAATTTACATGCATCGTTCTTGAACTGCGGTGCCCCGCTCTGGACACGCTGCCAAAGTCGAGGCCAGACCAGAGCGGAGTGCAGTGGAGCGATTACACTCCAAATTGTACTTAGACTACTTCCCTTCAAACATCCCAAAGCAGCCCTCACCTTTCCTTCCAACAGCGCACCGCCTTTGCCAGTTGATCCCCCCCACTATGGATCCACCCCTCTCCAACCCCCACACTCACCTCCCCATGTCAGAACAGTGACCTATGGGAATAAGTTCCCAGGACAGTCTTGGGAGCAAAGAACCTAAATAGTTTCAAAAGAGTCAGATAAATTTGTGACACACAACTTGGGAGGCGTTTTCTATTTGATATCATGGGGAGGGGGAATTGTTTGTTTCCCAAAATTGAAGCATCAAAGTTGTCTGCAACTGAAGGTGGGACTGATGGATGTTCTGGTGCCGCCTGGTACTAGAATTCTGCTCAGTGCCTGGCTGCTTTGCACACTCAGGGTCAAACTGATTGAACCACATATTTGGGGCCAGAAAGGAATTTCCCCCCAGGTCGCACTGGCAGTTGTTTCCGAGGGGTTTCTGCCTTCCCCTGCAACACGGATGAGGCTCACTTACCGAGACATCTTTCATTAGAGTTTGCTCCCTCTTGTTTCAGGTCATTTGCAATTTCTGTTTATGGCAGATTTATTTTTATTCTAGGCTTGGGTTCCTGTTGGTGGATTTTTTTTCTGTGTGGCCAGTTCGGCTTGGTGAATTCTGCATTCGTGCAGGGGGTGGGGGGCTGGATGACCCCACTCCAGCCCCAGCACTCTACGATACCACACCTTTCGCACCCAAATTGACATGGATCACAGGAGATGGGGCTGCTGGGGTGACAGGAGAATCCCCTACAGGTGGGGAAATACAGGAGAATCACATTTCAGCCCCCCTCCCCAAAGAAGTGTAAGAGTCACATAACATCCATGAGCGCCATAAGGGAAAGATTGCAGCAAACTCTGAAGGGAGTTGGAGTTCCAGAGAGCGTGAAACCATTCAGGGGTAAACAGGGGAGATCCACTCAGCCTGTGGATGGCACGACACCATTAGCAGCCCCATGCACAGAGTCTCCGAATCATAAAACTGTAGAGTTGTGAGAGACATCAAGGGGCATCTAGTCCAGCCCCCGCTCCAAGGCAGGGTCTCCTCTGCCTGCAGCATCGCGGACAGATGCTCGTCCATCTAGTCCAGCCCCCGGCTCCAAGGCAGGGTCTCCTCTGCCTACAGCATCGCGTCCAGATGCTCGTCCATCTAGTCCAGCCCCCGGCTCCAAGGCAGGGTCTCCTCTGCCTGCAGCATCGCGGACAGATGCTCGTCCATCTAGTCCAGGCCCCGGCTCCAAGGCAGGGTCTCCTCTGCCTGCAGCATTGCTGACAGATGCTCATCCATCTAGTCCAGCCCCCGGTTCCAAGGCAGGGTCTCCTCTGCCTACAGCATCGCGGACAGATACTCGCCCATCTAGTCCAGCCCTCGCTCCAAGGCAGGATTTCCTCTCCCTACAGCATCGCGGCCAGAGGCTCGTCCATCTAGTCCAGCCCCCCTGCTCCAAGGCAGGATCTCCTCTGCCTGCAGCATCGCGGCCAGATGCTCGTCCAGCCGGGTTTTGGAAACCTCCAAGGAAGGAGATTTCTCCCACAACTCCCTCAGCGACCATTTCTTCTCCCCAACAATTCTCACAGTTAAGAACATTTTTCCTACTATCCAGCTGGAATCTACATTGCTGCCATTCAGGCCTATTCTCTCTTGTTCTATCTTCTGTGGAGAATAATTTCCCTCCAACTTTTCAATGGCATCCCTTTAAATATCTGTACCCCTCTACGCTCGACATGACGACGGGCTGCTGCCTTCTCCCCGATGGTCTGTAACACCCCCAAAGGTCAGCCAGGGTCGCCCTCTTGCAAGAGCCATCACTGCACCACATTCCTATGACAAAGACAGGCAGAGAGAGATTCTCGGCGGCTGCCCCATAGCTCTGGAGCTCCCATCACCTGGAGTTTCGCCACAGCCCAAATACTGGAGGCAACGTAAGACCTATTTATTTGGCCAGACATTTGGAGGGTGGGGGTAAGATTTGGTGATTTGTTTTAACTGGACTTTATATTTCTATTAGAATTTAGATTTAGATTTATTTTTTTCATCCCACCCTATCCCTTAGGCTCAAGGTGGCTTACAGTTAGTAAGTTACATAATTGTAACATTAACTAACTACCCTCCCCTGAAGCCAGGGCTGGCGCTGCCATAGAGGTAGCACAGGCAGCCGCCTGGGGCAGCAAGTTCAAGGGGGTGGCTCTCCCCCTGATCCAGCCGCCACCAAGCTGGCCGGATCCCCCAAGCTTGAACTTGCTGCCCTGGGCTTCTCCCGCACGCCACTCCTGATCCAGCCATGGAGCTTGGCAGTGGTGGCTGGATCAGGACGGGGCCGGGCTGCCCCTTCGATCCAGCCACCACAAAGCTCCATGGCAGGAGCGGGGGCAGCGGCTCCAACTATCCTTGCGCCGCTCCTGCCTGATGCGTCTCCAATTTGTCTACATCCTTCTTCAAGCGCGGTGCCCAAAACGGGACACAATACTCCAGGGGAAGTCGCCTCGCTGTCGCTGCGTGAGCACAGCGGACTTTAGGATGGACGGCAGGGATGGGAAATGGATCCATCAGGCCTCTATCTATACGGAATCAACAAACAACAAAAAAACGGTGTCACGGAAGGACTGCGTTTTTGAATTCATCAAAAGTCAGTGCTTGACTTTCCTCTAGTTTTGTGTTGTGCACCTTTCTGGCTTTCACTGAGATCTTAGGTAACAATAATTTGATCCGCATCTCGTTGGGGATCTGTTCTCGTTGAAATGTGTATTTTGCGGTTGTGAAGCAGTCATCTATGCAGTCTTTGTCGTCATATTGAGGAATGAGGGGTGCGTAGTCTCGGACTCTGCCTCCATCGTTATTCCCTGAAGGGAGTTGAGGGACAACTCCTAGGGTCACCTGTGTCTTCAGGATCTCAATTTGGTGCATTCTTTCTCTTTCTCTCTCCTCTGCTTGCGTTTGTCTTTCTTTTCCCTTCTCCTCCGCTTTCATCCTTTCAAGTTCGAACTGCATCCGCCGCTCTTTCTCCTTCTCCTCTGCCTCCGCTACCTATTTCAGCTGCTGTAGTTTGAGCTCCTGGTCCATTTTCAGTTTGGCGAGCTCTGCTTCGTTGTTTGAGCCGTGCCCCTGGTTGTCTCCAGGTGTTCCAGCTCCCGCTTGCGGGTTAGGTGGAGGGAGTTTTTGCACACCCACTCCAATCCCATCCGTCCCCTTCGTGCTCAGCTCAAATTCTCGTATCAGCTGCTTCAGTTGCTGTTTAGTTTCCCTCTCTATTTGGAGGTGTCTGGCTTGCGCCTTGTTTTCCAATTCTGGCTTCGAGAGCTTGGAGAAATGCTTTGGCAGCCCTATTTTGATATCTGTCCCTGACACCCGAAATCAAAACTAAAACAACCAACACAGCGCACTCTGTTCAAAGATCTGCTTATTTCACTCTCAGAGCTGAGTTCCAGAAGCGCTGGCGATCTCACTCTCTGCAGAGATGGGATTTACTCCCCGCAGAGGATTCCACTCATTTGGCTATCCTCCTCTACTTCCTACACATTGCTACACAATTCTGAGCGTAGCCTTTCTGGTTGGGCGCCACTGTCACGGGTTTGAGGGTCCAACACCCCACTTTCCTGGGTTGAGTGACTCAATTTCCCTCACTCGCAGCCCACCTGAACCAGTTCTCTCGCGGCTGGTCCAGTTCTGCAAAGGGGAAATCCTTTTGCCACCCAAACTCCCGTTCACAGACTCTCTCTCTCTCTCTCTCTGGGTTCGCAAGAGCTTGGAAACTCAAGTTGCTCAGCTTGTGTTTCCAATGTTAGACCACAGACACTTCTTCATAAAGATAAGAAAGTTTATTGATTACTTAAGCTAGAACAGTTGATACAGAGTGGCTAAAGACATGAAAAATAACAACACATTCCTATTCTATACTGGGTGAATCTTTATATAAAGCTTACCCTATAAAGAGCACATTCTCAGTCAGTGATGTAGAACGACTGGGCACTGATCTCTTAGTTGGTAGAAAGCAAAGTCTTTCCTCTCAGTCCATAGTTTAGCAGTCTTCTTGCTGGCAGGCAAGATGCAGATGGGTTCTCTCCAAGAGACAGTAGAAAATGGCTTAATGGCCCTTGGCTTAAATAGCCTTTTCAAAGTCTTTGTTTCCTTTTTCCCGCCTTGGGGAAAAGCTGGAGAGGTGCCTCTCCACACGTAGGCAAAGCCAGCAGGTAGGCACACAGGCAAACTTAATTCGCACCTGAATTGGTTTCTGTCTGGTGTCTCTTCCTGAAAACACATCCTTTATCTGTCTCCACTTCCCGGAGTTTCCCCAACTGTCAGTTTACACTACATGATTACCTGACTTGAGTTTCGAGTTCTCAACTTTCACATTACATACATGTTTAAGTTTTAGCTTTACATATTTGTCACGAAGGAACATGAGGCCACACAGAAGAGATACGGGATTATAGGTCTAACATCTATGTAAAGCTGGAGGTCAAACATGGATGTAATGTTAAGAACTGACAGCTCAGTTCATGTAATTATGTAGTAAACTGACAGTCGGGAAACTCCAGGAAGTGTAGACATTTAAATGTGTATTCGGGAAGCCTAGCCAGACAGAAAACTATTTACTTGCAAATTAAGCTTCCTGTTTACCTGTTTGCCTGGGTTGCCTACGTGAGGAAACCCACACGCTCATGAGCAGGAAAACTCAAACGAAGAGACCATGAAAAGGTATTTAAAGAGAGACAAGACAAAGGAGAGAGCCAGAGCCATCTTGAGCAATCTCATCTGCATCCTGGATCTTGCCAGCTAGCAAGGCTGGAAGCCATGAATGGAGAGAGGGGACTTTGATTTAAACTCTCTAAGAACCAGCACCCAGTCAACTTACATCTCTGACTGCGAACGGACCAGAACTTATGGACCTTTGTAGGGTAAGATTCTTATCTAGGAACTCAACCAGTATAGATTAGGAATGCATTATATTTACCTTTCATTTCTGTAGCCACTCTGTATCAACTATCTTGCTTATGTAATCAATAAACTTTCTTCTTATCTTTATGAAGAAGTGTCTGTGTCCAACATTGGAAACACAACGAGCTACTTGAGTTCTCAAACTCTTGCGAACCCAGAGAATAAAGAGTCTGTAAACGGGAAGGATCGGGCCCTTGGGTGACAAAAGTGTTGTCCCCGCTTCAGGATTGAATCAGCCAGAGAGAAAAACTGATTCAAGTGGGCTGTAAGCGAGGGAAACTGAGTCACTCAAACCCGGTAAAGTGGGGGTGCGGACCTCCAACCTGTGACGATATTTATTAGACCTATAGTCCCGTAACTCTTTTGTGCGGCCTCATGTTCTTTCGTGACAAAGGGTGAACTCACAAATGATGGACAGAAACCCCTCGCGAGTTTTGCTGTGAAATGAGGGGCCGTAAACTTCAAATTCACCAATGGAAAGGTGGGGAATGGACTGAATACTGACTCTCCTCCCCTCTCCAAATCCTGCTTCATTTCAGAGATGTTCTCCTTCTATTCCCCAGACACCTCTCTAATCTGAACAAGAAACCTGACCCCTAAGGAGAGGGGAGGTTACACATGGGGTGGGGAACCTTCATCTCATGGGGGGGAAGGTTAAAACTGTTCCCCTGAAGGGCTCTGCATGGGTGGGGTGGTTACCTGGGTAAGGGGCACGGCCACCAACCTGGAACCATTCCGTGCCCCACGGCCTTCCGGCGGCTGACTTGTGACCTGCACCCCACAGCACACAGGAGTGGGTGGGGGAGCCTCTGTAGAGTGGAAGGAGGGCAGCCACAGGCCAAAGGTTTTCCAACCCCGGGATGCACCATGTTTGATTTGACACGATATCCATTTTGGCCCTAAATTAGCAGCCAGTTCTCACTGGCACGTAGCAAGGCTCTTCCATGGATCTCCCCCCACCCCGTTCTGCTGTCACCGTGCCCCTTGTGCCAAGTGGCATATGGAAATTTTCCCTACACATTCCGAGATTGCAGGTGGCAGGGAGAGCACTTGCAAACTGCCTGATTAACCTTTCCCAGCCTCCCTGCCTCTCCCCACCCCCTCCCCTTCCCGGCATCAGGGAAGCCGGAATAATGCGATCAAGCACAGCCGCTGATAAGAGGAGAGTTAGCGACAGCAACATGCGGCTTATCTCAGCATCGAGGGGGAGACAGAAACAGGTCAGCGGTGATAGATACGGAGAAGCACTAGAAGGTTTTCACAGCAGATAGAAGCGGAGCAGCAACAGCAGGGGTGGCAAATGGTTGGCCTGCAGGCTACATCTGGCCCTATGGTACTTCTTCCACCCCACCTCCCCCATCGATCGCTTTCCAGTTCCTGGATCTGGCCCCTACCCCTACCCCAAACCACAGGAAGACTGAGCTCAGGGGAAGGGAGCGGAGAGGAGGGCAGGCACACCAGGAGAGGGGACGGAGCCACGGCACAAAATAGGTGATTTGGACCCTCCCCTTCCTTCCCCCGCACCCCTTAAGCGCTCCTGCCCCTGTGTGGGCTGTGGAGCGTGTACTCAACGTGGCCCACAGCAGAGGGGAAAGGTTCCCCAGCCCCTGTTCTCGATTACTCCAGAGCACATGCTCCACATCCTACTCCTGGATACCATTGCTTGATGTGTGAATGATACTGAGACCCAAGGGAGTGAAGGTCTTAATAAACCGATTTAGCGGTTTGTATGAACCTGGCCCAGACTCCACATTCCTCTGGGCCTGGGGGTGACTGCACAGAAATGGAGTCATTTTGGGCTAAAACTGGGGTCAGGGGAATTACTGGATCCCTGAAAACGAAAGAGAGGAGCCCAAAAGCTGTTCCCCAATTGCTTGTGGATGGCCAAAAAACTTCAATATGAAACATATACCCAAATCTTTATTATAACTCAAAACTATTGCTAAAAGTCAAGTTGCTGTAAACAAGCTGGATGTGGTAGACATCAAAAGTATGCGATGTGTGTTGCCTACAATGCATTAACATCAAAATTAAGCAGTGCATGATGCATGCAATGCAACAAATAAATGCAATTAATAAATACAATATCCAATTGGTAGAAACCAATACAATGCAATATATACATGCAATAAATGAATGCGATAATCCAATTGGTGGAATCCAAAGTTCAACAGTTGGAATCCAAAGTCCAAACGCGTTTTGGGGATTCCTCCCCTTCTTCAGTGGACAATCAAATTCCAGAGCTGTGTGGAGTCGCAGAACATCCTGCACGCTTACTCCATAGGCAAATGCTGCCATTTTACCTCAAGCCCTGTGCGCACTGAATGTGATTTACCCCTATGGACAAAAACCCAGATGAACCGCGGGCCATTATATCTGGCAAATGCTGCAAGAATTGCCCCAAACTCAATGAATTACCTGCAGGCGCTCTTGTCAGCAGATAGATCAGCAACCTCCTGGTTCGCTCCAGGGCAATCTCCTATGTGCTGTACTTTCTTGCGTGAGCCAAAGGGCTGGATCTCCTATTTCTTTTGATCCCCTCTTATACTGGCTCCATGCATGGCTGATGATCAAAATTAACTGCATGTCTTTTCTCCTCCAGAGGGCTGGTGGGCAGGTAGCGGCATATTGATTATCAGTTAAGGGGAGTTCTTAATGAATCCCCATCATTTATTTCTGCCAACCATGCATATAGCCAATGTGAGGAGTGGTTAATAACTTACCAATTTTGGTTGCCGTTGTCCTTAACGGAGGGAGCTCAAATGAATGCCCTTCATGTCTATCAGCCATGCATGGAGCCAGTATAAGAGGGGATCAAAAGAAATAGGAGATCCAGCCCTTTGGCTCACGCAAGAAAGTACAGCCCATAGGAGATTGCCCTGGAGCGAACCAGGAGGTTGCTGATCTATCTGCTGACAAGAGCGCCTGCAGGTAATTCACTGAGTTTGGGGCAATTCTTGCAGCATTTGCCAGATATAATGGCCCGCGGTTCATCTGGGTTTTTGTCCATAGGGGTAAATCACATTCAGTGCGCACAGGGCTTGAGGTAAAATGGCAGCATTTGCCTATGGAGTAAGCGTGCAGGATGTTCTGCGACTCCACACAGCTCTGGAATTTGATTGTCCACTGAAGAAGGGGAGGAATCCCCAAAACGCGTTTGGACTTTGGATTCCAACTGTT
Organism: Sphenodon punctatus; assembly: GCA_003113815.1. Lineage (NCBI taxonomy): Eukaryota > Metazoa > Chordata > Lepidosauria > Sphenodontia > Sphenodontidae > Sphenodon > Sphenodon punctatus. Next base: position 1,008,753 of record QEPC01008679.1, on the reverse strand, counting down.
GGACTTTGGATTCCACCAATTGGATTATCGCATTCATTTATTGCATGTATATATTGCATTGTATTGGTTTCTACCAATTGGATATTGTATTTATTAATTGCATTTATTTGTTGCATTGCATGCATCATGCACTGCTTAATTTTGATGTTAATGCATTGTAGGCAACACACATCGCATACTTTTGATGTCTACCACATCCAGCTTGTTTACAGCAACTTGACTTTTAGCAATAGTTTTGAGTTATAATAAAGATTTGGGTATATGTTTCATATTGAAGTTTTTTGGCCATCCACAAGCAATTGGGGAACAGCTTTTGGGCTCCTCTCTTTTGTTTTCAGTGCCGCACTCTCTGGCGGATAGCAGAGAGAGCTTCTTGACCCCTTTTGTTTTTGGGAATTACTGGATCCCCCTGACCCACATAAGTCCTGCCCCCATGGCCCCCCCACATCCCCCCACTATTGTTATGCCCATGGCTACACAGGACGCAGCAGGACAGGGCTTCAGACTCGGGGGATGATGTCTTTATGGGTGAAAAACAAACATGCACCTTAACTGCACTTTGACACTGCTTTAACGTTTCTTATGCCTAGAGCGCCGGTACAGCCCTGCGACGTGCGTTAAAACGTTCAGCCGGTGCTAAGGCGGAATCACAGGCATGCTTGTCGTCATTCAGGGTGCCCAAGTGGTAGATCGTAATCTACCGGCAGACCACCAGCTAGTCTCCACTAGACCACGGTGCGGCAAGGCCAACTCCTGAGAGAGAGCCTCTGGGGAGGAGAGCAGGATCAGCGCCCCAAGGAGTGTTTAGGCTAGGAGAGAGCGCCTCCAGTGCGGCACAGAAGGCGGTCTCTCGAGGGGAGCGCTCCGGTTCCATCAGCAGTCGCGAGGAGGAGCTTCCTCCTCGCCACTTTGAAGACCAGCTGCTGACGGAACCAGCAGGAAAGGTGGAAGAAGTCCCAGTAGATCACCTGAGATGGATGCCTGGATCCTGCAGTTTTATTTTTATTTATATAAGCATTTATTATCTCACTCCCTCTTGCCTCAGGCAATTTGGGGCAGCTTACAACCAATAAAACATATAAAATTATTCATATTATTATTAGCAAGTATTTATATAGCACGAGCAATGTACCTGGTGCTTTCCAAAGTAATTGAATAGACACAGTCCCTTCCCTAGGGTTTACAATCTGAGAGACTGCGGGGGGAGGGGGAGGGGGGGGAACGGGACATACAAACCCCCTTCCCTCCCCCAAACCCTTTCCGAACCCACCCTACCCGTCTCCTCCTCCAACCGCCTGGCAAAACGACCAGGTCTCACAGTGCTGCGGGAAGGCGAGTAAATTTGCATGCACCATAAGCCTAACTACCCCTACGCTATGTTCTCCCATAAAAGAAGCCAAGAGGACTAGTATCGTTATTAGTGTTATTTTGAATTTTTACCGTCCCCTATCAGGACCCTTGCATGAATCTGACAGACAGGCCTGCTACCAGCTGGCCCTCCACTCCCGTCCCCGTGCCCCCCGACATCACAGCCCCTCTCGGACATCCCCACCCCGCCGTGTTCAGAACTGCAGTGGCTTTCAAGCCAACCCACGCTGGCCAAATCCAAGCGCCGGCATCTGCGAGGGAGGCTGTCGAGCGAGCTTCCGGGAGCACTAACCAGCTGTCATGCCTGGTTCTGGTTAACGCCGCTGCAGCGTGCCTGACAGTGGCTTCCAGCTGGGCTGGTAGCCGCCGACGTGGACAAGGCCTTGTTGCTGGTGTGCCGACGGTTGCATACGGTGCCGGTCTCCGAGGGTCTCGCAGGACCACTTGAATGTGCGAGTCTTGGGTTCACAGACTCGCTGGCGTGGGGGGGGGGGGGGGGATGGGTTACCCCATTTTGCAAGATGGCAGGGCTAAGGCCCCAGCACAGCTCATCTCTCGACAGACTCCCTCATCTCCTTGGCTTGTGCCAGGTATGCAAACTACCCAACCAACTCATCTGAATATTCATAACAATTCCCCTAGAACTATGAACTCTGGCTTTTCAAAAGCGCACAGTTCCCGACTGCCAGCTCCTGAGCGACTGATTCCTGCCGCGGGGGGAGACGCACACAGAGGGGCCCCAGGCTGATTGGTCCAGCTGGCCTGGACACAGCAAAAAGAGGTGGGGAATGCTTTAGTCCCGCCCTATTCCAATATGACCTTGTCTCCACAGAGCACTGTAAGGGGCGGGGCATATCTTAGCCCTGCCCCTTTCTAAGGTGGCCCGGCCCCCACAGATCATCATGACATCACCGCTCCCTGAAAGGGGCAGGGTTAAAGGATTTCTCTTCTCCTTTTCCGACACGGCCCCCTCCCTCACGGAGCACCGTGATGTAGCTCTGCTCTGCGGGCGGGGCTTCCTACAGCCAAGCTGAAGGGACGTGGGCCAGGAGCCTCTCCCCTGGTTTCCTAAGGGAGGACAACCCACAGTCTCTGTAAATCGGTGGGACTGCGCTGCTGCCAACGGGGCTGTATCCCCCCCATGCCAAACACTGCGATTGCGTAACCTCCCACCATTTCTAGCAGGCAGAGAGACAAGCCCCACCCCCCCTCTGCCAACAAGCTCCGCCTCCGCGCACGTTTACACGTGCCCCGCCCACCATTCCAAGGGCACAACGGACAGTCGCCCTCCCGCGGCTCACTCCGCTTCGTTTCCTGTCTTCCCACCCTCTCCCTGTCGGCCTCTCAAGGGCTTCTCCTGGGAGGTCACCAGGACAGAGGGGCCTCAGGCTTGAATGCCAGACTTTTTAGTCTCTCTCTCTCTCCTGAAAGAGGGACCGTGGGATTCAGCCCCCAAAGAGGGACCGTCCCTCCTAAACAGGGGCTGTTGGGAGGGATGTTAACGGTATGAAATTTTGCCTCTCTGCTTAGTGTTGGGTCCTCTCCCGCTCTGCCAAATTTGATTGAACTCGACCTGCGGGATAGGCAATTTACTTACCTGCAGGGCTGAAACTATTTTACTCGGTTTCAGTTGAGGACGGCAGTATTCGACTCGGGTTTACCGAATACCCGCGTCATGGGCATGGTATTGGATACTTGGAAACGTCTCCATTGAAAACCTGATCCTGTATTAGGCTGCTGCTGCATAGCTTACCTTCCCCCGAGGTTCCCCCCGGCGAGTGGTGGCTCTCCCCTCGCAACCAGCAGGAGCTGCTGTTCTAATGCCGGGAGACTGGGCCGCCCTCTTTTCTCTCTGGAAATATGCCGGGAAACGCAGTCCAGTTTGCTCCCAAAGAGCCAGCAGCAGACGGCGCGCTGGGGCCAACCGTGGTGGCCCCTCCGCTTTGAGTCCATGGGCCGAATTCTTCCGCACAGCAAGTTTCCTCCCCCCACCTCCCTTCCTGCCCACTGCACGGCCCCTGGACGTTTTCCTGCCCCAACGCTCCCATAGAAACTCATTGCTCCGCTGCCGGTGCTTCCTTATTTGGTCAACAGGAGGATACATAAGGGAACCAAGGGGACACCTGGTTAGATGACAAGGGCACAAGTTTTCATGCTGAGTATTCTACCCAGTATTGCGTATGTGGCACATTACCGTGGAGCTGCTGGAAACTTGAGTCCAATCCTCGACTACTTGGAAATACTCACGAATAAATTACTGTTCTACTCGGTTCTGCCCTACTTACCCGGAACTGTTGCTGTTCCTGACAGCCCTGTGCGTTCTCACTGTGTCTGTGTGTGCTGAGCCCCTTCAAGGGGTTTCTTTTGAAGCAATAACGTTTCTGTGTTTGGGCTGAGGGAGGCCCAGTGTCCGGGCAACGGGCTGTTTTAGATAGGCATAAACGTACCGACAAACCCCAGCCCACAACTTGCACCAGGGGTGGGGAAGCTGACGAGAGACCTCGCAATGGGCGCGGAAGTAGTCGAGGTGCCTTCCCCAGGACGGGCAAACGCGTCAGGTTGGCCCTGTGCATCCATCACACTCGGGGAGGTGTGGCTTAGTTTCCCCTCACACGGCCCAAGGAAGAGCGAGGTGCAGCTGCAAACCGTGGACAAGTCCCAGCGAGCCAAGCAGCGGCCAAGGGAATCGCCCATCTCCCCCCCCCCAACATTTCAGCTGAGATCCTAAGCCGTGGCTGCCCATGTGGGACGATGCAGGGTGGCTAAAGAGAGCCCAGGGCAGCGCAGCTCTTTGTGGCTGCTCAGTCAAGCCGTACACCCCGCTCCCTCCCCACTTTTCATTCTGAGCGCTCTGCGAGACAGGAATGGAAAGCTATCCGTGGGGGCGGCCGGGAGCAGAAGGGGTGGGTTTTAATGAACGCTTTCTAAAAAGCAAGCCAGCAGCTGCTGCGTGTGTGCAAGCCTGGCCTTAGTGCTACTGAGTGTGCCACATCCTTACACGCTTGTACTTCAGCACCATCCAATCCTCAAGCAGCTGGAAAAAAACAGGTCCCTGTAGCGAGCTCCCATGCAGAGCCCGTTACGCTGCAAGCCACTGCCCTAGGCTCGAGGAGCAGCCTCACTGGACTCATCAGTCAGAGCAAGAGATATTGCCCCCTTGTGGAGCTGGGGCTTGGTCCCCGACGCTGCGTGGGGTCATGGGAGAGGGTCTGTCAGACTCGGAGAATAAGGAACAGAACCTACTAGGCCTGGTTCCTGGTCCCCTGATCCCGTTCCCCTGCCAGAGCTGGGAAAGAGCCCAGGAATCTTGGTGCTGAGCTCACCCGTCCCAGCTTAATGGTTAAGCAACGGGCTATTTTGAATAGGCATCGATTTATGCAAATTAGCACTGCCCAGTTCTTGCCCCTCAGACGGGTGACAGCCCTGCCTGAAGCCCAGGCTCTCCTGAGCTCTGACGTGCCCCAAACGTAGCTCCACCCCTAGTCGAATGCGGTTATGTCACAACGTTCCACAAAGGGGTGGGGCTAAAATGAAAGGGGCGGGGCTAAAATGAAAGGGGCGGGGCTAAATGAAAGGGGCAGGGCTAGTGTAGCTCTGCCACTTCCCTGGACAGGACTGGGGCCAAATTCTCCCCACGCTAGTGGGACGTCTAGGAGGGATCCCAGCCTGCCCAGCCCTCCCTCTGACTCCCATGACAGATACCACCTCCCCCATGGAGGGTGGAGGAAATCCCATCTGTAGGGTAATTGCAGAGTCTTCTCCAAGTCACTTCCATCAGATGTGAGCTGGATCTAGGGTTGTCACCTAGGCACATTTTTAAGAACCACGTGTGAAAAATACATGTTGCAGGGCCCTGCATTGGCACCAATGGAGGGCCCTGCAACATGTATTTTTCACAAGTGTTCCCTGAAAACATGCCTAGGTGGCCCCCCTAGCTGGAACTGCCTTCCCATTTACATTCCTTGCTCCCCACCGCTCAGCTCCACGACGAGCAGAGACTCCCATTGTAACGCAGTGACGCCGCGCCGCGCCGACTGAGCGCTAATTGGGAGCAGGGGCCGTGGTGGAGGAGGAAGCCGCCATGTGCACCCCACGTCAACAGGCTGGAAATTACCAAGAGGCTCCCTTTAAATGAGCTGCAGCCGGCGAGCTCCCGTCTCAACAGGGGCAGCCGGGCGCGGGAACAAAAGAGGCGGCAGCTATAAATACAATAATACGCATCCGCGGGGAAGCCGGAGCTGGCCTGGATTAAAGAGGAAGGGGGAAGCCGGCACCATCGCAGCCAGCTGCGCCCAGGATGGGAAGAGGCTGCGTCGAGGAGAGGCACAACACGAGGGAGGAGGAGGCCTGGAAATCAGCCCTTCCTGCAGGAAGCGATGCACCAGCCCTCACTCCTGCTGGCCAGCCAGCCAAATCCCACCACCGCTAGGCCCTGTAAGACACAAGCCTCGCACACACGCCCGACCCTGTTCCTTCCTGCCAGGCGTGTAGCTACCATGGAGTGAGGGGGCTCCCTTGAGCCTGGGCCTCTAGGGGAGCCTTCTACAAGCAGTCTGAGCACAGCTAGGAAATTTTCAGAGTGGGCATAGGAGGGAGCAAGGCCAACACTCTGCCCCCACCCACTCTGAACATTCTCTAGCACTCAGGCTGCTTGCAAAAGGGTCTGCCAGGAAGGATGTTTTCAGAGTGGGCAGGGGTGGCCCTGCCCATTCTTAAAACTTCCTTCTAAGTGAGGTTGCTGCTGCCACTGACTCTGTGAGGGCCTCGTGACATCCCAGTGCCCCATAAGGAGTGAAGTTATGCCAGAAAGGGGCATGGCTGCCCCTTGCCTCACCCCCTCTGCCGTGGGGAGGGGGGCTTAACCCTAGCTGCGCTGAGGCTACCCAGAGGTCTGCTGAGACTCTTGAGTGGTTAGGGGGGTGGAGAGGACCGTGTGGCTGTGCCGGAGGGAGAATAGTTTCCAGGGGGGCTGGCACAGTTGTGCTGAGGCGGTTATGAAAGCAGGGGTGATACTGGGGGGCCAGATGGGACACTGGGGGCTGGGAAGACCACACACACTGTGCTGGGAGGGAGCATGGGTGTTATTATTGGAGGGAACCAGGGGCAGGGTGTGCATCCCCTCCAACATTAAGAGCAAACAAGAGGAAGTGAATGCCCATTTCCTGGCCACCCCATTGTCGAGTCCCAAAGAAATCACAGCAGCTCCCTGCTTAGACTGTCTGTGAAAAATTGCAGAAGGATCTTGCAAGACTGGGCATCTAATCAGCTGATGATGTTTAATGTTGACAAGCGCAAAGTGAGGCACATGGGGAAAGTAATCTAAACTCTATGGACACAATGCTGGGTTCTAGATTAGGGGTTAGCACTCAGGTAAAGGAGCTTGGGCCACTTTCACGTGTTACCGGGGAGGCAGGGAAGCTGATTCCGCTTTTATCCCGCAAGAACACTCACACATGACCGGTTCCCCAATGTAGCTTTCAGAAGGATGGGTGATTCAATGATTCAGCGCACAAAGTTGCCAGATGACATGGTCGAGGCCAGTAGTATAGCTGGGTTTAAAAAGGATTGGATAAGTTCTTGGAGGGTAGGCCCATTCATGGGTATTGGCAAAGCAGGTTTAGGGGATGTAACTTCTTGCTGTCAGGAGTTGGTAGTGGACACCAGGGAATGGATTGCCCATTGTGACCTGTTAGGTACTTCTCCCAAGCAAGCAAGATCGGCCACTATCAGAGACAGGATACTGGGCTCGATGGACCACTGCTCTGACATCGTACGGCACTGCTTACGTTCTGCACCAGAGAGATCGGCAAGAGGAAGGGAAATGGCTAATGGTCTAATTGAACTGAGTCACCTTTGAGGGATTTAATTATCAAGACAAAAGGTTTTGGGTCATGGGGAGGCTGCCTCGCTGAGACTGCAGGAAGGGGGGTGTCTGCTGAGCGAGTCACTGCAGACACGGAACATGCAACGTTTGGAATTAGCTAATCTTTCCAGAGCAAGAAAAGTCTTTGACAATTTCAAACAGCTCAGAGCTTAGTTTTCGAATGAGTTTGGTGTTGTTGGGGGCGTCTGGTTCAGGGGGTGGGGATTCTGTGTTAGGGACAGGGCCTCTCTGGGTGACCCTATCCCACAACATTCAACCCAGAGATATGCCAACGGCTGGGAGCATCTAGGGGGCTGGAGAAGACAGCATGGCTACGCTGGGAACCACCGCCTGACTCTCCTTCAGTTTCCCTGCAGCACCCAGTACGACGGGGCTGTAAGCCCAAGCTAGCGTCCCACAAACCGCTAGCCGGCCTCCTCCAGGCACCCCCTCCTGCCGCACCTGCGAGCCGGCATGGTTTCCCATGACTCCTGGTGGCTCTTCAAACACGCCACGCTTTCCGCGTGCAGGCCCGGCAAACTGCACGAAAGGGGCGATGGTGCTTAATTCTCTTTAAAACCTTGGCTTGAAATACGGCCTAATGGTGACAATAAAAGGGAACGGAGACAAGAACCATCTGACGGGGAAGTGCTCCTGACTCCCGCATGGAAGGCGGCAGCAAATCTCTATTTTTATAGAAATTATTACAGCCGAGGGAAGTGAGGAGAAGGGAGAGGAATGAAAGGGACGACAGTAGCTGCCACCTGTTGCAGCTTCCAACGGGGGAGATGAAAGGAGTTGGAATTATGGATCCCTCTGTAACGGGGGCCTTAATGGAGCTCGGAGCTGGGGAAATAGGAACCAGGACTCCTGGGTTCCCTTCCAGCTCAAGGAGGGGAGTGGGGACTCTTGTGGGTTAGACCAGGGGGGGCTGGGAGCCAGGACTCCTGGGTTCTCTGGACGGGGAGTGGGGGCTAGTGGGTTAGAGCAGGGGGGCTGGGAGCCAG
>QEPC01008679.1:965233-1000055 GCA_003113815.1 Sphenodon punctatus | reverse complement strand
GGGCTGGGAGCCAGGACTCCTGGGTTCTCTGGGAGGGGAGTGTGGGCTAGTGGGTTAGAGCAGGAGGGGGCTGGGAGCCAGGACTCCTGGGTTCTCTGGGAGGGGAGTGTGGGCTAGTGGGTTAGAGCAGGAGGGGGCTTGGAGCCAGGTCTCCTGGGTTCTATCTCCAGCTCTGGGAGGGGAGTAGGCTTTAGCGGGCTTGCACGGGGAACAGCTGGGATCCAAGACTCCTGGGTTCCATTCCCGGTTGTGAGAGAGTTGTGGGCTCTACTAGTGGAAGTGGGGACAGGGAGCTAGAACTCCTGGGTTTTATTCTCTCTGCTTCAGAGCCTGGTTCATGCTTCTGGTCCTGTGGCTTCCTCCACCCACCCCAGACGGGCCGCCTTCACCCTAAGCACAGCCGGCCAATCCTAATGGACGCGGCCGCAGCATTAACATGCAGCCCGTTCGCTAAGGTCAGCAGCGAGGTCCCCAAGAGGAGAGCACGCACCGCAGCCCTGGGTGAGGCCCAGCAGCTGCTTCGGGGAGATAGCCTCCTGGCTTCGCTCATGTCCTGGAAGGAAAGGGAAGCAGCTAGCCAGGCACGAGGTAAGGAGCAGCAGAGCCCGCTGCAGCCAGTGAGCATGTCTGCGGCAGGCTGGAGCACATGGCTCGCTTAGCAATCAGCATTCTTGTATGCCGGGCTGTTAGGATGACAGCTCCTCGTTAACCCCTTTGCAAAGGTTAATTAATCCCAGACTATTAGCCCTGCGGGGTCTAAATGCTGCTCCGGGCAAGGACAAAGGGGTGTAGCTACCACAGAGAGAGGGAGCGCAGTTGAGACCCAGACTCTGGGGGGGCTCTTTGTGAGCTAGGACATTTTTGGGGGTGGGGGAAGGGAGCAATATCAGCACACCACCCTCACCCACTCTAAAACCGTCCAGGCTGTCTGCAAAGGGTCTTGCCAAGAAGGAAGTTTTCAGAGTGGGCGGGGGTGGAGTACTGGACACACCCCACCCCCACTCTTAAAACTTTCTTCCTGGCGAGGTTACTGCCACTCCGGAGGGGGAGAGGCGCAACCCACTTGGAATTGGGATGGTGCTACCTTCATGGGTAAGCTCTGCCTCCCTGGAGACCCCACCCCCTCTGGGTTTAGAGGGGCCCAAAATTGGGACATGAGCATGGGGGTGCTGCAGCCTTGCTACATCACTGATGGACTCAACTGTCCTTCCACATGAGACCCCCTCCCCTCCCCTGGCAGCCCCCACGCTGGCTAGGACCCTGGGCCTGTCACCTAGTTCAGACGTTCATGTTCTAGTCACACCTGAACAGGGGGAGCAGGAAGGGGGTTTCAATACCAGCTTCCCAAATTTACAGGGGGGGGGAGAGGGGGGAAATCAAACCCACAAAATAGCATTGGGAGAGATCAGCCCTACCCCCACCTCTGGGCTGGAAACCTGGAGGACTCCAAAACACCGAGTTCCCAGGCTAGAGTGGCCTCACGCTGCTAAGGCCCATGCTCTGGAAATACAGCGTGGGTGAAACGCACACAACACCGCACCCTCTCCATTCCCCTCTCCCAGCGGCTGCAGGAGGGAGCAGAGGGTCTGCAGTCAGGAACTGCCCAGGCTGGTCACCCTGGTTTGACAGCCAGGGATTTGCACCACGGCTCAGGTTGAGAGCGTACACACACACACACACACCCCGTGGCCTTTTCACGTTGCCATCTCTCCCCCGCCCTCCCAGGAACACAGAATCGCTCGCTCTCCCATTAACGAAGCTCATTAAAGCTAACAAAGACGGTCCCCAAGATTCAAATGCCAGAGAGAGAGAGAGGGAGGGAGCGAGAGAGTTGACGCAGTCACTGTGCTCTCAATCCCCTCGGCTGCTTCCTAATGAAACGGGGGGGGGGGGGGGGGGGAGCATGCAAGCCTCTTAGGCCGCCATCCACAAGCCACTTACTCCAGTTCTGGAGCAGCCCCATCGAAGGCCGCAGCCCACGTTTCCCACCCTATTCGCAGAAGCCTTTGTTGTATTTGAAACTGCTCCCACACCCCCCTCTCCATCTCGAGTCTTGTGTCCCTTCAACCGCGAGTCCGGGGTGTGGGCGAACTCGGGGTTCAGGGTAGGAAAGGGGTGGGAGGGGCAGACTGGGAGTCCGGATTGGGTTCAAGGCAAGTCGAAGCGTGGGAACAAAGCGAGGCGGAGACCAGGCACGAGGAGAAGGGAGACCAGCCAGAGGGGAGAAGGTCAGATGACCCACGCAGCTTCCTGTGTGCCTTAAATGGGGCAGGCAGCCAATCAGGCGGCTGGGGGGCGTGGCCAGGGCAGGAAGGCCGGGACCTGAGGCCCAGACACCACTCTGCCTTGGGGTCAAGGGTCAAGACTAGGGTGGCCATGTATGCAAATTTTTAAAGGAACACTTATGAAAAATCCATTTTGCAGGGCCTGCCTTGGCGCAGTGAGCACCGATGCAGGGCTTGCAACGTGTAACATCGATGCCCACCCTAGTCTCGACCCTGATCCTGACAGGCAGGATTCTGGCAGCCACCTCCACCCCTATCTCCCCTCCTTGCCCAGGCACCTCATGATGGAGACTCTTGGGAGGCTTCTTTGTCACGTAAACTATATCGAGGCATGGGTTAAGAATGGTACTCTATAGCGCCAGCAATGTACCCGGTACTGAACAATCCCTGCTCTGAGCACCTTACAAACCAAGAGACATGACGCCAGAACCGAAGCACCCAGTCTCCGTGAGCGTACAGGCACCAACAAGGGAAGAGTGTAAGGGGCAGAGCAAGGTTATTGCCTCTCTACAAATCAATGGTGCGACCGCACCTAGAATAGTGTGTGCCGTTCTGGTCGCCCCATCTCAAAAAAGACATAGTGGAACTAGAGAAGGTGCAGAGAAGGGCAACAAAAATGATCAAGGGCATGGAAGGGCTCCCGTATGAGGAGAGGCTTGGTAGGTTGGGGCGCTTCAGCTTGGAGAAGAGACGACTGAGAGGAGTTAAGATAGAGGTCTATAAAATCATGAGTGGGGTGGAACTAATAAACAAGGAGCCGTTATTTACCCTCTCAGCTAGTACTAGAACTAGGGGACACTCCATGAAACTCATGGGTGGCAAGATTAAAACAAATAAAAGGAACTATTTTTTCACTCGGCGTATAACTGGGTTGTGGAATCTCCTGCCAGAGGCTGTGGTAAGGGCCAGTCCTAGAGCTGAGTTTAAAAGAGGTTTGGAGACGTTTCTGGAAGATCGGTCCATTAGCAGCTATTAGCCAGACACGATCAGGGAACATGACGGGAGCTGGGGGGAAACAACAGGGAATGTTTGTTTGTCTTCTCCCCTGTCTCTCCCACTGTCCCCTTTCCCTGCCTCCCCCTCCTTGTCTTTAGATTGTAAGCCACAGGCAGGGACGGCGTCTATTTCTATGTTCTGTACAGCGCCAGGCACATGGCCGGCACTATATAAATGTTTATAATAATAATAATAATAATAATGGATCCCCCATCGTGACCTGTTGGGTGCTTCTCCCAAGCCACCGTGATTGGCCGCTGTCGGAGACAGGATGCTGGGCTAGATGGACCATTGGTCTGACCCAGTCTGGCACTGACTATGTTCTTATTACACTGGAATCTGCTTAAGTCAATTTTTTCCATCCACGTAAAAAAGACTCCGACCTATCAGAACTTCTACTTAAGCACCAGATCTTATGGAAATGGAGCTGGAGATGGGGGGTGGGGCGTGTGGACTGATGCTCAGATTAAGTTAACACCAGGTTTCTAGATTTAGGGGCAGGCAACATAAGCACCTGCCTAGAGTGGCAGATTTGGGGGGGGCCCAGCAGATTTGAGGGCTTCTGTGCTCAGCCCACGATTGCCCTAGTCCCGGCGCCCCTCTCCCCCTGCTGCCGCCATTGCAAATGCACTAGCTCACCCACGCCACTCACAGCCTGGAGGGGGGTGGGCCCTGTTCCACTCCTGAGCCCTCTGTGGTGGTGCTGAGTGCAACTCTGCTTCTGTGCCGGGCGCTGCCACGGTCTCCCTCCCTGTCCCAGACAGCGGCCTGCGCACCAGTGCACGGGGCAGGGGGGAGGTCAGCCCGAGTTACCTAGGGGCGCTCAAATCTGACGTCCGGCCCAGTGTGTAATCCTGTCCATTCTGTCTCTGGGAGTCTTAGCTGGGGCAGACAGGGGAAGCGTGCTTACACCCGTAACGGCCTGCTTGAGCCTTGCCGAGTCCGAACTGACAGGGATTTCTCTCACACACACACACACACACACACACAGAGCTCTGCCTGGCTGTCGGTGTGAGCCTGCATGTCCAGAGAGCTGGGGACAGAGAGAATGGATGTTCCCCCAACGCCCATCTCCAGCCTGACCGACGTACAGCCTCCCCCAGACCGGGGATACGCCACAATATTTGAATCACGTGCGGCCAAAAAAATCATTCACACATTCAAAGCTCCTGAATTTTTTAGCTGGGTGGATATACTCTACACACCTTCAAATTCTGAGTTTTCAGGGTTTAGAATTCAACTCGTCCAGACCAAAAAACAATACATCCCCACAGACGTAGGGAAATCAAACTAATCAGACGTATCCAGAAATTCACGTCATGCAAGTTCGACTTAAGAGGATTCCGCTGTAGAGCGATTCAGAGCTTACAAAGATGCCTAAAAGAAAAGAAAAGGTAAACCAAAGTGATGGTTGGTGTGGAGGAGAGTTGGGGCATCAGCAAAATAAAGCAAACCCCGATAATCCCCATCGCACATTTAACGGAGACCCCTGCACACACACATGGGGGAGGCAGCCAGCTTGAGAAATAAAGGCAAAAGGGCTTGTCCAGGGGAGTGTGAGCAGGTGTGACTAGGTGCGCGACCTCTGCTCTGTAGCCAGCTGGGCCTCAAGAGCAGGTTTGTGCCACAAAGGGTGCGGGGAGATGAAAGGGCCGTTGTTTTATTCACAAAGCCAGAGAGCTGCTTAAATGATTCCGTGCAATAAAAAGAGAGATAAAAGTTGTCCATTAAACTCAGTGTTGGAGCCTGACTTAAGCCATCAGTTCAGCACTTTATAACATCTTTTTCAAGACAGCTGCGCAGGCTTCCGAATCGGGAATTGCTCTGAGGAGACGGGAGGAGAGTCTATAAAGGAGGCCATTTACTAGGAGAGAGAAGAAAAGCTGATGGGCAGATGGGCATGGCCACCTAAAGAGAAACAGTTAGCAAGACAGAAGGGGCTGGGGCTTGGGCTGGCAGGAATTGCCAATCCCACAATCGTGAGAGCTACTTTAAAAATCATGAGATTGTCTTAACCGATTCCTACGGGCACGATTCCCGTTATTTGCCTTTCCTGCATCTGCGCCTTTGCAGTAAGGGTGGGAACCATTTCCCCCTCCATGGGCTGCCTTTGTATTTACTAAAATCCCATGGGCTGGAGAGGGGCTGAGGGGTTCTTGCTGGGGGCCTGATGCAAGAGCGTGACGGAGTACAAGCAAGGTGGGGAGAAGGGAACAACGGGGCAGAGGAGGGGCTGCTGAGGCCAATTTCTTTGTCTTTTTGCAGCAACTGCTCCTCGGGGAGCGAGAACCTGAATCTTGAGGTCGAGATTCTTATGATTTTATAAGCAGCTCCGTGATTTTTGGATGCAAGGAAAGCATCTGCCGTTTCGATCTGAAACGGAAGCTAAGAGGCTCCTGTATGTGGAGGAGCCCCAGGAGGCAGAGTATTAAGGAAGATGCCAAAGAAGGAGCTGGAAAGCAAAGAGGAGGGGGGTCCAGAACAGATGAGCTCCAGGGGCTGCTCCAGCTTCTTAGCAGTGGAGTAATTTGGGACTAGAGAGCGGAACGGGCACCTTGGCCCAGCCTCCACCACCCCCGGCACAGCCAAGCCGTCCCCCGATCTACCCCCCCGGCAAAGCCATGCCACCCCACACCTACCCCCAGCAAGTATCTTCACACACACACACACCCACCCCACGCCACCCTCCATCTGCCTCCCCCCCAACAACTGCAACACAGCTCTGGCACCCAGCCACCCCACCCCCAACCTCGTACTCCCATCAATGCTCCCACAACCTCCCCCTCAATGGTCCCCCCTTCCACAAGCCTCATTCCCCTACCCCAGTTTTCTCCACCTAGTCCCACTTAGCTGCAGCTCCTCACCTTCCTGCCAGCAGGAGCCTCATGCAGTCCCCGCCCTATCCTACAGGACTGCTGCTCTGAAGACAGAGGATTGTTCACTGGGTCTAGCCATAGGAGGCATCTGCAAGGCAGCAGGGAAGCTTTGGGGCTCACGCATTGGGCAGGGCAGCAGGGGAAGCAGGTTCAAGTCAGGGCACTGGCACTTACTCCCACTAAGACCTTGAGAGAGAAAATGCAAGGAGTGGAGAACAGAGGGGACATCTGCACCCCAACTAAGGGGGGGGGGGACTATCCTAAACCCCCCCCCCCCAATGTTAAAACATCAACAGGGCCAGACCGGATCAGATCAACAGTCCATCCAGCCCAGTATCCTGTCTCCAACAGCAGCCATGGTCAATCGCTTTGGAGAAGGTACCCAGGCGATCTGTTCCCTGCTCTTCACTCGCAGCCAGCGACTAGGATTACCACCTGCCAGGGTTTGAGCCCGAGCCTCGGGGTTTTCAAGCCTGATCTCCAGGTGCAGAGCTAAGCTGATCGTTCTCAGGTTCGGTCGAATATCCTCTTGCAGCATTTTCCCTGCTTTCGCGCAGCCGCGCAGCTTTATCCGGACTCGGCTGCCCAGGGGACGTTCCTGCTTTGGTTACAGCGAGAGAGGGGACCCTTGCTGCCCCGCCAGCCCCCGTGCCTGGCCAGCTGGCCTTGCACACACACACCCCCAGCCTCCGTACCCAGTCCCTGCGGCCACATATCCTGCCCCGAGCTTTTTGATTAGCCAAACAGAAACGCTGCTTTAAATTTGCAAAGATTCGGCTGCCTGGCGAGCGAGGGATTGGATTTCAGATTGCGCTGCTGGCTTTCAGGGCCCTGAACGGTTTAGGTCCTGGCTATATTCAAGGCCTATTCCTGGAGCCACCTCGCACGGATGGTTCGCTGCGCTCAGAAACCACCCGCGGTCTGGGAATCCCGCCATCGGGCGCCCAGGCTTTTGCTGTGACGCTGGAACTCGCTCCCGCCACACGTCCCATCTCGGTCCCTCCCTCATCACCTTTAGAAAGCACCTGAAGATGGATTTGTTCTCCCAGGTGCTTTCAGGGCCCACTGCCGCTGCTTCTCCTGAATAGGTTTCTCTTTTCCCGTTTCAATTCTTTTGAACCGATTTGTACTTTAAACGGATTTTATACGGTTTTATCACGTTATGCGGTGAAGCGCTCAGAGCGACACTGGGCTGGGTGTGACAGAAACAAACATTATTCTTACGACATGAAACAGTGCGTTCAAAGTTAGGCAAATGAGCACCATCAAGGTTCCCTCCCCGGACAAGCAGAGGCCTCGTTCCCATGATCAACTTGACTAACAGCCATTGATGCACCTACCCTCTGAGAAATCCTCTCCTTTTTTAAACCCAGTTATGCTATTGGCCTTCACAGCATCCTCTGGCAGGGAGTTCCGCAGGCTAATTGTCCGTTGAGTAAAAAAGTATTCCCTCTTGTTTATTTTTAATCTGCTGCCCGTTAGTTTCTTGGGGCACCCCCCTCGTTCTAGTATTATTTGAGTGGCTAAATAACAGCTCCCTATTGACTTGCTCTGCGCCACTCGTGAGTTTGTAAACTCGTATCAAGAGAGGGAATACACCCATCGCCTCTCTGTTTCCATGGCAGGGTTATAGAGGGCCTGGGCGGACACTCTCACCACCTCTGAAGTGTTGCTGCTGCACTGGCAGGGATGCAGCTATCGTGGGGAACAGCCTGGGGGGAGAAGCTCTCTGGGGCAGCCGGGACAGTCCAACATGCTGGAAACGGCAAGGCAGCTCTGTAACAGGGAGGCTTTGCAGGGTCAAGACCCCCCCAATGAGGGCAGCCCACGCAGGATCTTCAACTCCCAAGTGGTCTTTTCTTTCTGTGGGGTCACACCCACGGTCCGTCTCCTATTGGGTTTAGGGTGCCCCTGGCCAGGCACAGAGCCGCGCTTACCCCTCTCTCAGGCTACGGGCTGGAGCCCTCACTCAGGGAGAGCCTTTCGCCAGCGGGCTTTGCTGGCCTCCCGTTGCCACTTTAGAGGCAGCGCCCTTCCTTGCCCACCGGGGGGGCCACCTAGGCACATTTTAAAGAAACGCCTATGCAAAAAATACTTGTTGCAGGGTCTGCATTTGACGCCTAAGGCCCAAAAGTGTTCCTTAACAATTTGCCTAGGTGGCCGCCCTATCTCCCACACCACCTTCTCTCGACTTAGCTCCGCCTCACCCTTTCCGGCTCTGGGCTCGATCAGCCACACCCAGGCCCCCATGGTCCCAACGTGCCATTTGGCTACCCAGAGGCTCCCAGCTGTGCCTACATTCTTTGGCCCCAGCTCGAGTTAGGGGCCCCTGCACCTTTCAGGCTCCGTCAGACAGCCTGTCCCTGCTACAAATCCCCATCCCGCAAGAGGAGGCTGGGGCTCCCCCCCCCCCAGATCCCAGCCATCCCTTGCAAGGATGCTGCAGTCGCTACCAAGCTCTCCCAGCTGCACGCCGGCGGCTTACAGCGCCACAATCCTATTTGCCGGAGAAGCGGGCGAACCTCACCGCGCGATTCAACACCAAAGCGACAGGCAAAGCGATTTACGCTGACAGTTTAGCATTGTAATATCTGCCTGTAGTTTTGTCTCCCGCACTTTGCGCTCCCATAACGATTGTATTATAAGGCAGTGATTCATGAGAGAGAGGCTCCCGTGCAGAGGCTTGGCCGATCCATACCCAGCCGGCCTGGGAAGGGGACCCAGCCGGCTGAGAGAGGACAGCAGAGCTGACTCCGCTGCGAAAGCCGCAGTCTGGGCCTCTTGGCAGCAGGAATTTGGAGCAGTTAGGATACTGGCGGTGCAGGAGAGGAGGGAGCCCCTTACCGCTATTAGTGGATCAGAAGGAAGGGGTGCGCCCACTCCTGCCGGCAGCGTTATCTCCAGAGCTGCCGACCAAGGAGCAGCCAGGATGGGAGCTTGTGCTACAGGCTGGGAGTAAGTCTGCTCCTGGACTCATAAGAGTTGGACGGGACCTCAGAGGTCAGCTAATCCAAACCCCTGCTCAATGCAGTAAATCCACACAAAACATGCAGCTTCTGCCCACTTATGGCTCGTTCACACAACACCCTCCCCCTTGCAACTCACCCCTCGTTCCTTAATCTGCACTGGTCTTGCCCACCCAGAAACCACACTGCGTTTCAGCGGCCTAGCCCGCTGCATCTGGCAGCAGAGAACACAGGATCATCCAGGAAGAGGTAACGGACTACACACAACACTGAGGTTGGGTCTGTGCCACTACCCACGCTGAAAGTGTGCTGAGCCTGAATGAATCCTAGATTTCCCCCTTGCTCCCACCAGCGGCGTGCCTCCAGGTCCAGGATCGGCAGGACTCTTACACAAGCACCTCACACTCATCATGCAGTTTACAAGGCTGGGGGCATGTTACACGGCAACATGCATGATGGGTGGGGAGGGGCTTGCCTAAAAACACCCTTAGTCAGAACTACCTGGTCTTGCAAATGACTGAGAAGGGCCACTGTTGGAGACAGGATGATGGGTTCAATAGGCCATTGGTTTGACCCAGTATGGCACTTCTTACGTTCAATTCACTATCAGGACCCCTGGGTTCCCTTTCACTCTCTCTGGGCCTCGGTTTTCCAATCTGCAAAATGGCGATATCTGCACCCTTCCCCCCCTAAAAAAGGTGGCAAGCCTCAATCGTCCCTTCTCCCTCGCTGCCCCTCATGCCTGGAACTCCCTCCCTACCCACATCCACCTCGCCTCCTCCCTCCGCACCTTCAAATCCCTCCTCAAGACCCACTTCCGTGCCGCCTTTCCCAATGCCTGCTAGTTGCTTTCCCTCAATTACTTACGGTCTGCCCTCCTCTGCAGACTCCTGCCTAACTGTAACCAAGCCAAACACGTGCACCTGAGACTTCGCAGCCGCTTGCATGTTTGTTTGCTTCTCCCTTGTCTTCCCTGTGCCCCCTCTCCTTGTCACCCCCTCCTTGTCTTTTTAGATTGTAAGCCATAGGCAGGGACCGCGTCTTTATCTTTGTTCTGTAAAGTACCAGGTACACGGCTGGTGCTATACAAATGCTTATAATAATAATAATAATAATAATAACCTATATTTTCAAAGTTCTTCTAGTCCCTAAAACGACGAGGTAAGAGAGGTAGTTGTGTCAGTCGGCTCCACGTCACTGGAGTTAGTGGGGCCGGAACCCCACCTGCTGTAAATTGGCCTCATCCCACTGGAGTTGAGAGCACTGGGCTGATTCACGCCAACTGGGAACAGGTCCTAGGTTGGCTGGCCAGCCGGCCTGTCTGCCTGCATTCCCCTTCTCCCTGCTAAGCACCCGTCCCTCTCTCTCTCTCTGCTTCAAACGCCGAGGAATCTCATTGCTAAATCCTCACCCAGGGAGCACCCCAGCTGCTGCTGCTGCAGCCACCGCCGCACTCCAACACTAACCGTGTAATCAGAGCTGGCAAGGACATGCCGATTTCTGCCAGAAAAGCAAGGTTGGTGGCAAAAAAATATATCCCATTTGCCCAGCCGCAGATGGCGATAGCATGGCCACCTATGGAAATTTGTAAGGAAGACTTATGAAAAAATACATGTTGCAGGGCCTGCCTTGGCATCTAAGGCCCTGCAACGTGGATTTTTCATAAGTGTTCCTAAAAAATCTGCATAGGTGGCAAGCAACCGTAGCTGGAGATCCCCCTCCCACAACGCTGCCAATAGCCTAGAAATGCATGACACCCCCCTCCCCAGCTTGCTGCATCGCCTCGCTGCAAAAATGTTGCCATCCTAGCTCTGCAGGCAATTACTCATGGCTAATGATAATTATCAGGTCACATAGAATTTAATGGACAAGTATTATATTTCTGCTTGCGACTTTACATATGAATTAAGCACATATGGGCTTCATGATCCAAGGAGGCAGGATTTATGAAGCACTGACAAAGCCCCTTGTTAGTTAAGACTTTTATTCTTCTAATAAACAGCTTGATTTATCGGGGTGGAAATTAATAAGTACTGGAGAAGAAACCTGAGGTGCTGTCGCCCTCTAGTGCTCAGCAGGGAGAACTGAAACCTCTCCCAGACCTGTACGACCTCAGGACCAGGGGCCAAATGCAGACTATGGCCAGTTTTAATGTAGCCCCTTTCCCGGTTCCTGGATCTGGCCCCTGAATACAGTTCCTACCCCCAAGCACAGAGAGAGAGAGAGAGCACACGCGCTCAGGGAAAGGGAGCAGACACAAGGAGAGGCGGACAGATCCATCTGTGATCTAGACCCTCCTCTTCCTGAGTGCATCCCTTAAACACCCCAGCCCCCAACTATTATGTGGCCCTCTGAGCTCGTATGGATTCTCAAAGCGGGCCCCGAGAGGGAAAAGGCTCCCCCGCTGCTGCTGGTAGAAGACGTCAAGGCCAGCGGGTTTCCAATAAGTTTGGGGCGGACAGACCGCTGGCGATGCTCGGAATTTCTTCTGGACCTCCATGCGTCTGCCAGCGACTGCTCTGTTTGCCCCATGTTCACGATGGGGTGACTGGGTCACCCCTCCGAACAGTCCCACATGACGTGAGAGCACCCTGCTTCTGCAGGAAAATCCTGCAGTGGCCCCACCAAAGGCGACCCCTGCCCCTCTTCTGGAGGGGACAGCGCGTGGATGCTGCTCGAGGCAGCCCTACCCCCAGCTACCTGGGCATACTTCCCCTCCCAACATTTCCAGCAGCCAGAAGGACAAGCACCACCCCCTTGATCTATAAGCTCCGCCCTCCAGTGAACAAGCTCCACCCCTCATTCACTTACACATGCACACAATAATGCACATTTTAGAGGACAGTTATGAGAAATACAGGTTGCAGGGCTGCACTGGAGTCAATGAAGCCCCGCAACCTGTATTTCTCATGTGTCCTCTAAAGTTTGCAATATCTGGCCACCCTACAGGGAGCAACATTCAGTGAGAGCCAACAGGACTTTTTGGCTACAGAAAGGTCCGTATCTCCCCTTCCAGTGCTCCTGTTGGCACTGCTGTCCCCTGCCACCCCACACTCGAACCCGCAGGGGACATCATCAAACAACTGCAATCCATACCTGAGCGGGACCAGGCCCCAAGAGAACTCTTTCCTGAATCCCCGTTTTCGGGCTTCCAAAACAGCCCCCCAGCCCCAACCTCTCAGAACTGATTATCAGGAGCAAACGCCGATCCACCCGGAACGCCCCCATCCCAACAGGAACTAAACCCTGCCAAGGCCTCCCCGACACAACTCTACCAAAGACGTTATCAGCGCGCACACACACACACACACCAGGAAAAATCCACTCCGCATACTAGGGACTTACACACACGCCAAGCAGAAAACGCCGTGTGCTTCATTCAGCGCACACACTAAATACTCCCACCAGTTCTTGCACGAATGTACGAACTCCCACAAAACGACCAATTCAACGGTCGGCTCCCAGAAGGACCACGCAATTTCTGATCTCCCACTCCTCCTCCTCCTCCTCAGGGGGGACCTGGACAGCCTACACCTTTAGAAGACCAACCTGGGAATGAACATTCAGAACTTTATTGGACGCTCAAAACAATGGACCCGATATCGATCTCAGAATCCTAGAGATGGCCGGTACCGTGAGGGCCCCCTCGTCCAACCCCCTGCTTGGAGGCAGAATGACTGCGGCTGCAACATCCCCGACAGGTGTCTGTCCAGGCTCGGTTTGAAAACCTCTGGCAACGGAGAGCCTACAGCCTGGCTAGGCAGCGTGTTCCAGTGCTGCACGGCTCTATTAGGACGGTTTCCCCGATCTCTAGCTGAAATCGACCTTCGTAGTGGTGGCAGCCCTTTAGAAATCTGAAGACTTATGTCTCCCCTTAGTCTTCTCTATGCCCAGTTCCTTCAACCTTTCCTCATAAGACTTGTTTTCCCAAACCCTTTATCACTTTGGTCGCCCACCTCTGAATCTGTTTGAATCTGTCAATGTCCTTCTTAAAAATGAGGCCCCCAACCCTCCAGGTGGGGTGTGAGCAGCACGGAATGGCGCGGAATTATTACAACCGCCGCCCTGGAGACAAGGCTTCTGTTCATCCAGCAGCCTACAACGGCATTCACCGCTTTTGCAGCCGAATCCTATGGCTGACTCATGTTCAGCTTATGATCAAGCACAACCCCTAGATCCTTTCTCCATAGCCGGGTCTCCCACTCCCCATCTTAGACTTACAGATTTGGTTTTTCTCAGGGGCGTAGCTACCATTCGACAAACAGGGACATTCGTCCTGGGGCCCGTCCTGGCTGGGGGCCTAATAGCCAAGGTAGCTAAGCCACCCTTTCCCCCGCCCCCTTTTTTCTTTCTTTTTTAAAAATTGCCACCTGTGCTGGACCCTCTGGCGCGGCGCTGTGCCGCGGAGGAGTCCGCCCCGCCAGTCCGAAACCGGTCCAGGCAGGGCTGGCTCATGGGAGGCCCAGCCGGAGCGGGAAGGTGCCTGGCAGCGGCTGCACTCAGTCGCTGAATGGAACGGCTCGGCTCGACCCTCTGGCGCGGCGCTGTGCCGCGGAGGAGTCCGCCCCGCCAGTCCGAAACCGGTCCAGGCAGGGCTGGCTCATGGGAGGCCCAGCCGGAGCGGGAAGGTGCCTGGCAGCGGCTGCACTCAGTCGCTGAATGGAACCGCCACCGGGCACCTGCCTGCTCCAGCGCTCCCCGCATTGAGCCGGCCCAGCCTGCCCCACCAGTCCCCAGGGCTGGTCGGGTGGGCCAGGGCCGCGAGGGATAGAGTGTCCTGTGGGAGCAGCTCGCCGCCGGCCCAGAAGACGGATGGGCCCAGCAGCCGGCCACCAGCACCAGCCCGTCGCCGACTCTGCAGAGAGCAAGCAAGTCCCAGGAACCAGCAGCCCAGAGCCCCTAGGCCGGCCAGCGGCTCCACCGCCGGCAGGAAAAAAGAGGCAGGGGGGCCCACGGACATTTCGTCTTCCCCAAATACAGAACTTTACATTCAATCTCGGCCCAGATTTCCAGCCTATCAAGGCTTTTTCCCCCTATTATTCTAATTCTATCTTCCAAGATGTTAGCTACCTGGGCTTCATACGTCCTTTCAGAAACGCACGGCAATAACCCGCTTTTCACCTCGTCTGATAAGTTCCGTCTTTGCTTTTAGATGTTTCTTTAATTCGCTCCCGCCTTCTCCTAGAGATTGCTTCCTTTCCCAGACATCCACCTTATTTTTAAATACTAACGACCTTCTCTTCTCTAACAGTCACAATTTACATCGCCTTTCAGCTCGTTTCTTTGCTATTTATATTTGTACGCCAACACCTTCCCCAGAGTCCTTTTCGTGTAGTTGTCTGTTTTGCATTCGTTCCGATTTTATTTTGACTTTACCAGTATCCTGAGGAAGTAGCCCTGTTTGGCTTGACATCTCGCACACCATCGCTAACACAAGCTGGTCCTTTTTATTCGGTCAGGTGGTTGGCAGGCGGGGATAGGGGCTGGGGATTTTACTTGTTTTATTTGAAGATTTTAATACTCAGATATTTCTGAATATGTGTTTATGTATGGTAACAAGACCGCGCTTAATGGGAATGGCAGGATAAAAATGTGAAGAAAAATAAATAAATAAATAAATAATAAAAGAAAGATAATCTGAATTACTTTGTCTCCATCCATTACTTTTGGCAACTACATTCTCTCCAAGGACAGACAGACAGACAGACAGACCAATTGCATAAGCCTTCTTTCCCTAGAAATCCAAGCTAAAGCCCACAAGTCCTGGAGGCACTGAAGGCCACGTTCCAACAAACAGTTCATTCAGCGGAGTTGGGCTTTACTTACTTTTGAAGCATTCGGACAAACAGAGTACTAAACTGAAGTTATTCAGGTGTAGGAAGAGAAGTACGTACTCCCTTTTGGTTTGCAATTTGGAGTAGCTGTTTGTGAGAACACGTATTGACGTAAGGGTAGCAAGCACACTACGGTGAGCATTACATCCCAGTTACGGAGGAAACTGACATTGTTCAACTTCGGATTACACTGCTCATCTGAACGCTATTGAAGTGGAGTAGTGACTTCATTTTCATTAAATTGAAAACAGTTACTTCAGTTTACTTCTCTTCATATATATTTTTATTTTATTTTCCATAAACGAGAACTTATATACACATTAACTGCCTCTAAAAGAAAGGACCTATTGGGGACGACAAATATCTGTCCCCTTACAGCTACGGTCCACTTTATCATTATAGAACGCGTGACATGATAAAGTCTTATATTTCTGTAAGGCATATTGACATTTTTGTAGCATTGGTTTCAACTTTTTCCTGAATTATGGTCCAGACGTTATTCCACACCGCGCAGAAGCCCTCCAGTTCTTTCTGCATCTCTGCCTGGATTCACTCCATTGTAAGTACACACCATCATCTATTTCTCCATTCTTCAGTTTACTTCTGTTTGTTGGAGCATGGGCAAAGAGGCATGATCAATTCCAGCCCCGTCTCAGCTCCGCTTTGCACTTCCCAGGGGTTTACCGATTCACACATGTAGCAAACGTCCTCCTGTCAAGCTGGAAGTTTCCATCCAACTTCAGCCGCGGTTCTGGTGGCTGCTCGGCTGTAACCAAGCTTCGCAATCTCTGCCTCTTGGGGACACGCTTGGGTTTCATGTGGGCAGCTGGAAATTCTGCCCTAGGGCCCCAGACAGAACGAAACAGAAATCGGAAAAGATCAGGGCAGGGGACAGGGTGGGAGTAGGGCAGAGAGGCTGCCTGGAGTTTGAGGCACTAAGGCAGGGGTGTGACACCCAGGATTCCTGCAAAGCAGCACCAAGGGCATAGCTAGAATCACCAGGCCCCAAGAGCTGAGGGGAGCCCGCATTCATGTGAAATGTGTGCCTAAGGCTGATGGGTGATTAGCACCCACTGAAGACTTCCTATGCGCCTTGTGGGGGGGCATTTCATTTTCTGTACGGGGTCCATTCCAACCCGGCCTGTAGTCAGCACTCCCCTTTCATAGCCCCCAATTTCACTGGTAAAAGCAAGGTCAGGCAGGAGGAATCTTCTGAGGCTAGGACTTTGGGGGGGGTCTGCGACACCTATGCTGAGTGAGAAATCTCTCCGCCCCCCCCCCCCAACTTCTCTGTTCACGAAGCTGGAACTGGTGGGGTCCTAGGTTGTATTCCCAGCCCTGATGGGCAGCCCGTTTGCCTCAACAATCATCTTTCCTCCGCCTGTTCACACTGCGAGCTCCGTGGGGCTTAGACTGCCTCTCGCTCTCCATCTGTGCGGCCCGCCGATTTCTCTGCCTCTTTACAGGCCTACGCCCTGCCTAGCAGGGGAATGACTGGAGTGGGTCATCCCTGCTCCCAGCCCAGAGGCGCCACCGCCTGCATTTCGAAATGGCTGTGCTGTTCCCCAAAGCACTTAAGAGAGGAGATTCATCACTCTGGCAATCGGAGAGAGTGCCCGGCACACACCAGCTGCCGCCTCTCGGCTTGGCTTGGGCTGGGATTCGGCTCCGCAGTCAGCACCGTAACCTCCCTGCAACCTCTCCTCCCAGCCAACAGTCTCTGCTCGGGAAGGACAGTCCCTCTCTGGGTACGAATCCCACGGTCACTCTTTCAGGAGAGGATTCAAGCCCCAGGCCCCTCTTCCCTGGGGGCCTCCCAGGGAAAGCTCTTGAGAGGGCGATGGGGAGAGGATGGAATGACAAGCGGAGCAAGACACAGAAGAGCGTCTGTCCCTCCTTATGCACTTGGAATACTGGGAGCTGTGTGTGTGTGTAAGTGTGCGAGGGGGTGGAGCTTATTTGCCGTGGGGCAGAGTTTACTGGCCAAGCGGGGAGAGGGCGTGCCCCTCTTTGGCCGTTCAAAACGTTAGGAACTGTCCAGCCCTGTACACCGCTTCTCCCCCACACTCCCTGGCTGTAACCTCTCCACCCCATAACTCCCATCTCCCCGCCCCCTGCATGCCAGGCCCATAGCCTCCTTCCTGCCCCCCACATCTTGTAGCCCACTTGAAGTGCTGCCGCTAGGTCTTCCCAGCTCATCCAACTGGCTACGTCAGTGGTTCTAGAACTGCAGGGAGGAGGGGAGGCACAGAAGGAGCACAGCTAGCAAACACCTCCTAGCTCCATGTTGAGCTAGGGGGAGTTGCGGAAATGAGGAGGGGGGCGGAGAAAGAGACTGAGAACGGGCAGAGAGAGGGGAGGCAGCAGGTGGGTGGGAAAGGAGAGGGAGGGAAACAAGGTGTATGTGGGTGACGGATAGGATTGCCACCTATCCACATTTTTAAGGAACGTTTATGAAAATACATGTTCCAGGCCGGCGCCAATGCAGGCCCTGCAACCTGAATTTTTCATAAGTGTTCCTTTAAAATTTGCATAGGTGGCAACCCTAATGGTTGAAGCTCCAGACCTGGCGTCAATCTGGCAAGGCCTCCCGGCTCGCCAATCCTTGGTGCCGGACATGAGGCGTAGAGCCTCCCACCTTGATCAGGACTGGTGCGGCACAACAGAGAGGGTCCCTCCCGAGGCCAGGTAGGAGCTGCCCTGAGTCTGCCCAGCCCGATGCGTGTGGGGCAGGAGGTTTCAACCCAAGGAAGGAGGCTGCAGGGAGGGAGGCAATCCTCACATTCCAGTGTTCTACGGCACAGATCAATCTTGCTGGAGTGAGCTCCCTGCTGACGCCAAGATCAGATTCAATTCTTCAAGAGCCGACAGAGGAGGCACTGTGCCAGCATGGAAAGAGTGGAGGCAGCGCCCCGGGGGAGGCTCCATTCAGTCCTGGCACGCTGGGCAAGGAGTGAGCGCCAGACGGGTCTCACCTTTCAGTGACATCATTCAGAGACAGCACCGCGCACACACACACTCCCCCCGCCGGGTCCCTTTGTCTGCACCTGATCACAGAGAGAAGGAGACACCAGGCCTTTCCTCTGCTCAGGGTGCGCTGGCTCCATACCAGCCTTCCTCCTAAGACTTACTTTCCAGACCCTTCAGCATTTTTCTCATACTGAGCTTCCTCTGAACCCGATCCAGTTTGTCCATGTCCTTCTTAAAATGAGGTGCCCAAAACCAGACACAGGAGTCCAGGGGATGTCTGACCAGTGCAGAACAGAGGGGAATTCTTACCTTCACTGACTTGGAGACAAGGCTTCTGTTAATGCAGCCTAAAATTGCACTGGCCCTTTCTGCAGATGGCCGACTTTCTTTCCCTCCATGTGCGGCTGCTGCCGAGCCAGGTCTCGCCCATCTTAGACTTGTGTGTCACGGAGGAACATAGGGTCACACACGTGCGATACTGGCCTACATGCAGACTACAAGCCTAGCAAATATGTAAAGCAAAACATGCAACATGTATGTAATGTTACAACTGAGAAATGTAAAACCCAAATCAGAGCTGTGACACGTGACCAAGCTCCAGGAAATGGAAAGAGATAAAAAGAATGTGCATTTGGGAACCCTGGCCAGACAGACCTGTGGAGATGCAAATCAACCTTCATGTTTGTCTGGGTTGCCTACGTGACAGGCCTCACATTTCTCCACGGCTGGAACGGGAAACAAAGAAACCATGAAGGGTACTTAAGGAGGCCATTAGCCACCTTCAGGAGCTCTCTCGCTTGGCCATCTTGAGCACTCTCATCTGCATCCTAAAGGCTGTCAGCCAGCAAGGCTGGAAACCATGGACTGAGAGGAAAGACTTTGCTTTCTAGCAACTCTAAGGCTGAAGACACAGTCACTTACAATCAAGAACTGAGAGGAACTTATGGACTTTTGTAGGGTACGATGCTTATTTAGGAACTCAACCAGTATAGATCAGGAATGCGTTATATATTTACCTTTGATTTCTAGTAACCACTCTGTATCAACAATCTTGCTTATGTAATCAATAAACTGACTTCTTATCTTTATGAAGAAGTGTCTGTGTCTAACATTGGAACACAAGTAGCAACATGAGCTTTCAAGCTCTTCGAACCCAGAGATTAAAGAGTCTGTAAACGGGAAGGATCGGGCCCTTGGGCGACAAAGGGGTTGTCCCTGCGGCAGGCTTGAACTGGCCAGAGAGAAAACTGGTTCAAGTGGGCTGTACGCGAGGGAAACTGAGTCACTCAAACCCGGTAAAGCGGGGGTGCGGACCACCAACCTGCCGAACCAGGTCTCTCCCATCTTAGACTTGTGCATTTTGGGTTTTCTTCCCTTAAACGCAGAATTCCTAACAGCTTTCCATTCTCAATGCACTCAGAACACACCCGGTTCTTTCTGTCTTTCCTCCCCAGGGGACTGTAAATTATGGGGAGTTTTCGTGAATTACAAGCCCCAGCTGTAACTACTTTGAGCAGCATGAAGGTTTTGGCCCACCAGGGTGTAAGTCCTCACAGAATTGGTCCCAAACTCTGCCACAACAGCCCTGGTTATCTTTCCCAGCACTGCTTTTAGGATGTAGATATACAAAGGGGTGTGCTAACGTATGATTTGCATAGCGCAAAGAACAAGGGAGTATCACAAGTAGCAACTCACACACCAAAACAAATAGACCAAGCTACTAAACAACAAAAATGATATTGTATACAAAATAATAAAAAATATATAACTCTACAAATTATACAAGCCTCGATTGGCAAATATTAAAATCAATCAAATTATCCTCTGAACAAACCAAACCAAAACCTGATCATGAATAATTATTACAAATCCCGAAGCGTTTCGGGTTAAAACTCTTCGTCGGGGGGTATTCTGCGGACACTAGAACCATGAAAGAAAAACTTGAATTAACAAGGATAACAGCATTCCTAAGTATATTGCAACTGAGCTTCCCAAACAGTCTATAAAAGTAGATACACCATTTTTATAGAATTAGATGTACAAGAATCAAATTCTTTACTTGAGAATGGGCCTCTGTGTGTAACAAAAGACCCAGAAACAAAAATACCTGTATAGAAAACATGAAGTATGTTTTCTTCACGGAGAATCAGTCTCAATAAATACACCAAATGAATGATCTAATAGGGCAGAAAAGAAACTGTAAAATCATAAGGGATCACTTCACTCCATCTCTTGAAAACCTCAGAATGAAAAATTGGGTCCAAGTCTCAATGAGCTGTCCCAGACTATGTAGAGAACACAAGCCGCAGTGACAATCTACCGCCGAATTCCCTGCTGTGATCTTTAAATGGACGTTGGAGCATCTGGGTTCCGCAGAACTCATGGTATAGAAATATATAAACCCATTTTGGATTGATCAGACTAATAACCCTGGATAACTAAAAAGGTTTTCTAGCTAACGAAATCCTCCAACCAATATTTGAGTATTCTAGAAGTGTAAGACTAGAAGCGAAATCTTCTCCTAAAAATAGGACGTGAACAGATACCTAGAAGCTTCTCATACCTGCACCAAAAAGGCCCAAACAAAAAACTCAGCTACAGCAAAAACAGCAATGTACTTCTCTAGAGGAGGAGAAAACCAAGAGAGAAGCTAGAGCCCTGCTTTTACGAAAGGGAGTGCTAACATGTTGTTATTTACAGAGCACCTACAACGGGTCCGGTTTAACAGCTGTGATCGGAGACAGGTCCCTGCTCCAAGGGACTTACAATCCAGGATGGACAAGGGAGGGGAGATAAAGGGGGAAGGGAACCCAGGGATGCCTTCATGAAGGTGAAACGTCGCAGGTGCCCGTGCTTAGCGTGGTTACAAAGGGGATCCTGGAGAATAAAGGAGAAGCATAAACAAGAAATCTGTGGGAAAGCCGGATGGAAAAGGTAGGTTTTTAGGAGAGATTTGAAGGTCGGGAGGGAGGGGCCCAAATGTACGTGCTCAGGGAGGGAGCTCCAGGTAACAGTTAAATCTCGTCAGCAGTCATCTTTAGATTGTTGATTTTAATTGCACATAAATTAGCACTGATCACGGCAAACCAAACAGATGCTTTTCCTACTCAAAAAGCTCTTGTGGAGGTTGATGGAGCAGAATTTACATTATTAAGTGACCTTGCTGCGACTTCTCATTTTGCAATGAAATTATTACGGCACCTTAGGCCCCGTCTGCGGATTCGGCTACGCCGGCACCATTTTCATCACACCGTTTATACGCAGCTCCCTTCGAGGGCCAGAGATGAAAGCAAAGCTGGCTTAGAGCTAGAAAGGACCTCCAGGGTCCTCTAGTGCAGGCTCCTGCCCTGGTGTAGGACTGACCTGGGCTAAACTGCCACCACAGGAAAATCCACCAGAGAAAGGGAGCCCAGAATAAAGTCAGCCACAAGTAGAAATCAGGGTGTGACCAGAGAGCCCCAACGCCCAGAATAACACGGAGCAATCTTTACTAGCTAACCAGATGAATCCCAACAAGTTAGCCGTGCCCCATGCTGCAGGGGAAAGTAAACTCCCCCCCCCCCACCACTATCGAGTCAATGACTCAGGGGGAAAAGAATCAACCCAAATACTCTATCTGAAGCCTTGGGTTATAAACCCACCCCCCTCCACATCCGCAGCCCTCCCAATATTTCCAGCTAGCAAAGCGGGACAAGCTCTGCCCCCTTAGCAATTAGCTCCACCCGCACACTTATACGCACACACACCTAGCGCATAGAGAGAGAGAGAGGGGCTCTTCTGCATCTCATTCCACTGAGTTTCTTGCCGTCCCACCCATCGGGCAACCAGCAAAGAGGGATCGGAGGCCTTTGAATCCCAGTCTTTTTGTCTCTCTCTCTCCTGAGGGCCACTGGGATTCAGCACCCAACGAGGGGGGGACTCTCCTTCCAAAACAGCGACTGTGGGGAGGGATGGAATCTGTTCAGCTCTGTGTTACCAGCCCGCACCCAAACACCCGTTAGCCGCTTAAAATCACAAGGAAGCCCCAGAAAACATATCCAGCAATCCACCCCCGGACTGGAAAGGTGGCGGGCGTGCCTAGATGTTTTTGAGGGTGGGAGATGTAAACAAAGCATACAAGGACATCGCCAAACAACTGCCGGCAGGGCAGGCCTGGGGGAGCACTTTAAACCGTCTTCAAAGGAGGGTCAGTCGGTAGATGGACAACAGGAGAAAGGGGGCTAGCGACGGGATTTGGAGATTTGTGCCTACAGCTGCCACCTATGCCTATTTTTAAGGAGCACTTATGAAAGATACATGTTGCAGGGCCTGCATTGGTGCCAATGCAGGCCCTGCAACATGTATTTTTCATAAATGTTCCTTAAAAATTGGCATGGGTGGCAAAACGCAGACTGTGACCACGTTCACACATATGAACTAAACCCATTTATCAATGCTGAAGTGATCATCCAGGTTTTGGTAACTTTGATATCATTCATTCACCCTACATTCCTAAAACAATTTAGTACCGCGCCATCTGCCCCCCCAGTTGGCACGGCATGAAAGTGCACACGTCGACCCCTAGCCCTGCATGCCTTGTTGCACACGAAGCATTCGGGGATCAATTCCACAGGGGTCTCGCGCGCTGCTGCACTTTGCGCTGCATCCCGCTTGGGAACGGTTTCTATCTCATGCTCTATTACGGTTCCTATTACGAGGCACTTCACTTTGGAAAGCGAAAGTGGATTATCTGCTCCCGATTTTGCTGGAGCACGAACGTCGCCTCCTGTGCCTGGATGCCGTTGCTTGCCGTCCCTTGGTATCATTTGTACAAGTGAAGCCAATTTAGCTGTGGGTGAGAAGCTCATCTGTGTAACATCTACTGGTCTGTCATCTGCAGAGGGAACCCAGACCCATAAGGAACTTCACCGAAACCACAGAGCCAGCCCTACCGCACACCCAATGCTGGCGAAGTAGCACTGCAGCGGCAGGGCACAAGGAAAGGCCATCAGACACCCAGGCTTGTTACGAGCAGTAGCCACCACTACATTTACCTCACTGCAGCTCCTCTATGAACAAAAGTGTTGGTGCAGCCATGGAAGGGGTTATTGACCCCTATCAGCTAGCTCTGTGAACAATCATTCTCCTGATGCAAGCTCAAAGCCACAGAGCCTCAGCTCTGCCCACCAGGCCTCTCCAGGAGCAATGCCGCACCCAGTAGGCCCTGCTCGCGGCATCCTCCTCCGACAAGCCCAGCACCGAACGCTATGGCCAAGCCATGGGGCACAAACGCTGACCCCACCAGGGACCTTTCTCCAGCCTAAATGCTCAGCTCCTGCACCCCAGCAGGTGGGCTCCACTCCCCCCTCCCCAATAGAGCAATTGGGGGATTAGCAGGGCGGCCCTGTCCCGGTCACAAGGCCCAGAGCAGCTCCAGGCTATGCACGCTGCTTCCTTTCCCACGAATACTTCTATTCACAGTGCAGCCGAGAGCACAAGCTCAGCCCCGGCCCACAAGCCACCAGGCCCCTGGCCAGGCTAGGGGGCGCGGGGCCCGAGCCAGCCAGTTCCAAGGGAAACCCTAGTGACAAAAGGTCCAGCTCCTTCCTTCAGTCTCAGCTCTTGCCTGGTGGGCCCCTTCTTTCAAGGGCCTAAGCTAAGTTTCCTGTCCCTTTGCTCCAGCCAAGGCAATTAACCAGGCCAGGTCTGGCCCCGAGGACGCTGCTCCAAAAAGCCGCATCCTGCATCAACTCACATCCCAGCCCACGTGCTGGGGCAGGCCCAGTAACTACACCAAGGAGACCCATCACAGGGCACAAGGCCAGAGCAGCAGCTCCCCAGACAACAACATTCGTAGGCCGCATTCACTCACCGGCGTTGACGATGGCGTCCACCTCGAGTTTGGTGATGTCACCCCGGAGAAGCGAGATCTTCTCGTTCAGGCGATTGTCTTTGGGGAAGGCGGATTCCTCTGGCTGCTTCACCCGGGCGCCTGGCCACAAGAAACCAGAGTCAGAAAGGAACTCAAAGGCCATCTAGTCCAACTCCCTGCTGAAACTCTGACCTTCCAAAAGGGCAGGAGTGGCTGTGGGTCTCAGTGCAAACACCTCCTCTAGAAGCTGAATTAGACAGCGTGCCCAGTGAATTTGACAGCTGGTGGAGAGGCAGCTGCAGCAGAGTGAGCAGTGTGGCTGGGTATTTAGGCTCTGGTTCTGAGATTCAGGCTCATTAAACCCTATATCGACTCTGTTGCCAAATCCTGTCGTTTCTCCCTCCATAACATTGCTAAGATTCGCCCTTTTCTCTCTGTAAGACCTGGCTGTTCCGCCGGGCCTTTCCCGAGGGACATGGGGTGGGAGGGCTGGGGTGGGGTATGGGGTTTGATATTGGTTTGGTTTTTTAAAAATCGTACTTACTATTATTTAAATGTTTTTAGAATGTTGTGAGCCGCCCCAAGATGCCCAAGGCAGGAGGGGGCGGCATATAAATTTTAAGATAAATAAAATAAAATAAATAGATAAATAAGGGAGTTCTCCCAGCCCTGCACTCCGCCCCCCCAACTCTGCTGCTGCCCCTCAGTCCCCACCCGCAGCCCCATCTCTCCCAGCCCTGCACTCCCCCCCCAACTCTGTTGCTGCCCCTCAGTCCCCACCCGCAGCCCCTGCTCCCCCAGCCCTGCACTCCCGCCGCCAACTCTGTTGCTGCCCCTCAGTCCCCATCCGCAGCCCCTGCTCTCCCGACCCTGGACTCCCCCCCCAGCCCCTCAAACCTGACTCGCAGCCACTGCTCTTCCGGCCCTAGGATCCCGCACACGCTAAACTCTGCTGGTGCCCTCAGTCCCAACCCCAAGCTCCTCACACACCTAGCTCTACTGCAGCCCCCTGCTCTGGACTCTCTCTCTCAATGCCCCTCGATTCTGACCCAGAACCCCCATTACACTCGCTCTGGACTCCCTCCCACAGCCATCCTGATGTCCGGTAACCCCAACCCACAGCCCCACCCCTGAGCAATGCAGCCCAGAGGGGCCCCTGCTGCTCTCCCAGCCCTACGCCCCCCCACAGCTCAGTCGATGGAGAGACTAGTCACAACCCCCAAAGACTCACTTTTGGCCAGTTCTTTCCATGTGGGGATCTGCTTGAGTTTGATGAAGTCCTTCGTAAAGTAATGCTCCCGCCTCTGCTTGTTGTTCAGGCCTTTCAGGAACGCTGCAGAGAACCCCAGAAAAGAGTTACCGGGGCTACCTCGATAATGGAAAAGCACCCTGTTCCTAAATCACACCTGGGGCAGGCCGAGACAGGAGAAGGCCCGTCCCCGTCACCCCCCACCAGTAATTCCCAGTCCTACCTCGCTACATGGGCACCAGCAAGGGTGGCCACCTGTGCACATTTTCAAGGAACACTTATGCAAAATACATGTTGCAGGGCCTAAGGCACCACTGCAGGGCATGCAACATGTATTTTTCATACGTGTTCCTCGAAAATTGGCACAGGCGGCAATTCTAGCCCCAGCTCAGTCAGGGAGATACCCATGTGCAAAGAGGGGGAACTAAGGCACAGAGAGAGGGAAGGGGAGGGCAGAACAATAGGAGAGAGGTCTCTTCTGTCTGGCCAGCAAAGGCAGGACAAGCCCATTAGACAGATACACAAGGGCATGGAGCGAGGGGTTCAGTTGAGCCTGGGCCCCGGACTCTAGGGAGCGGGGGGCTTTACAAACGGCCTGAACACCAGTAGAAAATTTTCAGAGTGGGTGGAGAGGGCCAACACTCTGCCCCCACCCACTCTGAACCTTTTTCAAAGCCCGGCCTATCCCATTCTTAAAACTTCCTTCCTGGCAGGTTGCTGATGCTCTGGGGTGGGTGCTGTCGCCACCTTTTCTGGGGAGGCGGAGTGAGAGCCTTGAGAGGTCAGCCATTTAGGAAAACCCAGCCACCTTGCCTCGGGGGGGGGGGGGGGGACCATAATTGGGGCACGAGGCGAGGCCTGCCACAGCCTTGCTCTGGCATTGCTACACACAGTCCCGCTCAAGGGTATAAAAATGGGGGAGGAGATATACCCACAAGTTTGGGGTGCAGGGGACAGTCGCCTCAAACTGGCCCGTGACAGCAGCACCCAAAATTCAGAGTGAGGCTTTTCCTCAGTCCCCACCCACTCTTTGTCCCCACCGTGGGTCAGGGCGGAGCGGCTGCTTTTCTGACTGGAAAGAGACATGCCAATCCTTCCCCAACACAAGGAACTGCACCAATGCAGGCCCCGCAACATGTATTTGTCATAAGCATCCTGGGAAAATCGGGCCTAACTGGGTCTGAAATCCACAAGCCCTCTTACTCCCGGCAGGCTTCAACGGGAGCCCTCTGTAGCGGCGTGTGCGGCCGAGTCTTGGCGTCTCTACCTCAGGCTCGGCCTAGCTGAGGCTCCGACCAAGACTAGGCCGAAGCCTTCTAGACTCAAGACTTTTTAGACCGTGCCTCCCCTTCTCTGTAGTAGTCGAGTCACGTACACTCCCCCCTCCCCCTACTCCCCCAATGTTTGCAAACCACCAGCTCTGACCCTCTCCTACTGGGCCCTGGCAGGTATAACAACCCAGCCCTAAGCCACGGTCGAGGCAGAGGCGTCAGGGTCCGACCCGCTACCCCATCCCCGTCTAGCAGCTCTCAGCGGTACCCAGGGAGGATTTGGCCTCCCCGAATGGGAGGCTGGCCCTGCGGCCAAGGCACCCCGCAATCCTAGCCCCAGTGACAAGGTGCCTCCTCCTGCAGGATGGAAATGATGGGTTTCAATCCTACTCTCTCGCTGCTCAGAGATGGGAATCCGGTTTCTGGGGGCAGCTGCACCACCTGCTGGGCAAATCCCAACATAGTGGCTGAAATAATAACCCCGCAGCCATTTTCCACGCCCGAAGGGAGGAGCAGGGCAGTCTCATTAGCATCATAGCCACGCTTCCTCCAGGGGCCATTGGGGGCGGTCTGGGACCCCAGTTGTGCGTGCAACCTCCTCCTCGAACAACAAGCTTGGGCTGTTCACACAACACTCTCTCCCCTTGTCCTTCAACCCGGGTTTGCCTGTCCCTGTAAAAAGGCATTCACACAACTGCCGACTGCCCTGCACTTCAATGGCAGGGAACAAGGGATCAGTGTCTGCTTCCCGCAACGCTCTTGCGGAGGGAG
Organism: Sphenodon punctatus; assembly: GCA_003113815.1. Lineage (NCBI taxonomy): Eukaryota > Metazoa > Chordata > Lepidosauria > Sphenodontia > Sphenodontidae > Sphenodon > Sphenodon punctatus. Next base: position 972,986 of record QEPC01008679.1, on the reverse strand, counting down.
TGGTACAATCCCACGTTTGGAGTCTTGTGAGAAACCCTTAAAACTCACCTCTTTCGCTCTGCTCTGTCTGACTCTTTATCCTGCTGAGCCACTATTCCTAGACCTACGATCGGTTTACCCTTATCCTTGCCACATGGACCAGCCTGCTGTCATTCTCATCGTAACCAAGCCAAGTACGTGCACCTGAGACCTCGCATCTTCATGAATGTTAGACCCCTTGTCTCTCCCTCTGTTCCCCTTCCTAAGTCTCTCCCCCAGCTCCTGTCTCTCAGATTGTAAGCCCTAGGGGCAGGGACCGTCTCTATTTTATTACTTTGTAAAGTGCCAGGTACACTGCTGGCGCTATAGAAATGTTTGTTAATAAATAATAATAATAAAACCCTGGCTATTCGTGATCTGGGTTTCCCACGGAAAGAAGATTGCGTGCTTAATAACTTTTGAAGCCGTTGCTGAAGCCAGACCTCTTCCCCATACGCTGCTGGGGGCGGGCCACCGTATCCATGGATTTGCACGTGTGCACACACACACAATCTGGTATGTGTGAGCTGAGCGTGCAAGGGAAACAGTGCATCTGTGTGTGAGTAAAGAGAGAGAGACCACTCGTGACAGGAAAAAAAGTGTGCATGTGGGAGCACATGGGTGTGGGGGGGCAGGGCTTATTAACGATGAGATTGGGGTTTGTGTCCCTCTGGCCGCGCGAGATGTTGTGAAGTAGAAGGAACACTAAGGATGCTGGGATACCAACCCACAATGCACTGCATGAACATGAGGCTCCAGGCAAACCAGGGAGCATGCCGTAGTCAAGACCTGCTGCTTCTTATTGGGGTGAGGGAAACGTGCCCTCTTCTGGGGGCGTAACAGTGGGGCGGGGGGGGGGGACTACCTGCCCCACACACTGTGGGATGCACAGGCCAGAGTTCTACCCTCTATTGGGCCACGCTTGGAGACATGGCAGCTCAGGCAGGAGGGTGCAGCCCAGGGCCCTGGAGAGGGCAGGGACACCGGGGCACGGGTGGGCCCCTGGGCAGGAGGGGCACCTGATCACACACACCCCCAAACCACCCCACTCTCCCCTTGGCACTTACATTTAGCCTCCTTCCAGTCAGTGGACGTGGTCAAATCCACCTTGGCTGCCATGCCCAGCGGGGGAGCCGCTGCCCAGCTCCGGATGCCCCTTGCAACTGGCCCCCAGCAAAGGGGGGCCCTGCCACTATCCACCCCCCTTCCTAGCACCCTAGGGGGGCTGCCCCACACTCTCAGCAGCTGCCCAAGGGCTTCAGGCAGGCGCCTGCTTGGTAGGGACATGAGAACCCAGCCTGGCATGGGGGCAGGGCAGGGAAATGAACTGGGCTGGCTGCCTGCTTCCCTGGTTGGTCCCCTAGCAGCAAGGAGAAATTCTTCTCCCTTATGTGTGTGGCTGCCCCTGGGGTCCAGCTGCTGCTGCTGCTCCTGCAACTGTGCTCAAACCAAGGGTAAGGCTGCCAGGCTCCGCCCCCACCCACCGGGGCTGCTGGGAAATGTAGTTCCTGCCTGCTGTTGCCTGCACATAGGCTATGCTGACTGCTGATAATCAATAGGGGGGTCCACGGTTCTTCCTGGGCGGTTCAGAGCAGGCACACACGACCCCCACAAGACAGACACCTCACACTGCTCCACAGAGGATCTGTCTGGTGGTGGGGCTCTGTGGTGCATGGAGTTGCAATGCCAAATATGTCATTTTCCCCAGGACACTTATGAAAAATACATGTTCCAGGGCCTGCATTGGCACCTAAGGCACCAACATGTATTTTTCATAAGCATCCTGGGAAAATGTTGGCAACCCCAGTAGAGCAGTGTGGGGTGTCTGTCTTGGGGGGGCTGTTCTGTGGCCCTCTGAGCCACCCTCCTAACAGTGTGAAGATCTGTGTGCCACAGGCCTGGGGGCACAGTTTGCACTGAGGCCGAGCTCCCCACTTCCTCCTGCCCCCATAGGCCTATAAGTCTGATACCCCCACTGCTCCATGGAGCCCCACAAAACAGAGACACACACTCTACTGCTCCACAGAACCTTACACTCCCATAGTGCTCCACAGAGCCTTACAGAACAGACACACTGACTCCCCTACTGTTCCACAGAGCCGCGAAAAAAACCAAGATACCTCACAGCTAAAATTGTTGCACTCATGCTAAAAATCACAAAACCAGGCAACCCTGCCACAGGTCAATACCCAGCCTGCCTCTGCCCAACTGAAACCATCCACTTTAAACAGGGATGGGGAACCTTTTCCCTCCCAGGGGCCTGCTTTGAAAATGAGGACAAGCTCCCAAGGGCCACATAGAAGTTGGGGGCAGGGGGGGGGGCTTAAGGGGTGCACTGAGAAAGAGGAGGGTCCAGATCATGGATCTGCCCCCCTCTCCTTGTGTGCGTGCCCTCCTCTCTGCTCCCTTATCTTTAACTCAGTTTTGCAGTGGTTGTGACTCAGAACTGGATCCAAGGGTCAGATTCAGGAACTGTAAAGGGATCACAGAACAACTAGCCATAGGATGCTTTTGGTTCTTGGGCCTGAAGTTCCCCACCTACGGCTTAGATGGAGGATATCAAGTGTGGGGAGCAATTTGGGGGTCTAGTCCAAGCTTTAGGTTGGCTGTAGAGTCTACTTAGGGAGGGGAGTAAAATCTAGTGGGTTAGAGCTCGAGTTGCCAGATACGCAAATTTTCCCAGACACTTATGAAAAATACATGTTGCAGGCCCTGCATTGGGTGCAGAGCCCTGCAACATGTATTTTTCATAAGTGTCCGGCAAAATCTGCATATCTGGCAAGGGGTTGGGAGCCAAGACTCATGTGTTTGAGCAGGGGGTTAGAACACGGAGGCTGGGAGCCTGGACTCCTGGGTTCTGTTCTCAGCTCTGGGAGAGGAGTGGGGCCTTATAGTTAGTAGAGGAAACCTGAGAGTCCTTTTCCTCTGCAACTGACTTGCCGTTTGAGCCCTTCCCCTCCTCCCTATCTCACTTCCCTAAATGCAAAATGAGAATGTTATACATTTGCCTCCTTGCCGGGACTGGCTCTTCTCAAAGTGCTTTGCAGATTATACAGCCATGATAGTAGCTATATAGTTAAACTATGAGTCCACTTGCATTCTAAATGAAGAAATTTCAAACCTCTTTAAAAAAAAAAAACAACAGTTTTGGATTTTTCCCCCCTGACAATCTCAGGGTGTGTTATATTCAGATGTCATGGGATTTCTGCAAAATTTTGCAGTGATCAATAAAGTACTTTTCAAGTTACAATGATTATGACGTTAATTGTTACAATTCAAAACACACACATACTAACACTTTTTGCAGCTAGATATCTTTGGCTGCATTTTTACTTGAGGCTTATAAATTGGCATATATGTAGCCAGGGCAGATATTTAAGTGCTGGTTAATAATTATTGTTTGTTGGTCCATAAATTTTTTTTAATTAACGTTTTAAAAATCGGTACGTTCACGCATGCACAACTAAAGATTTTCATGACAGCAGTAACTCACACTCCATATTATTAGAATTTTCTATTTGTGAACGAATGGAGCATGAGTTAATGCTCTCCTATGGAGGTTTTTAGTCAGTCTTACACTTTTAATGTTTTATATGTTGTTTATGTCTTGAACATAGATACACAGCAGGTTACATCATGATATGTTTGATCGATGCAACCTGTGTATGTGAGATTTTTAATTGATTGATTTTAGTTATTGATGATGGTATGGAATTTATGAATATGAAAGGAAAACGTTAAGGGCTTTATGCATTTTAATAAATGTAAGTGAATGACGAGAATTAAAGCTTAACTGTTCATTTCCATGATTTGTGGCACTTAATTTTTTTATACTGAACATTCTTAAATAGATTTTGTCAGCAATTCTCAAATTTCTTGTAGCTTAACATTTGTTTAAACCGATAGGTTTTTTTTAATTGTTGGGTGAAGTTCTGACTCCATTGGGCTGTAGTGAAGTGCTTCTGAAAGCTTTGCAGAAAACTGCATTTCCCAGACTCCCGAGAGCAACAGCCTGCAACACTTCAGTAGCTTTTGCTCTGCACCCCTCCCCTCCTCCCAGCAATTCCCAGGCAGGAAACGAACTCTCTTTTCAAAGGGCATTAAGTCTGCAAAGGATCAAGAGAACTCTGGGCATTAAATGCAGTCCACCTGCTATAAATAGAGGTGCCCCTTCCTGGTGCCTTGACAACCTTACTAAATATAGCCGGAGTCAGTCACACTGGGCGGCAAACAGAGAGCATGAATGCTAGGCTTGCAGGAAGCCAGTGTCACTCACACCAGGGCTGCACGAGAACACACCCCTTCCTGATGGGCTAAATCCTGGTGGTCCATAGGATTGGATGGTGCTCAGGATCTCCCCTTGCTTGTTACTGCAGGCTGGTGTAAAGGCCTCGCTGGGTTCTCTCCAATGCATAAACAAGCTGCTCGACCTCCCCCTCAGAAAACATTTTGGTTTTATTATCTCCGATGGGAAGCGGAGGCATGCAGCTACAGAATGATTAGATTAAAGGCAGTCGTGGATCTAGGAATGGGACCCAGGAGTCCTGGCTCCCCGCTGCAACCCACTAGGCCCTCTGCAACGCTCCCAGAGCTACGGATAGAACCCAGGAGTCCTAGCTCCTAGGCTTCTGATTAAATTAATTAAACCCCACTCCTCTGCCAGATCTGGGGATGAAACCTAGAAATCGTGGTTTTCAGGCCCTCCTGTTCTAACCCACTAAACCCCATTTTCCTGCCAGAGCTGGAAACAGAACCCAGGAGTTCTAGTTCCCAGTCCCCATTCCTGCTAGAGCTGGGGATAGAACTCAGGAGCCCTGACTTCCAGTCCATTCTGTTTAAGCTGCATTAGAAGCAGAGGAAGCTCAGTGTTTTTATTTCTTACCCTCTGACCCGGGAGCATGGCATGATGCCCACATGCTCTTGTGCTCGGCCCAGGGGCCCTCAATAGAAGCATGAACTTTTCAGCTTTCAGTTTCCCAATTAAAGCAAATTTGCAGCCCTCGTGGCTAGTCATAAATCTTGAGAATGTGACTGTGATGTTGGTCACCTAAAGGTTTGGAAACCAAGAAGCTGGGAAGAATTCTTCCCACGCATTGTGCTCATTTTCAAGGAGCCTAACTCATGACTTTGAAAAACGGTGGGTTTTCAATACCAGGGCTCAGTCACTCCCAGCTGCCTAGGACCTGCCTCATATCTTTGCCAGCTCCCACTCCCCACTGCTTGGTTATAAGAGACCCATGCAGGCAGCAACCTTGCTTCAAAGGGTGTTTTTAAACGAGACGGCCCTACGTCTCGTCTGGATGTTATTGGGGGGCAGTGTGTGATCCCGCACCCAACCATTCCCCCCCCCCCCGCAACATGTATTTTTCATAAGTGTTCCTTGAACATTAGTAGAGGTGGCCACCCCCCTTCAGGGTAGCCACCTTGAATCCTTGAGCTACTCTGGAACACACAATCCGTGGATCGCAGCCCAAGTCTAGCAAGCAATTGTTGTCATAACACATTTTCAACGGGACCTCTATTTGCTGGCATTTGGGTTCAGTTGTGGAAACTCTCCAGAGGTGCAGCCCTGCAGTAGTGCACAGGATGTGGCAGGGAACATAGGGTGTGTGAAAACGGGGATCACCTTACCTAGAGTAGTGATTCTCAAAGCGTGGGGGGAGGAGAATGAACACAGCAGGCAAACTCACACCTAGCTCCACTCTGCTAAGGGTAATTTCCAAAATAACAGGGCAGCAAAAGGGAAGGGGGAGAGGGAAGCAAGGTGTGTGTGTGTGTGAGGAGGGGCTTCAGCTACTATACAGAAGAGAAAGGGAGTGCAGTTTTAAACGTTTGAGAACCACTAATATAATATAGCCAGCAGTCATCCCTAGGTGGTACTACCAGCGGGTCAGCAGCACAGAAACACAGTAAACTGGCCAGAGAAAGCTGTACTCCACGTGCATAGTAGCTGCATCATTGCTGAACACCTCCTTCAGTTTGCGTAGCTTTGTGTAGCTCGCTGCCTTGCCACACCATGGTGCAAGAGAGTTTGGAAATAGGATATGCAGCAAAGAACATGTGCTCCACCTCTAGCTCTTACACTTGCCATAGCGTGCTGCAGAGGTGGCTACCTAGGCAAACAGCGATCTCCTGGGGGTTTTGTTTAGTTCTTACACTGCTGAGAGCCTACCTGGCCATGGATTTTATTATAGAATGAATTTGTTTGGGTAGACAGCAGGCCGCTTCAAGCTATAGTTAGCCACTTGGTGAGCCAAGAAGAAACCAGGAACTGGGAACAAATAAGGAACTGGGAATAAGGAACCAACTTCAGCCCCATTAATGCCCAAGAGAAAGGGGGGAGGGGGTACAAAAGCTGTAGAAAACATAGCAAAAGTTGAATACCCCTTATGTGCAAAATATATATATATATATATATATATATATATATATATATATATATATATATATATATATATATATATATATATATATATATATAACACCCCCTCCCCCCAGGCCCTTTTCCCACACCAGGACTAGGGTGGCCAGATATGCAATTTTTCAGAGGGCATTTATGATAAATACAGGTTGGAGGGCTGCACTGGAACCAATGCAGCCCTGCAACCTGTATTTATCATGAATGTCCTCTAAAATGTGCATATCTGGCCACTCTAACCAGGACACGCGTGCAGGCCCAACCCCATGCCTTGGGCGGCCAGATATGCCAATTTCATGACACTTATGAGAAATACAGGTTGCAGGGCTGAGCCAATGCAGCCCTGCAACCTGTATGTCCATAAGCGTCCTCTAAAGTGTGCATATCTGGCCCACCCTACCCATGTCTCCTTCCTGCAGTCGAGCTGGCAAGACACGACGGGCGGGCGGGCAAGCTACCCCTTTCCTGGCCAGGGCATGCAGAGCCCATGCAACACCTGCGCACGCGCACATCTCCCGACTTACCTCAGCCGTCTACAGGGGTCTTTCAACGCGCGGAGTCGCCCATTTAAGGGCACGCCGGTGACGTCATACCCGTCCCGCTCAATCCGGGACGCCGCGCGCCGGTTTAGCGTCACTCTGTCCGGGTGAGCCAGTGAGAAAAGTGGAAAATTCCCGGAGGGGACTCCAACCAATAGATTGTGGTAGAGAGGGAGCTGGAGAACATTCCAGCCAATCAGAGGTTAGAATTGTTGTGCCATTGACCAATTAGACTTAAGGGAGGGCGTTTGGCGACCAACCGGCGTGCAATGAAAGTGGAGGCGGGCAAAGGGGGACACTTCGTCCCGCCCCGTGTAGGATACTGATTGGCACCTCTCTTACCCTATGAGCTTTGGAAAAGCCTTTCGACTGACTGCTTTTTTCACCTACCACAACGCTCGATAGGCGAGCCGTCACTTGGTGCTCAGTAATGAAATCCCAAAGAGGTCCAGAGGGCGAGATGGGCGCGGCCTGAGCTGCGAGGAACACTGGTTTCATCCTATGAGAGTGTCGGGAGGGCGGGCTCTCTCATTGGGTTAGCCAATGAGGCGTCGGGGGTGGTCCGGAAGGCTTCTAGCAGGTTCCAGAAGGCGGCGCGAGGCGGGTTGAGGCGGCAGCAGTAGCGGCTCCGGGACTTGCAGGGGAGCTATGGAGAAGGTGCGGACAGCCGGGGCTCAGAGCATTCGCGGGGATGGGGGGGGCGAGACCAGTCTGCGAGCGGGGACAGAGCATAGGGGGAGTGGTTGGGACTTGAGAGTAGGGGCTGGTGGGGGGATCT